>VXBW01001855.1:289669-496193 GCA_013400375.1 Thinocorus orbignyianus
TTTGCCTTTTTTTTTTTTATTTTTTTTCCTCCCCCCCCCCCCTTTGGTTGGACTAGATGATCTCAAAAAGTCCCTTCCAACCTAGGTGATTCTGTGAAGATATCAAATATATGGCACCACTGTGCTAAAAAATCTCTGTATAGCTGAGCACCCAAGCAATAGGTACTTGTTTGATTCTTTCTGAATTTTTTAGAACCACATATTCAGGTTTGGTGTCCCTTGAGAAAAAGGTTTTCGTTAGTATTTTCTGCTTTTAGAACTACTGGCATTTTTTTGCCTTTCCCATAGCATATCACGGTTCAGACTCAAAAAAGGAACTAGGCAGTGAGAGGGTACAGAAAAGCAGAAGTAATATTTAGAAGGCTTTTTGTAAGTCTTTGCTTAATAAAGGCACAGATGACTAGAGCTAAGCAATATCTCTGTAGCTGCATAAAATAACAAATTATAAAGGATGGGAAGAATGATCTAAGATAGTGACCGATCTCTGGCCTGTATGCCAGAATAAGCACATAGCCAGTGATATATGTGAACAGGGCCCAAGTATGTAAGGAACAGAGTGAGCAGAAGGTGGAAAATAGAACAAAAAAGTTTTTCCATAACTAGTCTAGTAGCATCATGGTGGAGCAGTTTGGCAATCTTATGCTCAATTCTAGCCTTCCCTATAACGCAGTTTACTCAGGATGTCAGTTTTCCACTTCAAAAATAGGGATAGTATATTAGAGAATCACAGAATTGTCAGGTTGGAACTGCTGGTGACTGGCTGCCAACTGGATTTCACCCCATTAATCACAGCTGTCTGGGTACAGCCATTCAGCCAGTTTTTTACCCGGTGAAGAGTGCATTTCTCTATACTGTGGTTGGCCAGCTTGTCCAGGAGAATACTGTGGGGGATGGTGTCGAAGGCCTTACAAAAGTCCAGGTAGACAATGTCCACAGTCTTCCACCTATCCAGAAGGTGGGTCGAATGGTCACAGAAAGAGATCAGGCTGGTTAAGCAGGACCCCCCTTTCATAAACCCGTGCTGGCTGGCCCTGATCCCTTGGCTGCCCTGTACTTGCCATGAGAGCTCCCTCAAGACGATCCACTCCATAATCTTTCCCAGTACCAAAGTCAGGCTGACAGGCCTGTAGTTCCCAGATCCTCTTTCTGGCCCTTCTTGTAGATGAACGTCAAGCTAGCCACCCTCCAATCATCTGGTACCTCCCCTGTTGACCAGATTGTTGATAGATGATGGAGAGAGACTTGGTGAGCTCTCCTGACAGCTCCCTGAGTACCCTCAGTGAATTCCATTTGGCCCCTTAGACTTATGTGTGCTGAAGCAGATCATTAACTACTTCCTGAATTATGGTGTGGTTGTTTTGCTCTCCATCCTTATTTTCCAGCTGAGAAGGCTCAACACCCTGGGGTAGCTGGTCTGACTGTTGAAGATGGAGGCAAAGGCGGCATTAAGTATCTCAGCCTTTTCCTCATCCTTGATTGCAATATTCCCCCTGCATCCAGTAAGGGACAGAGATCCTCTCTGGCTCTCTTTTTATTGTTGATGTATTTATAAAAACTTATTTTGTTGTCCGTTATGTCAGTGGCCAGGTTGAGCTCCAGGTGGGCTTTTGGCTTCCTAACAATATCTCTGTACTCCTCCTGAGTTTCTTGTCCCTTCTTCCAACCCTTCTTTTTTTTCCTAAGACCCATTGAAAGTTCCTTGTTCATTCAGGTTGACCACTTTCCCAGGCCTTTAATCTTGCAACACATGGGGACAGCCTGCTCCTGCACCTTTAATGTTTCTTTCTTGAAGAGCATCCAGCCTTCCTGGACACCTTTGCCTTTCAAGACTATCTCCTAAGGGACTCTCTCAGCCAGTGTTCTGAACAGGCCAAAGCCCACCCTCCGGAAATCCAAGGTGAAGAATTTTGCTAAGCCCCCTCCTTACATTACTAAGAATTGAAAACATAACCATTTCATGATCACTAAGCCCAAGATGGCCTCCAACCGCTACATCTCCCAATAGTCCTTCTCTGTCTGTGAACAGTAGGTCTAGCAAGGTGCCTCCCCTGGTAGGCTCACCTACCAATTGTGTCAGAAAGTTATCTTCCATACACTCGAGGAACCTCCTACCTGGTCTACTCTCTGTTATGTTATATTTCCAGCAGATGTCCAGTAGGTTGACCTTGCTGGGATGTTGGTAGAGATAAAGTTTAATAAATTTCAGAAAGCCACTTGGATGCTACTGTGTTGGATGATGTGGCAGTGTGCTCTCCCTGTTTTCTCCCCCTCTTCCCTCCCTGGCTCCTGCTCAAACCACCTCTTGTGAGATATAAAAAGTAGAGCTATTCTATGCTAACAGTTGAAAAATCATATAGTGGGATTTGCTTAGTCAGCTTTCACAGGAAAAGCATGGGAATTTAATTTTGTTTGTTGAATGCAATTAGCTATAACAATACAAAAGCAAAAAGGAACTGACAAAACTCCCTAATGTTTATCATTCATGTGATAAAATTGAAAAATATTTTGTAAAATTTGGCAACATCTAAGATTTGAATGAGAATGCATGCAGGGTGAAAAACCGAGGGGAGTTAGAATCACTGTTTCCAAGCCAGACTGCTTGACCCAAGTTACATTCACAAAATTAACCTTGTGTTGAACTTGGATGGATTCTAGACTAACATTTGTTGAATTATGTGTAGAACTTAAAACCAGAAAAAACTAAAAGAACATTATATGGTTATCAGCTGTGCATTATTAAGATATATTTCATCATAAGATTTTGTAGTTCATTGTAGGGCAAGACCTGTAAGACAAGGCCTATTCCCATTTGTCAGTGTTAATATCCTTTTGGTTTCATATGGTAAACTTCAATCTTATAATGAAAACAGATAATTTTATTTCTTTTACATGAAAGGGAACCATACAAATGCTTTTAGGATCTGCCTTATGATTTCAAAATAGAATAAATTTTAAAATAAGATTGCTCATCGCAGTATTTGGATGTTAATTTCTAAAAATGGTCACTGTACCTTCTACAAATTGTAATTTATGTTATCTGCTCAGGCTGTAAATAGTGAACATCATAAGCACAAGTAATTGTCTTTGCAATAATTTATGTTTAGTGTAACCTAGTTATTCTTATGTGTTATTTGGACTTGCCTTATGAATGTACGGTTTGGTTTGGCTGGTCTTGTGAATATGGAATAACTTCTTCCCACCAAAAATTTAATTATCAATCATAATACCTACTTCAGGATATTTTGCCCCCACTTACACAGACAGATTAAGCACTTAGTTATTTTCATTATTTCAAAAACATCATTGGTTCTTATTGTGGTTTGATGTTTTTTATTTTAGTCAAAAATCTAGGATTACTTTCTCAGCATTGCTTCCATGTATGATCTGTTTTTTCGTACATTTGAATGATAAACTGTCTGTGGCAATCTAGTGCACTTCAGACATCGAGCAGAACTTTCCTCATGGCCAAAATGCTGCCTGCTATAATAAAATTGGAACAAAGTGCTGGGCATTATAGAAACATCTGCAAAAAGAAAACCCATCACAACAAACTAGTTCTCATCTCAAAGAAAACATAATCAAGGTAGATAGGATGAAGAGTTGGGGAAAAGAATGTTAGCAGATGTGACAATAATCATTCTGATATATAACAGATGTGTAATAAATACATGTTTTTATTTTATGATATTTAGAAATAGATTAAAGACTAAAGGAAAACAGGTGAAAGACATGTGGAGAATTCTTTTTTTATATTGATTTCATAATTTTTATTAGAAGAACTTCATTATCCCTTTGCTCACCTTTAAAAAAGCAGTTCCATAAGTGCACATTGCTTGTTCTACCATTAAGCTGTAAATTTTTGTGAGATAAAAACCAAAATTACTCTTTCAAAGAAAAATCTGTATTGCTTTCTATATTTTCAGGGCTACAGACATGCCTGAATATCTTATTTTTTCAATTTGGTAGTCCTACTAACACAGCTTCCCCACCCCACTGCCTGTCACTTTTTTGATATGCTATGAATCAGGTTTTGCTCTTTGCTGTGGGAAATGTAATCCTGGTTTGGATCTGAAAACCACATACACAGAAGATCATGTAGGATGAAGGTCCTTTGCAAAATCTTATTTTTCAAAAGGATTAAGAGGAGAAGTGTTTTCTTTCTCTTTTTTGTGTGTAGTCAACAGCAAATGTCCTGTAGGGGAATGGAAGTTAAAGAAATTTGCTTATACTGTAATATCCAAAAGATTAATTACTACATGTAATAAGACATCAGAAATAACACTGTGAAGCAATTTAAGTGAAAAATCATGCTTGGGAACTGCATACTTAGTAATTGTTTGTTCCATTTGCTCTGTATATAAATAAGAAATGCTGGACAAACTCCTGGTATTACACCATTATTCTGGGTTTCCTAAGGCAACTGACAAATTAATATACACAAAAAGAAAAAAAAAAGGTGGAATGTGTCGAAAGCTAGTGGTGCTGCTAACTCTGTGGAAAATAGCAAATGTTATAAAGTCTCAGAAGCACTTAGAATCAAGTGAAGTGAAAGACAAAGGAATAAAAAATATTTGAAAAGCCAAAAAAAATTAAATTGCTGCATTTTTCTTCATGGTATTTTCACATTCAGAATATTTTAGATATTTTATTCTATATCAGCTTGGCAAAGGTCTATTTTCTATAAAATGTTTGATTTTTAATGGTAGCTTGCTGTAGGAATCATTCATGGATGAGCCATAATGCTGACTGAATAGTAAGATTAAACACTTTCCATAACTCCCAGCTTCCTTGCTTGAGTAAATGTGTCATCTTCATGTGACATTTGGAGGAAGAATTAGAGGTGATGAACAAGGTTGCACTTTGATTACTTACAATTCTTGTAGTAGCCATGGGAGTTCTAATTATCTACCCATGCTGAGATGCTCTGATTGTGGTGTTAAATTTCTCCTGTGGCTGACCCATTCATTAAGGAGAAGTTAGGTGGTAGAAATCTTTCTCTATTTCTGCTTCAAGGCTGCCTAAAGTGGATATTTCTTCCGAGAATCTGTGCTGTTCTTCTTGTGCTATTTAATTCTCATATGTTCTTCTTTAAGGTAGATTATGGCATCTACTGGGAAAGATAAAGTGTCTGCAAGTAAGCCACAGTTATTATGGTATGATAAAAATGCAAACAGACTTCTCTCTGAGCTGGAAATAGAAGGAAATAAATAGAAAGAAAATAAATACGTGGGATGCTTGCAATTTATGAAATAGTTAGATTTTTGTGTGATATTTTCAGTAGCCTTGACCCTTCAGAGGTCATGTTTCTTCAAGAAAATATTAATACATGATACTTTTAGGAGATCGTATAGCAGTAAATAGTTTAATTTGGAAAGCATTCCATTTCTCGTGTGCATAACAGCGTAAGAAACACATGGAATCATTGTGGATGGAAAATTGTAATATTTTCTGTTTAGCTTCTTTTCTTTTTCTGTATTAACTTAGGTTTTTGAATGACAGGAAAGCAATTTAAATCTGTGTTTTATTGCCTGTTCTCTTGAAATTACAGCAGTAATGCCAGAGGTATACTTAAGGTAATTATTTAGGACACCTTCTGTTTCCACAGAGAGTTAGACAGACATTGAAAAAAGACTGTACAATTATAACTTTAATGAACTTTATGAAGTCACTTGAAATCCTTGAAAATTAAACCTGTGGTAAACTAATGTTGCAATATAATGATCCGGGAGAACCTATTGAACTTGATGTTGCAGTCATTGAACACTGATTAGTTTCTGTGGTAAATAGCAAATGGTCAGTTCTTTCTGACTTCACTTAGAACAGGCAAACCAGAATATCTAGACATCAGTACATAAAGGGGCAGAGTAAGGAAACCAAGTTAGATTAGTAGGTGAACTTTGTAAGCTGGACCAACTTTGACAGGAGAGAATCAAGTTGTTTTTCCACAGTAAGAAATTACTGTTGTTGGAGTGGATTTGAAGCAGGGTTCACTGTATTTTGTAAAGTACCCTGAAGTAAAAAATGTAAGTTAGTATAAGAACAAGACACAGACAGAGATATTCACACCACTTAATTGTAGGCATATAATTGTGTGTAAATTAAGCAGCTAACCTGTCCAGGATTCTAATATAGTCAATAAACAGAAAGAAAGGAATTATAAATACGATGACTGAAGGTCCAGCTCCAAAACTCCTGGCTTGTGACAGCTTTACCTGCACCAATGAATAATGACTTAACTGGGTCACTGCTGGGTTTTAACTGCTACTCTACTAATAGATCTCTCTAGCTACAATATCTGTGGACAGGCATTTCCTCAGTTTCTATTTCTTTGCTAGTCCACAGAGGATGGTGTAGGTCTTCCCTTGCTGATTAGTTCCTTCATTTTAGATAACAACAATCTGTGGGTTTAGATGTATTCTAAAATTCAGAGTTGTATTTTGCTTCTGCCAAGACAGGATTTGTCACACAGAGGAATTAGTAGGGCTGGTGCAAGAGGGACATAACGGAATTTATGCTTTGATGGATATTTTGTCTTTTTGTGTAGTTTGTTGTTTTGGTTTTTTTTAAAAATTTTTTTTTCATTATTTCAAGAGAGATAATAATTGATGCAGTGTCTAGGATCATTAAGATTCAAGCTACTCTGTCTCATAGACCTAAAGCCAAAATTTTCAAACATCTTCCCCCAAAATAACATGCCTTTTTGATTTTATTCTCTGTTTTCAAGGAAAACCACACTAGTGTGTGATGGGAAGCAGACAGAAAAAAAATTCTATATTCTGATTGTGACTGAAAGTGTATCTTCCTTGTCTTTTAATGCAAGACTCTATTCCAGTCCGGTGCAATTCATAATTAAACTCTTGTTTGCAAGTGTTTTCCTATGATAGCACTGCAGTTTGGCGTTAGTAGGCTACATTATTGAATCTAGTCTTTCATTATAGCCCTTGCTTCCGGTATGGAAAGAGACAAGAAAGTTTCTGAAATGTTGTATCAGAAAGAAACTTTTCTTCCTTCATGTAATACACCTTTCATTTTCCTCAAAAGATTTCTGGTGCTTATAGAGTAAGGTAATATTTTCTTTTGTTATACTGGTTGATGAAAGCTTAATGAATCAAAAGTTGGAAATCATTGGGGTGAGGAGTGGTTTCAGTCTGTAGATTACAGGAAAATGTAAATGAGTAGTGTCAAACTTGAAAAAATAACAATGTGGCAAATAAAGTTGGTGGGTATGGCAGTATTTTTCATTTTCTCTATCAAATCTCTATAGCTGAAATCTTAGAGTGGAACAGCTTTGACAGCACCAACATCAATTGCATCTCTAATTAGTAAAAAAATGCATTTATCTGTGCAAAAGTTTAGTGGTAATAGCTTTCATAGCTAAAATGTCTTACTCTAGAATCCTAATTCGATTGTTACTTTCCTGTTTCCTTCCTGTAAACTGCAGTTAATATTCCTATTTTGTAATTCAGGTATAGTAGAGCACTGGCGAGGATGAGTAGTTGGCAGCCTTATTCTGTATCTGCAACCAGAACAGTCACTTGTGTCAGATCAGGAAAAAAGGGCTGTTTTCATTTAAGTGGGTTGTATCAGGGCTGTTTTATCATACCAGTAAGTATTTAATAAAAAGGTAGAGCATTTTCATCTTGTCCTTTCAGCAGAGGAGATCAGCTACTCATCCGTACAACTAATATCAAACAGAAGGTATATCCATACAGTCTTCCTAATTCCCTGTTATTGTTCTTCTCAGACTGTGTGCGATATTTGCAACCAGGAGTGCATTTTACCAAGTGGCCCAGTTTCTATTAGCAGTGTCTGGGCAGTGTCCTGCTGTAGCCCCTGCTGTGCTCCAGCTCCTGGGTATACAGTATGTTGCGCAGGAAAGTAACATCAAAGAATGTGAAAATTCATTTTTAAAAAATATCATGTACAATGTTTATAACCCATGAGAGCAACTCTGTTATCCATGATTAGCATTTCAAATGTCATAAGAGAAGAGGCTTGGCAGTGTTGAAAAGGAAGGACAGGTTTGATTGTGGTTTTTACATTTGCGAATGTGGAAATGCTAACTCTGGGATTAGTGGTAAAACCACAGACTTGATATGTATAAAGAACTGACATTCAGAACTGATGTTCTGTCTTATCAGTTGGCTGCAAAATTTTTAGTTAAGCTTATTCCATAATCCTGGCATCCTAGAAACACAGCATATGGAGTTCTTTCTTAAGAACCACTTGACTTGGATTTGCTTTTTTACCCTGCTTCTCATCAAGTGCATGAAGACCAGAAATAACGTATTTTTTCATGCAAAAGTAAAATAAAGGAGAAAGTTGATTTTTAAAATTTTATTTGGGAGATTTCTTCATTGGAAAATTCCAAAGCATTGGGGGATATGAAATATGCTCACAAGAAATTTGGCTGCTGGTTTACAGCACAGGACTTGCTTTGTGGAATGGTTTCTTTGGAGGGAGGGGGAAGGCATCTCAGCTTTAATTTAGCCAGAGTTCACATCACTCAGAACCCATATCAATAGCTTCAACTATCTTGGAGAAAAGTTTAAAAAATATTCACTATTTGTTGGAATACTAAATATATTTGTTATTGTTGTTTTCCTTCTAAATGCCTAGTTCATTTTGAATGACATAGTGAAGACTGCTTTTCCCTTATTATTATGCTAAGTTGAAAAAATCCACAGTGCATATAAAAATGGAACTTTGAAGGTCAAATATATTTTTGAAATGCATTCTTCAAGAATATTTGTTGTTTTAGAAGATCATGGATAATGCTAATCTCTTTGGGGAACTGTAATTTGCTGAAATTCGTGAGAATCAATCACACTAAGTGTCACTTACTGCGGGGGGAGGGGGAGAAAGAAAAAAAAAAAAAGAAAAGGAGTAAGGGAAATGCATTTCAGAACATTTTATTACAATTCTTTGTACTTTCCAAAATTATGTGTGTCAAGGCTCATAGAATAATTGGAATACAGTTCTAATCAGGCTTCTATTAGTAGTCTATGGTTAGTATATACCCTTAATGTCCTCAGTAAGTTTTAAAGCCACCATAAATGTCTTTCTATGTAGAAAAGATCTGAATTTTTAATGAAGGAAGCCAACTTTCATTGAGAACAATCAGTGGAATATTTTTTACATAATAATAACATCAGACCTTTTTTTTTTTTTTTTGTTCATTCATGGTTTTCTTTCAGGGAGAAAATAGTCTGAAGGCAGAATCCTCATCTACTTCCCCAAGAAAATAATTCAAAACTTTGTGAAAAAAATTCATAAACACTCTTGTAAGTGGAAACTTGGTTTCCCGCCTCCTACCTGGATTGCTCCCAAATAGGGCAGAGAGTGTCTTGGAGACAGGAAAGGTAATTAACATTTCCGAGAAGACTATACGCTCCAGTGAAAAACACTTGCTTTGCTAGGATTCCTGACAGGGCTGTGTCCTTTTCTGTCCCTCACCACCTTTATTCATTACCCCCAGGGAACATTTCGCCTTCTCTGCAAGTAGTAGATTTAATGCTTTAGAAAGATTTCTGTATTCCTGACCAGGCATTTAAAAGCAGAGCTTGTCAAAAGCTTTCCAGCTCGTTAGACAAACTGAATTAACTTATTTAGTCCTCAGGCCTGGGTATGGCTAAATTCAGTTCTGTGGAGGTGGGAGCATCATCAGTCTTCAGCTGCCCCTTCTGCGTGCTTCCACTTCTTCATGCCCAGCCCTTTTGGAGGGATGCCTGACAGCTGCATGGTCTTTTTCCCCTGAGCTTCTCACACAGCCTCTGCTTTTATTGTGATTTTTGCTGTCCCGTTTGAGGCCTCAGGCAACTGCCTTCTTTGCTGACTGTTAAAACCGATGCATGGGATCATCCCTGTAATAGGGAGTATTCTCCTACTAGAAAACAATTATTTGAGATACAATTTGTGATGAAAGAACATTACTCAAGAGTTGAAGGTGAATACCCAACTTCCATGGAAATCTTTGATATCACATGTTAATTGTTTCTGTTTAGGAGGAACATATGGTATTGTTTGGTATCATGAATTAACTACTCAAAACAAACAAAAGGAACTGCTTTTCATTGCTGTATGTCTGCATGCATGCACGTTTAAAAGATACATTTTAATCAAGGGTTTAAAATAAATGTAGATTACTGTGGCCTAGACAAAAGCTGACCCAGCCAAATGCATTCTGAGCCTGTCACAAGATGGTGACATCATTCACAACATACAAATACATCCCTGCCAAAATTTTTCAAAACACAACAGCTGCAAGTTTTCTTTTAGATGAGAAAGTTCCTGAAATAATCTTAAAGAAATTTATGGCTGGGGGAGCTTCTATCACAAATGCCTTAATATATCTTTAAAACAGAGATTGAAACAAATTGCTCTACTAAACTATTTGTTAGTTAAAAGGCGTAACAAATGACCAAGATGATTTTTAGCTAAACTATTTTACAAATCTGCAGTATTTAATTTGAGTATAAATAGAGGTTGCATGCTGGTGAAAATTGAAATCTTATATCAAAGATGAGAACTGACATTTCCTTTTAGAAAGACAATAATTAAGATGTCTGACACTTAGTACTTGATAATAAGGAATATTGCTACTCTATTTTTTCTCTGGGTTTTCACCTGTATGACCATTTCTTTTGGATTTTAAAATAATTTCTGCAGCCATTTAGATTTATATCTTGGCTGGACATACATGTTTAGGTAAGACATCTGTAGATAAATGGATTTTGGAAAGCTTCATACAAAAAATAAAGATTTCATCAAAGCTCTAAACAAGTATGTGTATCCAAGTCATACTTGCTTCAAGTCATGGTATTTATTCAAAGGAGCCTTGGTGTATTTCATGGCTGACAGCGAAGGCAAAATCAAAAAAATGCCATGATGTGTGAAGCCAGTGGTCTGTCTAACCCACCAGTGCCTCTAACAGCGTAAAGGAGAGGTCAGTCAGGAAGAACATGAGTTTGGACAGTTCCTGCTACCCCTGTGTATTAAGCATATTTAGCAAGAGCTCGGTAGCACCAAATAGAGCTTTGAGCACCAAAAGGAGTTTGATAGCACACCTCTATGCATGTAGGTCAGGCGCTGTACTTTGCCAGAGATACCCAGCTCCACAATGGGCTTGCTGTGCTGACCCACCAGAATTGAACTCGTCAGGGGAGTTTGTGGTGCCTCTGCAAAAAAATATTTAAGAAAGGGTGGTAGCTGCTACGTAGAAGAAATGAAGGAGGCGCAAGAGACAATGCCAGGGCAGAAGGGACACCTGAGCAGAGGCATATGATAAGGCAGGAGGAGTAGTAGAGAAAGAGAGATGCTGAAGGAAAGGAGGAGAAACAGGACAGATGCCAGGATGTGTGAGCAGGGGCAGGAATGAAGAGCTGCCTGAACAGGACTGCAGAGAAGGCATAGGAGAAGTTATAGGCTCCAAAGGGAGAGTGACCAGTGGAGGAAACCATACTAGAGCAGTGGGGTAAGAATCAAAGAGCAGCGAAAGAAAAGGAACCATTGTTAATTGACAATCAACTACATTGATTAGAATTCCCTGACTGTTTTTTTTGCCCGTGACAGCATGCCCTTACTTATTCCTCAACATTCAGGACTGTTGTTTTTAGCATCTTACAGGCCTTGTCTCTGTTTCTGGTTTTCAGATACTGAATTTGTTGAAGCTTTCTCTGAACCTTCATTATGTTGTCCCCTTTGAGCCTTTCCCTCTTCACCTGAAGAGTCCTGGCCTTTTTATTCTGTCCTTACAAGGCAGCTATTCATTACTTATTATTTTCAGTTGTTCTTCATTGGTCTTTTCTAAAATGCTTACACCCTTTTCAGAGGCGTCCATCCTTTCTGAGGTGACCAGATCTGAATTCAGAACTCAGGATGTGAACACAACAAGATTTTGTACAGTCACAAAAATGAAGAACTTTGTCTTGTTTTTCATACCCTTCCTGAATGACATCTGATGATCTGTTGGCTTTTTTGGCTGTCACTGCCTGCTTGAGTCACTGATTTCAGAGAACAGCCAGTGATGATTCCAGTGTCCTTTTCTTTAACTGTAACTGCCAGTCCCCGTTTTAGTGTCATGCTGGCATGGTTTAGATTCTCCCCATTTCTCCTTCCGCAGTGCGTTCTCTTACACGTATCTACAGGGAAGTTCATCTGCCATGTTTTTTCCTGCTCACAAAGTTTGGTGACTTGAGTTACTTGCTACCTGGAAGAGTGTGGTATCATCCACAGACTGGGAGATTTTTTACTCTCTCCCTTCTTTAGGTTATTGATCAAGATGAATAAAGCTACATTTTCGTGCCCAATGACTTGTGCAGACACTTACCTGTTTTCCATCCTGAAAATTGTCCCTTAGTCTGTATACTTTGCTTGATACCTTTGAGAAAGACCATAGAAGAGGGCTCGTAGCCTGTGACTGCTTGATTTCACAGAATCATAGAATGGTTAGAGTTGGAAGGGACCTTAAAGATCATCAAGTTCCAACCCCCCTGCCATGGGCAGGGACACCTCTCCCTAGAGCAGGTTGCTCAAAGCCCCATCCAACCTGGCCTTTAACACATCCAGGGATGGGGCATCCACAACTTCCCTGGGCAACCTGTTCCAGTGCCTCACCACCCTCACAGTAAAGAACTTCTTCCTAATATCTAATCTAAATCTCCCCTCTTCCAATTTAAAACCATTACCCCTTGTCTTGTCACTAGACTTCCTGACAAAGAGTCCCTCCCCAGCTCTCCTGTAGGCTCCCTTCAGATACTGGAAGGCTGCTATCAGGTCTCCCCGGAGCCTTCTCTTCTCCAGGCTGAACAGTCCCAGCTCTCTCAGCCTATCCTCATAGGAGAGGTGCTCCATCCCTCTAATCATCTTGGTGGCGCTGCGCTGGACCTGTTTCAACAGTTCAATGTCCTTTCTATGTTGAGGACTCCAGAACTGGACACAGTACTCCATGTGGGGTCTCACAAGCGCAGAGTAAAGGGGGAGAATCACCTCCCGTGACCTGCTGCTCACACTTCTTTCGATGCAACCCAGGATACGGTTGGCTTTCTGGGCTGCCAGCGCGCACTGCCAGCTCATTTCTTTAAAAACATAACCGCATAAAGCAAGATCTATGCAAATTATGGACATATGTTATTTTATCCCCTTTCAGAGCTAAAATTTAATGGATTATGCATTTACTATTTAATCACTAAAATGAAGCTTGGCTCCTGATTTTTATAGGAGGAGGCAGCACATAGTTATCATTTAAAAAAGCAAAAACTCTGAAGACATGCTATTTGAAGTTGAAGTGCATAACATATGCATTCTTATAAGTATTTCTGACTGAAGTGGAATTTGGCTATGGGAGGATATCTTTAGAGAGGAATTTTTTTCCTTACCATTAGAATCATTTTTTTTAACAGAAATAGTTATAGTATGGTTTGGGGAACATAATTTCCTGTTGCACTTGGAACAAATCTAAGTCAAATAAAAACTTTATGATGATATACAGTTCTTGAAAAAGGTAGAAAACACTTGATGTAAGTACCTTTTATGTGACATTTTTTCATTCAGACTCTTGTTGAATTACAGAAAACTATTTTATAATTTATGTTATATATCATATGAACAGTAAACAGACAAGGTAAGAGATGAAAAATTAATCTGTTAAAACTAAAAGATATTTGGCCATTGAGTGGAACAACAACCTTTACATGAATCATTTACAAGAATTGCCTCTCTAAAGGAAGACATTAAAGAAAGCAGTAAATAGACCTTATCATTTTGAAAATAAAACCTGAGAAAGTTAAGAGGTACATTCAGTACTCTCTGCAAAAGATGTTATGTTCTCTGGCAATTTTAGTTATAATATTGTGTAGAATAACCAGATGTTTTTTTCTAGATATTGGCATTAAATTAAAACAGAAAAAAAAAAAAAGGAAGAAAAGAGAGTTTTGGCTTCCAACTTCTCAATAAATCTAGCAAGGGAAAAAAAGCCAAGTATTGTGTGCAATTGTTTGTTTCTACACAAATGCTATTCTCTTCCTTAACTTGATTTTGTAATGTACTTAGTTTGAAGAGATTTGAATTTTTTTCATTAACATTGATGCTATTGTGCTGAGTGAAATCATAACCTTGTCCAGATGAGCCATGTTGAGAAAGATGGGCTGTTTCTTCGTGCTAATACTGAAGAGGTTTTGAATAAAAGAGTATAAGTCTGAAATTTAAAAGAATGCTTGTTTCCTTCTTGTTCTGGCCATTATACTCTTCAGTGCACAGATTCTGAGCCTCAATTAATCCATGTGTTATGAAAATTATGTGCCAATATATTGTTTATGAAAGTCTTACGTGACTTCTGAACAGTGGGTGCTAGTGTTGTTAGGATATGAAGCATGAAAATATGATAAATGAAAATTCCTTTGAATGACAGGACCATTATTTAAATTGGAAGTGCTAAAAAATTGTCAGTATTTGAATGAGCTGCAGAATTAACCAAAATTCAACAATTCAAACCAAGCATAATTGAGCTTCACTTAAAAATAAAAATTCTCTTCCCAGGGAAAGAAATTGTTATAGGAATAATTACTTCATGTGACTCTTCATCTTGTCGTCTTTTCTCAAATATAAAATTTTCCAATTGTATATTTTCACTGTGGTACTCTTCCTCTTTTTGTCTTGCTTGATGTTGTTTTGTACACTGCCTTCAAATTCCTCACTGATGTGTCCTTGGATTTTTTGTTGTTTTCTTTAGATGATCTTTATATGTACGAAGATTCTAAAAAGCTTTTGTTTAACTTCTGTACCAATCTCCTGCAGAGACAGCAAAAGAGAGCAAGCTGTTTAAAATACCAAAAGAACCAAAACCTACAGGAAAACACCCCCACACTACCAACAAGTAACACCCCACTCCCTTTACCCCTAAATAAATAGAAAAACTAGCTTTTGAATCTTTAAGAACCACCAGAAAACAGCATACAGAGGGTTTTAAAAACTGTAATTGTAAGGGCTTTCCTCCAGATGGACAGCTACTATTGTTTAAAAGTGTATCACCTCTGTAGGATGGATTAGCATGTGGTTAGTTATATCTTCTGTGTTGCAAAATCTGTGTGGGAATCTGCTGACTGAGCAATTGTGGCTGATGGAAGACTTTTCTCTCTTGAGGAAAGACTAGTTTCTGACCTGTGTTCCAGGACTATGCTGACATAGAGTGTGTTCTAATCCAAACTATTGCCTGTTTCCAGAAAAATGGAGCCTGTGTACAGTCTTGGGCTGGGACTGGCCCTTCCATCACCTCTCCACATCACAAATAATCGAGCTTTATTCAGATGGGTTCCTTGGTAGGAAATTTGGGTGTTAATACCCGTGGTGCAATAAGAGCAGCTGGACAGCTTAGTCATTAGTAGGCTCTTCTAAGTTCTACGAAATAGATGTTCTGCAAACATTTATTGACTTCTTAACCTAGATTGAATTTTCTTTTTCACTTACTTTACTTCAGTATGTGACATAATGGCTTATGTGAAGAAAGTACTAGGATGAAGTCCAAGTTTGGCTGAAACTAAAACAAGTCAGTAATTAGTTGTACTTACATTCCCATATGGCTCTGTGTTTACTTGCTTGCCCTGTTTATGAGTTAAACTGATAGACAGAAATCATTGAGTCTCAGACAGGAAGACAACATGCAAAATGACAGACTCAGATGCTGCTTGTAAAGATGTGAACAGTAGACATTGAAAACATCCATTAACTAAAAAATGGTAAGTTCAAAGACAATGGAAACAACATTTAATCTCTTGAGATGTTTTTCCCCTCAAAGAAAACAAAACCAAAAAAACCCCAAAATAAAATAAAACAAAAAAAAGATTGCTATATTCCACAGAATTTTGATTTTATGTGAATTGGGTACTTCTGGAACTATTTTGTAAATCAAAATTCACAAGTCAAAGCCATCGGTCAGTAGTGATCATATCCTGTAAGCTGAAAATACTTTTATGGACATATTTTTTTGTAGTCAGTGCTGAGGGAATTCTATTGCTCAGTGGTTGGGAAATATCAAAATTAGAGAACATTTTGCCCATTTATACTAGATAAATATAAAATATCTATAAGATATGCAAGCCCTCTTGGCGAGCCAGTGAACAAATTTAGCCCTGCACAAAAAGCTAAAAATTCTGCCGAAGAGCATAAACTTGGTTCTTATCTGAAGCTAAATGAGCTGTAACTGTCAGAACAATGCTTGCAGTAAGCTCCAGATATTATCAGAGATACTTTTGCTTTGTCTTTATCACTTTCCTGATCAGTGGGTTTGGATTTCTTGATATTTTATGTTTCTAAATTGCACAAAAGCCCTTTCTGCTTCATGCTATGGTTCCAAAGCGTACCCCTTCAGGCTTCATGGAAAAACAAAGCAGCTAGGTTAGAAGATGAGATCAAATTCTGACTTTATAAAGTGAAAATCCTGCTTTATTCATCTTTCATCTTATTTCAGGCAATTGCTTCAGAGGCTTAGGGCAACATTTGTTTTTAAGTTGAAATATATGTAGAAGTCTGTCACTTGTAATTGAAAATCTTACACATTTATCAAAACTAAAATAGGTAAATTACTCTTTCACATTTAATATTTCAGCATGAAGTGCTAAACTTGCCTTGTTTGGGGAATTTCTAAAGTCATGAAGAACATACTGGACTACTTTAGTCACTTCAAGAGGGGGAAGTATTTTCTACATGCTTGTGTTGAATTAAGATGGATTAAAGGAAAATGAAAAGAAAATGTTAAATCCTTTATCTTTCATACTAAATATGATGTAATTGTTTTAACTTACATGTTCTATTATGAGTGCATGTTATTCTTGTCTACGAAAATGTTTACTCCAAAAAGGTGTAACTGAAATGCAGTCCAGGGACTACAAATTGAAATGCAAAACCTGATTTCTGTTGTGCTTTATTTCATACAAAAGATAAAATGGCCTTGAAATCATACCTGAAAGAAGGACTCTTCATCTTAATTATGTTACAGGGTTAGACCTAAAGGAAGTAATCAAAGAGCTTGTGCCCATGAATGAATGAAAACTGTGTGGATGGTAAAGAGAACTAATACGAAAAAGTAGTGGTGACTGGTTTGCTTATATATTCTACAATACAGGCATAATTGTCCCCACCCCACACTGTGAAATGGGAGTAGGATCTGATACTGTGTAAGACTTTCATAGCAGGCAGCCTTGCTTAATATAGACGGCATTGTCTTTTTTAGTAGGTACCTGAAGTATTGTTCACTTGTTAACAATTATTTTGATTTCTGTGTCATTCTCACTTTTCTATACCTGTATGTAGAAAACCAGAAGATTAATAATTGATACAATTTTATTTTTTTTTTCCAGGACTAAGAGTATCCATTGTCTTATCTGTCAGATTTAGTAAGTCCTTCCGCAACTGGTAAATCCTCCTTTCATTCAATCAGCCTGTGGCACTCAAAGTTTATTTGATGTCTATTTTGAAACTTTGCTGCAGAGAGATTATATAGAAGGCGGTAGGATTAGCATGAAGTATGTACTTGGGTGCATGGAACCTTTGCAAGTGGAGAAGAGCTGAAAATGATACCAGTACTCAAGGTCTGGGATAGGGAGGAGGGCAGACTTGTTGACAGTTACAGCAAAACAGGAGGGAAAGAGTTGGGAGGAGAGAAGAGGAGCTGGTTTTAACATGCTGATTTTCATTTGGCAAGAAGACATCTGGAGAAGATTCTGTAGAAGCAGTTTGAATTACAAGTGTGAACAAAAGGGAAGTGAGTGAGGAGGAAAGAAATCTGGGAATCATTGACAGAGATTGTAACTCAAATCCTTGAGAATAGCTAAGGTTGCCCAAGGACAGTCTAATTATGCTGTGTGCATCTACAAAGGATATTTAATCTTAAAAATGTAAATCTTCTCACCTAGATAATAATTTTGTGAAAATTGAAATAAGAATAATCTTGAAACATGGATATCTCTTGTTCAAACTTAAAATTATGATACTTATATATCTAGTAAAATTATGAATAATTGCAGAAATCCATAATTTGAAAATATCTTCTCATTGGAACGTAGGATGTCTTCAGAATTACAATGGTAAAAAATCAAGGTTACTTCACTATGTAAAACTTCCCTTAACACAGAAAGGGAAACACGACAAAACATTTATGTTTCTAGCAGGGAAGTATAAAAGAATTCTCTTGCAACAATGGTTGATTTTATTCCCTGCATTTTCCTTAAAATAAAAGGAAAAGGAAAAAACCAAACAAGGCAATAACTCCCCATGTACAAGTTACTTGTTAAATATCAGGAATTTTTGTTACCATGATTGTCTGAGAAATGCATCTAATTCTGAGTTTCACACGCCTGGAAGTTTCTGTTCACGCCCAGTGATAAAAGCCATGCAGAATACTGACATAACTGGGTGTATTGTAGTTCATCTCCTGCTGACGTGTCTGCCTTTTGGATTCAGAAAACATCAGCTGGTCAGAACACTGCAGTTAATAAAAAGTGGAGAAAAATATCAAGAGTTAGTTTCTTCAGATGCTCAGGCTTGTGATAAGAGTGAGGTTACCTGCTTCTGGGTAGAACTTAGTTCATCTCTTTTTCACAGAGTTAAAAAAAAAAAAGTCATATAGCTACTCTTTCTTGCATTAATTATTTACTGATACACAGGGTGTTACTGTTTTTCCTTTCTGTCTAGCACTAGTTGCTCTTTTTTAGTTGTTTTTTTCATCTATATTTTGTGTACATTGTTATCTGTCCTCTTTCTTTAGGAAAGGAACACAACCTTGTGTTCATAGCATATCTCACCTGGACCATGGCTAATTTTTAGTAAATACAGGTCTTGCTTTAGAAATATAACTGTTTTCTTAGTCTGTAACTGTTGTTGCCTGTATGGTTTATCATTTCAAGTATGGTTGGGTTTCTTTGCTTGAACTTCACTGTGCTAAAGAACAGTCTGATCAGGAAAATGAATGCTTTCTTTTTACTTAACAGTATTCAAAATATGCAGTGTTAAGAAATCAGTTGTAGAACTGATTCAGAGTTCTGACTGAATATCCTAGTTTACACTTAAATTAATGCAATTTCGTAGAGCAATAGTGTCTCAATGTTGGATTTAAGAAAAGGGGAAAAGCTGTATTCACAGAATCATCATGTGGTTGCCATCCTTTGGTATAAGTGTGGGTGAGTATCTAGAGTTCTCTGGTAGTATTCAAAATCTGTAGCTCTATTATAAGCTGTTAACTGAAGGTCTTCCTTTTTCTGAGAAGTGATCTCAAGCTGCAATATGTGAATCAAATTTAAAAAAAAAATAAAAAAAAATCCCCGAAGCCCTGCATTCAAATTCAGACCTGTGCTCCAACTTCCCCCAGCTGCTGAAGGTCACCTTTTACCTCTTGTTGGTTCAGTTCTTGTGTCTCCTTTCTGAGTTTGGCTGAGGAATTGAAAGGAATGTTGAGTCAGGAACTGGAGGTTTATAAATAGAATCCGTTCTGTCTATTTATACTCCTTCATAAAACGTAGCCATTAGTGGCTTCATTAAACAGCTTCTTGCATGCCCCATAAAATGGATTAACTTTCTGTTTCAGTGTAAAGATTAAATTGAACAATTGAACTCTGAAGTAATATTTATCTGAAAACGTAATACCTGGTACCTTGGAAGAACTGTATGAAAACAAACTGTGGAGCATCATACTGTTCTTGAATGGCAGAGGATGTGGTTCCAATGTAAAAGGCACACAAGAGAGCAACCTACTTTGTTCCTTATTATTTTTACTGAATAATTGGGAAAGTCTTTAGGACTCAAAAAATCCTTAAATAGACATTCTGGTGACTCAAAAACTTCTTGGATGTTAGTGTGTACACAGTTAACTTCAATTGTTGTTTCAGAGATTTTCAAGTTGATAACTGGCATGTAGAACCCCTTAATTACCACCCAGGTGGTAGGTGTCTGTGTCTGATGAGGTGTCTGAGTAAACAGCTCTCTTGGTAGCAGTTTAGTGGCTCCTTTTTGGGTAGGGAATTTGTATGAACTGTTCCTAGTATTTACAGAGAGTGTAGTGCTGTAGTATTGAAATCTTTTCTCCAAGTATTTATAGGCAGTAATGATTGTGCAAAGACTTAATGATGAAGCAGATAAATGTGTTCTAATGCCAGTCAGATCTTTTCTAAGATAGCTCTGACCATCGTTTACTGCTTAGACTGCATCGGCGCCACTCTATCTGGTTTTGCATTATCCAGTATCTAAGTATACAACAGGCAACAACCATCACCTTCTCTGTAAAGTGCAGTTCATTATTCTTGCTGGTTTGGCAGTTGCTGTTTCTGGCAGCAAAATAGCCTCACTTCTGTCTCTTAAACCTGGGGGAAAGGTTGGGACAAATCCATCTACATCAATAATACTCTGCCTCTGATTCTTACTTCCTTTTTAGTTTGGGTCTGGTTTGAATTTGCTGCTGAGATAAGTCAAATCTGGACCTAAATATCCCCAAAGAATTTGGCTTCATTGCTCATCTGAGAAGAAGAGACAAATGGTATAATGCCATAAAATTTTGTTTCTGATAGATGTCCTTCAGTTTTCACATTTTTTTTTCTTTCATTTTCTCCTGTCTAATAATTTTCTTCAATTTTCTTTGCAGCACAGTATATTTTAAGGTTTCTGTAGTTTTATCATTTATGAGATACTAGCAGATCAGAAGTTTGGCAACAAAAATTCATACGGAATTTCCATTCAAATTCTTTTTATGCATAAGAAACTAATACAGTGTGCTAGGACAGAAACACAGCAGTACTACAGTGTATGAAGTAACTGATGTTAATATGATTTTTTTTTTTTTTTAAATTGAGTCCTTAGTTACTTAGCACTGCACAAAATAGCTTCTTTATTTCATCCTGGGTTTTTGTGCCTGTTGGGATAAACTTGTTCCTTCTCTGTCTCTAGCATTAGTCATTAGATTAGAAGAGGATCTGTGTTAGGCAGGAGAAAAAGGAAAAATCTGGAATTGAATTAGTCCCAGAGCTCTCCTCATGAGAGCAAAAAGGCAAAATTTCACTTCATTGCTCATGGCATAAAAAGGAGACAAATCTTGTCTGCAGATGTTTTTTCAGTATTCAAGGCCACACCTGGTGCAACAGTTACGCTACGTATGGCTATGAAGCTCTTGCTAAGGAGGGGGCAAAAAACAGCAATTCACTGGAGGAAAGAAACAGCCTGCGTATTGGGAAATGATGTGTTGCTGTAGCATGTTTCACATGCTAATGGAGTTGAAGAGTAATGTGCTACCCATATAGACGAATATGTGTAGCTGAAGACTCTTTTCTGTGTAAGAATACGAAAATTAGGAGTTCCAGGGTAGAGTCCTTTTCTGTGTATTTATTGTGATGTGAAAAATTGAGGAGAAAAAATAGATGGATTTTTGGTATAATTTTAGTATTAACTATGTGGAAGGACCACTTTTGTCATTAAACATAACCGTAAACTTGCAAAAATGTCTTCATGTTGTGGTAATTTTTCAGTTCCCTCTCATTTACTTATTAATAAAGAACAACTAGATTGTGAGTCATATTTCAAAGGCAATTTATGATTGGATGCTGTTGAGAGAATTCCTTTGGAACTAGCTGTTCTTAAGGAGCTGTCAGTTTAGGCTAAGGGGACTGAAAATCAGAACTGTTGACCTCTTTTCCCAGTTCTTCTGCTAACTTAATGTGTGGCCTTGTATGAGGCTTAACCTCTGCATGTCAGCCTCAGGTTATTTAGAATGACCGTAAAAATTGAATTTCCTCCGGGCTGCTCTTGGTATGAGGCTGGAATGAAAAAGTACTGCTAAAATGCAAAGTGATTTTATCAATAAGTACACTGTATTTGCCAATGCCTTTGTGATTTAAAAAACCCTCACAATTTTAATAACTAAACTGAGCTCACCTGTTGCAGGTGAGCAATATGCAGCAATTGCCTACAGCATCTAAAACTGCGGTAGTCAAATAGTCACTTTGGTGCTGGGCACGGCTGTGCTACATGATAGCTTTGGAGAACTGTTGCTGCTGATTTCGTCAAGTTTATTGATAAGGTAAAAGTCTGCTGTTCCATCTTTGTTGCTGTTTCAAGAAGAACATTTTGGTATAAACTTTAGGAAGTGACTGGCTTTATTCTGCTTCATTAAGGGTAATCATATCAGGTTAAATCTGCTTGAATGCAGATGCATCTGTATGGTATAATACTGTGCAACATTGAAGTTCTCCGTTACATAGCACATGCAAAGCATTGCTGTGATAATAACTTCTATCATGAAGCCACATCAGTGTAGCACTGAGCTTGGGACAGCTGAAGAGACCTAGTTAGTTGTATGGCTCCTGAATTTGGATTAGTTTATCTGATGTTAAATCAGGGTATGCTTAACTCATGTTCAGGATACATATGTCTGAAATAGTCTCTGACTACTTATTGTGGGTATAGAGGGTTGTCTGTACAGCAATGTCTGTACTCTGGAAAGACAAAATATTATTTGGAGTGTAAGATTTTATTTTTGACCAGCATAAATTGAAAAATAAAAAAACAATTAAAAAGTGCATTTAAAGAACTACTGGAGAGGTAAAACATGCAGCTAAACTTCCAGGCTAAATTCAGAACTGTTATGTCTGGCTGAATGTGATTCAAGGAGGAAATATAGTTTTGACCCAGAGATTTTATTTGTCTGAGCAAACATTTAAAACAGAAAGATAAGTAGAATTAGATGTAAAATGTCCGTGCTGTAGCCTGGTAAGTGGCAAATACCGCACCTAATCTATTATGAGATTAATGGCATGTTGAGAAGTGATTCAAGCTGGCTAATTTACAGAGCTCTAATTCTTGGGCAATGTCCTGGAGGATACCAACTGAAACAGCAAGCCTCCTGTTAAAACCATTGTCCTGTGTGTATGCATGTGTGTACATATTTAATCGTCATATTACAATAGTAATAATGATTGGGGTTCAAGACATTTCCTGGGACTTAGAGATCAGCTGGGATTCAGAGTCTGAACCTCAGTCAGGTGTTGTCAGCTTCCACCAGTCAGTCATTAATCCCCAGGAAATGCTTTGCACTTCAATCTGTACTCCTTATCTAAAAGTTCTTTTGCTAGGATTTCCACTGTGTCTTAAGATCTTGTTAATAATTGATTTTCCATAGGAACTAATGGCTTCAGTAAAATACAGTATTTCCCCTCTGTGTCTTTAGCACTTAATGAGCTTCAAGTTATACTTGATGCATGAAGTCAAGGAGCTGTAACTCCAAAGAGTTCGGCCCTACACTGAGGTTTTCGCTAGCATTTTTGCAACAGTAGGCAGTGAGCTTGTTAGGAGTCCAGCTCATTCTCATAATGAATGTCCCCCTTCAAAATCTGTTCTTCCTGTATTTTTAGAATTTCAATGCAATAGCTGTTAGCTGTTACCCTGAATGTGTTCGGAAGAACAGGATTTTTGTGTGCCTTTTTTAGTGTTCACATAACAAACTTTTCTGTGGAATATCGGGAGTGGGTTAATAGGGAAAGGCACAGGAAATGTTAGAGGAAGGTGCATCCGGGGAGTGTGTTTGCCCATCCCTTTTAGGAAGTGACAATCTAGTTCTATGTCATGTCAGTCAGCTTAAATCCACTTGATGTGGCCAGTTTCCTCCAATTCATGGTTGTGTAAGTAGAGCACAGATAGGCGTTTCTTTTCTAAGTTTCAAAGTCCCCTTCTAGGAAAAAAAAAATGCTATAATTCCACCATTTCCTGCAATTGTTCTACCTTAAGCTGAAGAAGATACGTGTATAGCTGGGAAAAGGCAGGATCCTGGAACTCTTAATTGCCTTTGTTACCTGGTCTGTTGCCAGAGGGAGGGGGGATGTGATAAGCTGTGACATCTTCATCAATAATGGAATTTTACAGCAGCATATTAAACTGGACAGCCAGCTGAACAAGAATTTGAATATATATCTCTATTCATAGAAGTGTAGAACGCAGAATCTTACACGTATTCTCCTGCAAACCCATTCTGTAACTTTTACTTTGATAGCCATATGGTAAGATTTAAGTTTACTATAGCTACCGCCTTCTCAAGATGGATATCTGATGCCCAGACATTCCTTATCCCAGTTCTGCTCAGCACCTGGAAGACACTGCTGAACTCTTATGCAGATGGTAGCCTGTGTGTAAATCCAAAACATACTGTAAAAAAAATATCTGCTATTGTATATTGCACAGAATAAAACACAACTCAAATCCTTTCAGCCACATACCATTGAAAACAGCAAAAAGAAGAAGAATTCTCTTTTACTATAGAGACTGTGTCTCAAGTTAACTAAACTGTTAGCATAAAGTACAGTTTAGAATTGAATGTGCGTGTTTTTGGGTCTTAGAGTTATTTGATAGACTTAATGTAATGAAATAAACTCAGATTCAGAGTGGCAATGAAAATTTAGCTCAGAGTTCAGAGATCAGAGTTTTTGGAAAAAACAGATCTACAGTAGAAGCAAGTCACAAACAGAGAAGAATCCATCCTCCTGTCTGTGCAGACAGGGAGAAATTAGACCTTACTCAGAACTCCAGAGGTAAGAGGCCTTTCCAAGCCAGGCATCTAAAATGTCTCAAGCCTAGTTTGGGTAAATGTTCAAAAGTTCTATTTTTTTTCCCCCAAAATTTAAATCAATGTAGGGAAATGGCACAAAATTCTTAATGAAAGGCTGATATGTACAATATACGATCATTTTCATGTGGTTGAATGCCAGTGCTTTTGGAAATAGTTTTAAACTAAACCATGTACATGACCCATTTACCTCTCAGTTAAGTGACCTTGTGGGAAGTTAGTACAGAATAGCAATTAGGTTTAAGATTGACATTCCAACTTGTTTTGCATTTCCCTGGCTAGACAAGCCCTTATATGAGATTGTTTTGATGTGCTAGAATCAAGATAAGGATCTTGTTAGATTTTGCAAACTGTCAAGTCTGTGAAATTGTTGCTTTTCTATCCAATGTCTTTGAAATACAGTCAAATCAGCGCCAATGCACAATGGCAGTATTCCAGGTTTCCACTTGGAGATCTCAGTTGAAATAAGAGGGTAGTAAAATGTTACAGGTAGCCAGAGGTGTCAGATTAAAAATAAGTAAAATAAATCTAGCAATTGCTAACAATTTAGATATCTTTACTCTTAACAGTAGTCATTACTATATCCTAGCTTGCTTATTTATTTCTATAGGTTGTTTTTGTATGGTTGGTTGGTTTGGTTTTGGCTTTTATTTTAATATTCCCTTTATAAAGCTTGGAGGTAAAGAAGAATTACTTTGAAGATATTTGATATTTTTCCTCACTTAATTTTCCTTTAGAAAGCATAACAGTTTGTATACTTCACTTAATCGAATTTTAAAATAAATTTCTGGCTACCGATTTTTGAATATTTGTTTTATAGTCCAAAACTTGTCTGTGAAAAATAATTTATTACTTTGAGAAAGACGAAGAGAAAATGTTCTCTGTTCTTATCTAGATGAGCCAGTAGGGAGCAGTGTCTTTCTTGGCATTAATATTTATGTTCTCAGTATTTGCTGGCTGCACCATAGCTCCCTTATTCTCTGTCAGACTGTGAACACTTGGAAGCAGACATCCTCATAAACAAATTGTCATTATGAGAAGTGGATTTCATATTGGCATATCAGCAGAATAAATGGAGATTCAGAACAAAACAGTGTTTTTGAAAATTGATACGACATTACATTTTATTAGTAAAAACTTACTCCTTACCCAGCTGTCTGGTGGAAGTGGTAACTTTATTACATTAGCTATGATGTATGTAGGTAGGTAAAATCCAGTGTCCAGATAATCTAATGGGATCCCTTGATTAAGACAGTTGCTCACAAGTGCTTTCATGAATGAAACGTAAATGAAAAGCTGCTGCTGTTAGTTTCTGTGAAATCTGAGGCAGATTTCCCTATTTATAGATCTAATCCCAGTAGAAATAGGACAGTGGGGATAAGAAATCAACTTGGAAGAATAGTTTTCAAACAAAGTAAGTTCATATTTTGACTTGAGTTTGGTTTTGTACTTTTTCTCTGACTGGGTTCATTCTTTCATCAATATTAACAGAATGAAAATTTGAAATTATTTCTTCTCATCCCAAAATAATAGGTTAACTGATTATTTTAATAAGTTACAATAATATGAAAGAAATAAAGTCAGCAATAATTAAAGGAACCTAAAAATAGTCACTCCCAGTTTGCTTACTTTTTGTCTCTGACACCAGTTTTGTATATGCTGCCTTATCTTTTTCAATGCTAGGTAATTTTAACTATTTCATTTTCACAGTTTTGAAGATGTAGTACATTGTAGCACAGCAGTGAGGGAACATTTATTTTCGCTTGGGGAGAAAAAAAAAAATGCATGATTAAACCAGATGGGGAAAATGTAGTAATGTAAGAACCTTGAATTCAGTTTTCTGTGGATTTTTTTTTTTTGAGATTACAGCAGTTGTTTTTGAAGTATGTGAGGTTATTTTTACTAGTGTAGGCTTCAAATGTAGATCATTAGATTGCACATATTATTTAGTTTGTATTTGCATACTACTCTTTACCGATGAGCATGGAAGGTTTCCCCTGTTTGCTTCTTTCATTTACTCTTACTCACTTTATTGACTATATTCTCCTATATTTGTCCTGGTTTTCACCTCCCTTTGCTTGTTTATTGTCTCTCATCTCTTTCTGTATTCCTATTTTTACTTTGCCAGTATTTTTTTTTTTTGCCTGTCATTTTTTCCCTACCCCTCCAGTCAATGTTACATCTCCTGTTGCCTTATTTTTGTGACGTTTTTCAAATCATGTTTGGTTACTCCTTTCTGTGAAGAAGTCGCAGTAGGGAGGAAGGGCAATTCTTTCACCCTTCTAAAAACTACAGGTAACTATCCCCAGGGGGGATGAGTTTTGTTTGGCTTCTCTGTGCTCAAGGAGGTGGCAGACAGCAGAAGGAAAAGAGATGCTATTGGCAAACTCTGAAAATTTGTAGGAAAAGGGATTTTCTGGTGCTGTTTCCATTTTGTTTTTGTACTCCCACTTCTACATTTTCCTGCGTTATTACAAGCAATGCTGCTATACTGAGTGAGATCACTCTGCCTGAGAAGTAGCAGACAGGGAGGAGCCCAAGAGGCATTAGCGCTGTTTCAGGCAGCATTAAGTCCTGATAAGATATTCTCCTGAATATCCACTTGGTCAGCTGCAACGCAGAACAATTGGTACATGGATCAACCCACCTCCCCGATTCCAGAATAAACACTAAAGGAAGACCTTGATGAACCCTTTCAGATGAATTTAAGCTGGTTCCCAGGGAGGCGGGGAAAAGCTGTGAAACTGCAGTTTCTTCACTTGGATACCTTTTCCAAGGGAACTGTTGGATGTCAGTTCCATAAAAGCAGAAGGGCCATCATGTCAAGATACTGTATCAGAGTTGTTAAATGGTTTGCCTCAGTTTGGAGCTTCTTGGTCATGCATGTGTACCTTTATTTTCTATTTAATGAAGTATTAGGAAAACAATACCGGTAGTCTCCTAAAACTGCTGTAGGCCTGGTCTTAAGCCAAATCTTTAATTACCTTCCTGTCTTTTGATTGTTGACTCTGCCTCATAATAGCAAAACAGAGCCTCTATTTTGGATTCAGTAGTGTTAGTTAGATCATGACCTTGCTACTGAAATACTGTTTCTTCTACCATTTCAAAACCAAGTAATACTTGGAAATATAGGTTAATAAACGCGACACCTTTTTCACATTAATCAGTCTGTAATGTCAAAATATACAACAAAGTTTTTATGTGAAGAATGTCCAAACTTGCTATTTTGTGTTTTTGTTCATATAAAGCCTTGGCTTTGTCGTCTGATTTGCAAGAATATGGTTTCTTCCACAGACTGTCAGCAGAGTTAAATCTTGAAATATTTAGTTATGATGTTGTTCCCTTTTTGCAGTTGAGTATTTAACATTATGACTAATAATTTTCTTGTTATCAAATAACTGACGTCTACCACTTGACCTAAAAGATACTCTCCTATATTGGCAGCGTGCTTAGCAATTGTATTCCTTGTACCTTAAGTTAAATGGTAGCTCCACATTTAGCTCCACAAGTTTAACTAAAGATTAAATTCATACTAAAGCTGTTTCCCAACTGCCTGGGGGAAAGGGAAATATCTAGTACATCAATTAGGAATCTAGAGCTTATTTGGTGATATAGTTAGGAATTTGGATAATGCAGATATCACAATAACTCTAAAGGAGTACGTGTGGAGGCAATTAGTACAGTAAGAGGTTCTTACCAGGGTAAGATGTGGCAGAAGGAGAAGCTTGAAAACAATGGTGGTGACAGGTGAGCAGAGAGAGCTGTTGAGACGGTAAGTATTGGAGGATTTGAACAAGTAATTATGTATAGGACAGATGGATATGGTTTTTACTTAACAGAGCAGAAATGGATCTCTGGGTAACCGCAGGGACAGACTATTGTGAAGAGATCATAGTAGAAGAATAGAGGATAAACTAGGTTGGTAAAGAATTGACGATGTGAGAAGGGTGCAAGGTCCCAGTATGAATAAAACCAAAATTGCATACATCGTATGATATAGTTTATAGCCTGGAACTTTCATATTTGTGAATATACAGTCAGATCATATAATTACCAGCAACATTCTGGACTCATTCCATTATACTGCATAAAATTATGCCTCAACATACTTTCTTGATTGTTTGGAGAAAATGAAAAGATAAATTTGTTTCACAGTGTAAATGTAAATGGGCCTTGATAATTTCTGCTTATCTCAGGCATGATTTTTACACACAGACTACTCTGAGACCTTTGGAATTTCAGTAGAGCTCCTGTAGAGAAAAATTAACAGAAACATCTTACAATAGCAGGAAGGAATTATGATTCCTACTAGCAAACACAGATGCATTATTATTATTAATGCCTTGAAAAATAATTTAAACAGAAATAAGTGCCAGATGTCCTCCCAAAAGAACTTGGTGTCTAAAATAAAAAAAACAGTTGCCATTTTCTGAAAGATTTATTCACTGTTAATTGTGGTGTCTGAAATTGCATTTAAATGTAACAAAAGTCAGTCTTTCCAAACATAAAGGAAATCAAGCTTTTTTCCTATCATTTGAACAGTTATCTGGGTTTCTAGAGCACCAGACCCTTAAACAGAGAGTACAAAAATTAAAGTGTACAAATAATTGTAAAATTAAAGTCTTTTTCTATAGTGTATTCTAACCCATAAAAATCAGACTAAACATAACAGATGAAAATATTTTAATTTCAAGTGGTTTAAGTAAGTGTGAAGTATGTATTATATTCCCAATTTACTTCAATGATAAATGTAATAAATGTCTTTTGTTGGTCAGACAATGGTTGATAGCAAAGAGAAATATAAATCTCGGTTCACTTAAGGCAATGACAAGGAGTTGGTTCTTTCTGATAGTTCCTACCCTTGGGAGCAGTTGTAATCTTTGTTATGGTGCTATGTTTGTTTTCTATAGTAAAGAGCTGTTTCCAGAATCTCTGAAAAACTTGGTCCAAGGAACCTACTATCTGGTAAATATCTGATATCTAATGTTTTGCAGCTGAGTACTTATTTGTATTACAAAATCAAAAGATTTCTGTGTCTTTACTAGACAAGTATTTGCTCGTGCAGGAAAAACAAGCCCTGAGCTAAGATTGTAGCAAAACTATTTTGAAATACTTTTAGCTTTATACAGAAGCAGAAAAGGTCTTTGTCCTATCAGCCAAGTGTCTGTACAGGCAATATAACTTAAATTGACCACTAATCAGCCTCTTAAAGAAGCCTTGACTATCACTCTGTAAGGTAATCTAGATACAGAACCATTTTTTCCTAAAGATAATTTGATATCCCAGGTGATACAAAACATTGGAATGATCCTTTACATTTTATTTAGCTACAAGTGAGAACAGACAAAGCGAGTCGTTCTTGACTCTTGCAGCTTTATCAAAGAAACCCAAGTGATTTCAAAAGGCAAGGGGTGCATAGGCCTTCATTTTAGCGGGTAAAGCTTATTGTGCTCAAACAGGAGGCCTGCTGGACCTTTGTGATTGTGTTCAGGCAAAAAGAACTTTATAATTGGAGAGCTCTTTGATTGAAAGCAAAAGGACTTTTGATCTTGAGGAATACAAATGTTGAGGAGCTTTTAGTTAAATAGTTAAAATCATGACTGGTTCACGTTTCATGACTTAGTATATATTTTATTATATCCCTGCAATTCTTCTGTGGCAGAATGTTTGGTAGTGACACAACTCTGAATAAAAACTGTTCAAATCATTATTCAGTGCTGTCCTTATGTCCTCATCTGTATTGAGAATTTAAAGACGGCACATGCATGACCTATGGGATTAAAGCCTTTTCTTCAAGGCACATATGTAGTTGGCAGGATTATCAAAATTAATATGCAGTGATTCTTTGGCAAGAAGTAGAAATAATATGTTGTTTAGCATCAGTTGCTCTTAGAGGACATTACTGATTGCTTGCACATTAAATCCTGTTCTGTTGCTCCCAACTGGGAAGAGAGCCTGTAATTTAAAATCTCAGTGTTAATATTGAAAAGAGGAGTATTTGGACATGGAAGTAAGGCATAGGGAAAATCTGAAGTCTAGGAATGACAAAAGATTAATTTTTTATTAATTGAATGCAGTTTAGTCTGACAGGCATGAGACAGAATAAAAGACCTTTTAAAAATGTCATTAAATCTCTTGGAACTGTTAACATAAGAAGTCACACACAGTTTCTCCTTCACAGTTAGGTTAATCCAGTGTAATAGTAGATCAGAATAGTTCAGACTCAAGTGATGTGACAGTCCAGCATTCTCATTTGCAAAGACAGTGAAAGCAATACTGCACCCCTATTTCTGTTGAGCCATTTTATTCCTGGGTAAGGGTGTCTGATATATCAGATAGCTTTTCTTGTTGCACCTCTGGTTTTTGGACGACAGCGTGGTGAGGAGGGGAATTTTTCGGTTTTGTACTGTGTTCAAGGCTTGATGTCGAGCAGGATTCTTTAAAGGACTGATAGGTTCTAATGGAGTTTTTCACTCCCATTACTCAAAGTAGACAGCAGTTTTACCAGTAAAGATTTAAGCTAATTTTACAGCATAACTGCAAACCATTGTGTTGATGAGAAAAACATCTATTTCATTGGAAATCCCAGAGAGTTTAATAGTAAAATTTTAAACTTCCTGTTAGATTTTTATTTGCTTGTGGACGCACTATAGAATTTAATACACAATGATACCACAACTCCAAGGCACAAAAAGAAAAATAGAGTTATTAACCATAAAAATAAAAAACAGCTTTAGAGAAATTTCTCCAGAGTGCTATCAAATTACAAATAGGATTCATCTATATCATAGAATCATAGAATGGTTCGAGTTGGAAGGGACCTTAAAGATCATCAAGTTCCAATCCCCCTACAGGGGGGGACACCTCCCACTAGACCAGGTTGCTCAAAGCCCCATCCAGCCTGGCCTCAAACACTTCCAGGGCATCCACAACTTCTCTGGGCAGCCTGTTCCAGTGCCTCACCACCCTCAAGGAAAGAATTTCTTCCTAATATCTAATGTATATCTCCCCTCTTCCAATTTAAAACCATTACCACTTCTCCTGTTACTACACTTCCTGACAAAGAGTCCCTCTCCAGCTTTCCTGTAGCTCCCTTCAGATACTGGAAGGCTGCTCTAAGGTCTCTCCGGAGCCTTCTCTTCTCCAGGCTGAACAGCCCCAGCTCTCTCAGCCTGTCTTCCTAGGAGAGGTGCTCCATCCTTCTAATCATCTTCGTGGCCTTCTGCTGGACCCGCTCCTACAGGTCTGTGTCCTTCCTGTGTTGAGGACTCCAGAGCTGGACACAGTACTCCAGGTGGGATCTCACAAGAGCAGAGTAGAGGGGGAGAATCACATCCCATGACCTGCTAGCCACACTTCTTTGCATGCAGCCCAGGATACGATTGGCTTTCTGGGCTGCCCGCGCGCACTGCCGGCTCATGTTGAGCTTCTCATCCATGAGCACTCCCAAGTCCTTCTCTTTAGGGCTGCTCTCCAGCCATTCTCTGCCCAACCTGTATTTGTGCCTGGGATTGCCACGTTCCAGGTGCAATTTATATGGGTCTATAGACTTTCCTTATTCTTACAGAATATTTTAAGATGAAGGGCACTGTATTGCGGGCACCTTAGAGCAGGCTTTCTGGGATTACATCAAGCCAAAGATTCATGACTGTTTAATGTATTCTGCTTGCAGAATATAAGTTAATATTTGTTATACCTCTCCATGCTGCTTATAGGCAATACTTTATATATTTGATATATTTAATGCAAAAGTCACCTTAGTACTATTTCACTCATTGATCCAAAATTGTCTATTTGATAGCCTTGACTATTAGTTTATTGCTGTACTCCTAGAAGCCTACTCAGTAAACTAAGGCTTGAATGTCTCATTTCTGCAAATAAGAGTCTGAATTTTACTGATATAAAACTTCTGTCCTGTTTTCCTGGGAACTGGACCCAATTCTGTCATCAGAGAAACTAGTCCTCTATTTATATTAGAGGAAGCCCTTCCTCCACTGGTTACGTTTTGCTCCTACAGATTTTGGTGTTTCCTGTCCTTTAGGTTGCTACTTGCAGTCTTTGGTCATATGTTTCATAGCAACAGCCCATGTGATAGCATTAGTAATTTTATATGGGTTTGACAGACTCATTTAAGTGTTCAGTTTTATGGTGTCTTCTATTTTTCAATTTACAAAAGCAGACAAACAAAGCTTTTAAGCCTAGAAAAAAAATGCATACTGAGGTTTCTTTTTTTACTTGTTACTCTACATCTCTTTCTCCCTTCATATAGCTATTGAGAGTAGTATTATGTAAGCTAAATTACATGTTAGTACAAAGTAAAATGAATGTATGAATTAGCTATGAATAAATTTAGGCTCCAAATTGGAAGGTTTCTAACCATCATCTAAATAGTGGAGAGAAAACATCTCAAACTGCTTTTGTGGGTAGGAGTATATTCAGGATTGGTTACATGAGATGAAACTCAGCAATCTGATGAATCTCTGTCTAGTCCCCTCCCTATCTTGCAAACTGCAGAGCTTTAAGCTTTCATGCTGCTTAATAATGTTAGATGAACTATGCAGAAGGATAGGCTGCATTAATTTAAATCAATGGCATATTGTAATGTGTGGTCAGTCACTGGAAATCATAATTTTTCACCTTTGTTTTCAGTCTGAATTTCTACTTTTGTCTTTTTCATATTTGAATTGAATAGAATTTAAATCTGATAGTGGCATGAATATGACAGTCCAAAAATAGTTTCTGGAAAACCTATTAAAGAATTGGCAAAATTGCGAGTTCAGAGCCCGGTTAAATTAAATTTGAAGAATCTTAGCCTGCAGTAGTGTAGTTGTTTTGGATATTAGAGACAAAGTCAAGAATACAGTGTGATAATTATCAAAGGGAAATATGAAAAACAGTATTGAAGCATTAACTAATATAACACCAATTAGAACACTAAAGTCTTCCCTCGATTAATACATACTCATATTTCTTTAACTTTTAAGTGGTTTATAATACAGTAAAAGATTATGCTAGAAGGCTATTTTACATAAGAAGGAAGTCTTGTTCACATTTAATAATCTTTCACATTCACTATCCTGGAAAATATTGCATGCATAATTTTTCTCTACATTGAGTGTAATTTCCTTGAGTAACTCCCAGATGCTTGGGAAAGTAGGGAGTAACTGGAGTGTTTAACAAAGAAAACAGAAATAACTACAGGGCTAGTCCAAAGCCCACAATGTCAATAAAAAGATTTCTACTGATTCAAACAAGCTATAGGTCAGGCCAGTATTTCAGAAGTCGTGTTAGTAATGGACTCCCCCAGCTCACAATACAAAGAGAATTCTTTATATGTATGTCCAAACAGTGTGTTTGGAATGCTTCCAGCAGAGTTTGGCTCTGATTTGACACGAATTTATTTCAGCTTGTTAAGCCACTACTATACAATTTAAATAAATGTTATTTTAATGGGTGCTGAGAAAAAGAGATGGCCTTTATGACATGTAGTTCAATTTGTGCTTAAATACCTCAGTTTTGCCAGCATGTAAATAGTTTTTTGTTAACAAAAAAACACAGATAGCTTGTAAAGTTCTAAAAAGCCTAGAAGTGCACGTTGAAGAAAGGAAAAAGTTCAGTTTAGAGTTTGAACTTTTTGTTGAGTGAATTTCACACTACTGTTTCTTGTAGAAACCGTTTGGGAAAGTTTATTAGTGAAACTTTTTAATGTTGTGTTTCAATTGCAATTTATATCTTCACAGAATTAATGGAATCAAACTGCGTAGTAGTTGACCACATGCAGGAAAAAGGTTACGTTTTAGAAATATAGATACAGAATTAACTAACAGTCTTATTCTCACCAAAAGTCTACATAGCCACACTAAATTACAAAAAAAAAGTATTTAGAAATTATCTCTTCCAAGCTTGATATTTTTTTTTTCTAAAAATATTTAGAATCTTGGTAAGGGCAAGAACTGGAACAAGATAAAGGCTTTCTATAGAGCGTGGCTTGAATTAAAGGGATTCCCCCACTTTTCTGTGCAGTCTATTGCAATGTTGAATTATTCTTATGATGAAGAATTTTTTTCTTGTACCCACATGGTTACTCTCCTGAAGTTACTTGTGTTTGTTTCTTCTTGTCATGTGACAATTTATTCTCATGAAGAGAGTATCTCTATCTTCTCCATAACTACCTATTAAGTATTGCAAGGCTGATTAGATCCCCCAAGCCTTCTTTTTTTTTTTTTTTTGACTGAGCAAAACCCAGTTCCTTCAGCCTTTCTTCATGTCACAAGTTCTCCAACTGCCTGCTCATCTTGATGGCCATCTATGGGCCTCTTAATTTTACCAAGGTCTGTCTTGAAATAAGGGAACTCAAATGGGGCATAGTGTCCCAGGTGTGGCAGGGTAAAATCATGACATCCCTTGATCTGCTGACTATACTTTTACTGATGCAGCCCAGGACACTGTTTGCCTTCATTGTTGCAACAGGACAACTGCCTTCCAATGTTCAACTCACTGTCCACCAGTACTTCCAAAGCCACACTAGTTAGTTAGATCCCAGCCTATGTTGCTGATTGGGTTTATTCCATAAAAATTCCTCATAAAACCTTAAAACTTCATTTGTTCAACCTCATACATTTTTTGTTAGTCCAGTCTTGCAGTCTGCTAAGGTCTTTCTTCCTAGGGTAGTTCTTGTCTCTGCTGTGTCAGCCTCTCCTTCTAGCTTGGTGCCATCCCCAGACATGGTGAATGTTCATTCAATTCCATCATTCCAGTTATTTATAAAGATACTGAATACTATTGGACCCCAATAATGACCCCTGAGGACCTCCACTTGTGACCACCTGCCACTTTGCCTTTGAGCCATTAAGCACCACCCATATGCAGTAGACTTCCTTATTGACATCTCTAGTGGCTTTCCATGTGCATTTACTTTAGATATCTAACCCGGAGGTAGCAGTCTTCTGATCATAGAAAAATGTACCTACTTTATAGAGATCTACAGCATTTATAAAATCAGGGATGGCTGTGATATGCAAAACATTAGTGTGCATAGGTATATATATGTGGCTCATTAATCATTAGCGAAAAAAAAAAGAATAAAAATAATATTGCTAGAGTCATTGATGTAGAGCTGAATGATCATTAGAGTGTCGTAAAAGGAAGACGCTAACTAATTTACATGCTTCGTGGCACAATGTGCTTGGTAGCTTGGCTCTTATTAGATTGTTCCAGCATTGTATTGACTAACTTATTCAGTCTTGAATTGTACATCATGTAGAAAAGTTGCATTATATTTTAATAGTCCTATAGTATATTTCACTGGTGTTACAAAAACAGGAGAATGTTGTGACAGCCTGATGTTCACGATGGGCCTGCATCATGGGCCTGCAATTTATCGAATTTTGAGAAAAAAGAAGTGGCATTAGAGAGCTTGAAATCTAAGTCTAGATTTCAGGTTTATGGCTTTTCTCATCATAAGCGGAAAGAAGATTCTCTGACATAGAGAAGTTTTCAGTTACAAATAAACTTTGAAGTGAAACAAAGAAAAAAGGAAAATCTCTCCCAAAGGATACAGTAAGATTATTAAAGTCTTGGCCATGAGAGTTACACTGTAAGCTAGAGTGTTTCTCTCCTCTCTCTATTTTTTTCCCGAAGTTTCTCATTTGTTTATTCCCCATTCCAGGTGAAATCTCTTTGGAACTAACTGTTCATTCTTTCCCCGATTAAGTCACTAGGAATCTTGGTTTAGCTTTGGGATGCGATGGGACTTTGTTCTCCTTGTGTGGCAGCTGAGCACTTATGATTCCTGGGATAAGTTTCAAATGACAAAAGCATGTCACTTGGTCTTTGATCTTTAGTTTCAGTCACTGGTGGACAAGATGTAATCATCTGCTGGTTTTGCTAAGTATAAACCCCTTAAAAGTAAGAATTAAGTTGCATAAGGGTAAAGCTGCTAATGCAGTAACTGGACGTCGTTTTGTAAAACTGGAAAAACATCCTGCCTGTATCTTATGAGAATTTTTTTAACTTTTCTGTTCAGCTGATTTATTACAATCCATCGTGTTGGAGGGTGCCTGAACTTGCTTCCTCTTTCCTTTTCAGCTTCCTTATTTTAGCTCAGATGGTACTTTACTTTAAATCACATAATATGGTAAAAGGTCTGTTATTTGACCTGGGACTAGGGTCACACGACCAATCTTAGCTAGTCTAAAATTAAATGTAAACAGTGCTAAAATATACTGAATAATTCTCAGCTTAAACTTGGGAGCTGCCAAGTAGAACAGTACTTTATTATTTTACAATAAAACACAATTAGAATGATGACTGTTAATGATTTAAGGTGTTTGTAAAATGAATATACCGACCTTTTTATTTCAAAATACTATTATTGCAGCTGTACCCTATTTGTTGAGGGCTTGAGGAGACATTTCCTATTTTGTTTGATAGCCTTACGAGCTCACAAATAGTAGGAATTTTCCACTGGTGACTGCACAATGTATGGAAAGGACGAAATTATTTTAAAAATTGATCAGGTTTCACAAATTGTCACTTCTACTTTGTAGTCAAGTATTTCCTACTTCTGCAGAGACTTTTTTCCCTCTTAAACATGATGAATGTATTTACAGAGTTAGCTTTCCAGTTCTACTTCTATTGTAGTACACCAACAAGATGATTTTTACCATGAAATTCATTATTTATGAAAGCTGAAGTTTAAAGAAAAATAATCATAGACTATGATTTTAGAGACACAAGCTGTAAAAACTTTAATATCAAGATCAAATTGTTTTTTGTGGGTTTGGTTTTTTTTTTTTTTGTTGCTGTTTTGTCTTTACTCAGTTCAAATCTGTAGCTACAGCACCTCAGGCAATTCCCTGATAAATTGTAATGGAAGGATAGGAAAGACTAGGAAAAGTTGTGTGGCTTGAGAACTACTTCATGGGGGCAATGTGGAGGACAAGCCACAGTTGCTGTGAATTATTCTAGCTTCACTGAAAGCTGTCTCAGTGGTATGTTCATTTCTGTTCCAGAATGCTTCCAAATACGTCTGGTACTAGACAGGTATACAGACATACTGTTTACTGTATTGTGATATCCTGTGCTCAACCAAGAACAACTATCCTTGCTTTCCTGCTAGTTTGGCATGGGATTGATTCACATTCGGATCTTGCTTTGACAGATGTATGTGGTGAGCAAGATGGTTTAAAATGGATGATTGTATTTAGTTACTGGAGTTCATTTGGGGCAAATGGAAAAGAGAAAAAGACTTTTTTCCCTCAGAGAAAGCAAATTAGCAATACTAAAAAAATGTAAATTATGTGAGATGATGTTTTAACAGCTTCTTTGTTTTTAAGCATGCTACCTTATAACTAGGAAAGTTTCAAGCTATTTTGCCAATATTTTGTATTGGCCATAGAGTCCAGACGAATCTTGTTTTCAGTCACAGATCCAAAGAGACAGGAAATGCTTCTTTTACAGTTTACTGTCACTCTTTTTAGTTCGCCTGCTTAATACAGCAATTGCTCTGAGAAAGTCATGAGTAAGAAAGGCCAAAACTAGAACTGTTATTGATTGGGAGGCTGCATGTGCCAGGAACGGTATTTTTCTTGAAACAATCTTCATGTGACTATGATTCATAGAATTTTATGGTGTTTTTAAAAACCTTTTGAAGGTCGCAAACTACTCACCTTCATGTATTAGCTCTGCTGTGTGAAGGGAGTAGCTTGCTAATGATCAACATGTTCTCATTGTTTGCGACACATTTTACAGGGAAATCTGTGGATTCAGTATAATGGTATGACCTCAGTCTTGCAGCCTAACATGGGTGAGACTTTCATAATGTTCACTCACTTATTGCATAAACTGAGAAGGGCAGTGTCACTTGTAGCAGGGCCAAAGAATCAAGACCCTATCTCGGTGTTCATTTAAAGAAAATAAATGAGAAAATGTATTATACATCATCGTCATCATCATCATTTTTGTCATTGTTTTTAACTGTTTCATTAGAAGCTTCCTTAAGAAGTTCAGGGGAAGGTCGTTGTGCATGTGTGTGTCCCTGTGCATGTATTCTCCACATATTTCTCTTTCATTTACTGTGGTTTTTGCAAAATAAAGCTCGGAGAAAAGTGGTGAAAGCTTGGACAAGGGTTTTAAAAGCATCTTGAGTTCCAGGAACTTGGCTATTGTGAATTATTAATCTGAAAAAAGACTAGTTTCTGTCATTTAAAAAGAAAAGAGGATTTCTACACTAAGTATTAAGTTTTTAGAAGTCTAAAAATAGTCTTTTGAATGGGTGGGATTTAAGTATTGAAAATAAAACTAGATTATTCTGTTTAGCTTTTACATCTGAAATATTTACATTACAGTGCAGATCTTCTTTTGAGAGGTTAAAAATATACTACTGTTAAAGTCTCTTTTTGATGGAAAATTAAAAGAGTACATTGAGAACAGAAAACTAAACAACTTAAATTTTGTTGGGTTGATTTTTAGAATAGCAGCTGAAGTTTTGATGAGTTAAGGATTTTTCTGAGCCACTAGAAATTGTCATTGTGGAACACTAAAAAGACACACTGGTAATAAACCATTCTTTTTATAAGGAGCATGAGGAAACATCAACTTTATTGATGATAGTTAGTTACTTTAATTTTTCAGTTTATGATAGGCACAATAATATTAGAAGAACCTCATTTTGTGTTGAAGATAATGAAAGCTGAATTTTCATTTGGCTGAAACTTATAGTACTGCACCTGCAAAAATGGATATGAATCCGTGTTCTTGCAGAAAGGCTGGTTGGGCAATCCAGCATCTGTTAGTAAAATATGTGTACTTGTGCATGAAGGCAACTACAAAATCTTGCTTAAGCCCTCTTTAATATGACCTGCTCTATTCAGAGACCATCTCTCTATTGCTCAGTCTTGCAACACTGGCAACAAGCTTTTGTGAATTGAGATTTTGGATCAAACTTAACTATTTAAAAAAAAAAAAAAAAAGGCTCAGCATGTGAGAGGCATGATGCAAAGCCTCTGAGAAAACTAAGAACACAGTCAAAGTAATCAAGAAATCTTTTCAGACAGGATACAACCTTTCACTTACTAAGTTTTAATTCATTACGTTAACTATTAAATTACCTAAAACTCAGATTGTAGTGCTAGAAACAGAGATGAGTAAGGTTAATTTTAAGACAGATTGGTTGATCTGTTTCTTAAGATCACATAGAAATTCCTTGCCTTTAAATAGCCAGGAAACAGAATAATTACTATTCATTGTGCAGTAGAGAAACAATACCAAGAGACTGCACTGCGGAAAAACAAATGTCACTATATACTGACAGAAATAGAGGAAGCTTTCCCAGGACATGAAAACACAGTTGGAGGTGATGATAGGATCTGACTCTGTGTTTGGGAGATCTCAACTTTTAAATCAATACATATTACTTTAGGTGGCAGATTGTTTTACTTTCCACTGCTTAAGGATTGTTATCCTGGCCATAGTAAATATAATGTCAGTAATCTAGAAATTTAGTAGAATTAACAAGCATTTAATGTGAGAAATCTCAATATAATTAAGTTTTTTAAATGGTTTACAGGTCTATTTCAGTTTATCCACACTTAAAGACTAAGACTAGAGAGTGAACTAGGGACTCTCTGATTTAATGTTTTAAAATGAACCTAAGACTGACTAAATATAAAGTGCATATTTGCTATTTCATTGCTAACAATTAGACAAACAAAACACCCACAAAACTTACAGTAACTATCACCAGATCTTTGAAATATCAAAAGATGTGTACTTTGCTGCTATTCCAGCTTTTTATTTTGGTCCATGTTTTAAAAATAGATCATTATTTCATATGTTGTATGTTGTAAAAATAGAATCTCAGTGTTTTGATGAGTTGACTGGAGTCTTACGGCCCAGAAATATAAAACTCTGCTCAGAAAGAGGAGAAAATGTTGTACTTGATCTAAGGGAGACTAAAGTTTATTGTCAAAAGCCAGGATTTTACCTCTCTCTCTCTACCTATTTTAAAATCAGATTTTACTTTCACTAGCTGCTACCATGCTCTGCTTCCTTTCTGCAGTGAGGATGTCTCTGACTTTGGCATGTGGCACTCCTGGGGAATTCTCTAAAGGGCTAACTCCAGAAACAAATTTAAACTGGCTGGCTGCCTGGCTGCTCTGTGGACTGAATGGCAGCTGGTATCTTTTATGATTTTCACTGTTGCTGAATATAAAAGTAAAAATCCAGATATTGTCTCAACTCTAATAGGAAAACTTGGTATAAGTATTTAAATCTCTGTAATAAAATATAAAGGCAGCACATCTTAACTCGGTCTTTGCTTTAGATCCAGAGTGCAATTTTGAAGTGAATCTCCCTGTTGTGCACCCTTACTGTGGAATGGCTTGTATTGCAGAGCAGCTAATGTCTAACAAACAAAATTAAAATGGAAAGCATGCTCCAGCAGCACAGTGGAAAAAATTACTATTGTGTTTACATTTGTATAACTGTTTGAGGCTGATGTGTGAGCCCAAGGAGGGGCTGAGAACTTTTCACATTGCCTGCTGATTCTGGGTTGCTTTGAATTTTGCTGAATAGATAGTCCTGGATGTCTGCCAAAGTTACAGCCAAAGTTGCAGCAAATGGCTCAGAATATTTTACTGCAGAGGTATGTATTTGTTACTGGAAAAACGAACAGCGTATGCACAGAAAATAGTGCAGAGACAGTACCCTCTGATTTTGTGGAAAAGCTGGCAGCTTTCCAGGTAATTCATAGCCTGGAAAGATGGTGTGAGCGTTGAGTAATAAATTCTCTATCTTCTGTTGTTTATTTTCAGGGAAACAATCTTTGTAAATAGGATTTTATTAGGGAAGCATGAAACGCTCTTAGCAGCTTGTCCTCCTAGTAGTAGTACTATTGCTCCTCTGCCCATGGAATGTTGAGTATGGCTCAAAGAAGCATTAGTGACCCCAGTCTGAATTGCTTCTCCTTGTGAATACATGCACGTATTGTGGGGCCAGTCCGTTCTTGAGGGTATTTTGTGCTGAGGGAGCCCTGTTAGCCTCTGATTCTAGCACCTCCAAATCATTCTTTCCTGTCCTAAGTGTTCAGCTAAAAAAGAGAAACTCTTAATGAGAGTCAGAACCAAATCGTTTGGCTTAGAAAGAAAGAAATAATTACAGAATGTTTTTAAAAGAAGTGGAAAATATCTGACTGGTCTTCTGCCTTCCTGCATATTTATTCTACTCTCCCAAAGCAGTAGTTTTGAAACCATCAGGCAGCTTTTTGACTCAGCTGGCAAATAATAAGTCACAGAAACCAAGTGTTGGGCCATGCTTCCTTGCTTTTACTTTACCTTACATGATTGTCTTCCAAAATGAAGACTCTGTACAGTTAGATATATAAGTACAAAGTCTGGATATCTCTTGTATTCAGTGATTCATAACAACATGAAATCTATTATAGTTTGTTGCCTAATAGCTTGTTCTGCATTTTTGGTGTAGGAAAGGGAATGGGGTTGTACAATTTTGTCAATGCACGCCATTCTTCTGGCCAAACAGGAGTGCCCGGCACTGCACAGTGCTTGTGGAGAACTGCAGTCTTCCATGCTCCTCATGCTAAGTTGGCTCCTAGATGTGCTTTTATACGGAACCCACTGAACAATCCTGGATAAGTAGCAGCTTGCTGGAAACCATTTTTCTGTGTATCTTCTGGTGTTTGTGCATCCATCTTCCACTGGTAGATTTGTGTTTTGTTAAAAATACACTGTTGAGATAAAAGCCTTCAAGGTTTTACTCTTTGCCACTGCCAAAGGGTTAATGATTTAACTATTTATGTTGGGGATCATGTGTTACCTTTTGGCCACTGACAATAGCATTGACGAATTACACTGCAACCAATTTACTTTCAGCATGTTACTTTGAATTGATGTGAGACAGGGAAATAAAGAACTGACTACTATAATTGCTTTTGAAATGTCACTTTAGATTTAGAACAATCAACGTGCCACAGGATTTATTAAATCCAGCATTTCGTTAACGGAATTTATTTGTGTTTTGTTGGCTGTAAAGTTTGCACTTAATTCGTGTTGGGACCATTCATTAGAAAGAATAACGTTGTAATAACTTCTGAGATGCTCTTTTTAAATCCTGTGTAACCTGTCAAGTAGCAGATCTTATCTTAGTTCTAAGATTGGATTTCTTCTCTATTATTCAATTATAAAACTCTTACAAAACTTGATATCAAAATTAAGTTAGTTAAACATTATTACTGTTTCTTCTCTCCTGGAAGAGTATTGCGGAATGGCTCTTTCAGTTGTAAGCTTCTGTCTCAGAGAAAGTTAATTTTATTAGAACAGTTCTGATACACCTTTTGGCTCATAAGTGATGCTACCACTTTGAACCTCAGGGGAGAAATCTTTAAAATTTGCCAAAATCTAAACAAATGTACTGTTTATTACCAAATTTCCAATGGGATATTACTAAACATCTTACAAATTCTATGCCTTTCCTGCAGGATCCTTTGCAATTAGTTCTCCTAAAGTATCTTTCAAAAATAGTCTGGTTAGACTTTTATTGCCATTACTTCTTGTTTGTTTTATTGTAATAGCATCTATTTTTGTGAATTAGGTACTGCATATTCACTTTTATAGTGCAATCATATATTAAAAGGACAGCTACTGCCTCCAGAGAATTCTTCCTACATATTACCTGTGGTGCTGCATGTGCAGTATGTGCCAGAACTACCCCTCTTCTAGTATAGTCTTTAACCTGTTGGGAAACTGAACAGAAATTATTTATGATATCCTTTCTATTTAATTTCTGTTTCATACATGAATGTTTGTTTTTAATAATAATAAATGCGTTTCAGACCCTTTGCAGTTAATAGCATTCTGATACTAAGAAGTCTTCAATGTAGTGATCTCGGGATCCCTGCAATAGAAATAGCAATTAGCAAGATCCTCATATGAGTTGAATGTGGTCTTTCAAAGCTCCCAACCTTATTCATGGGATTGTTTTCTTTCATGATTTGCGAAAACAAAGAGAGAACCTGCATGTAATTATATGGAGTTCTTAGTCACAGGAGAGCTAAGCTAATTACATTTACCATGGAAAGCGTGAAAAATGAAAAACAGAAAGAAAATGATAGTGTAAAAGATGAATCTCTGACAGAAACTGTTGATATTTCAGAATGATTTATTTTCTGATGGAAATGTTAGCTGCACTTGTATGTCATTTTGCTTACTTTAGGTATTTAATGGAGCTGTAGAAAAAATTTTAAATAACTTCAGTTTGATTAAACTAACTCTTTGTTCTATTTTCACTGAGCCAGAACATGCTGTGTTTGTTATATGCTCACTCATATAAGCAAATTGTATCAAAGAGACTTTTTGTGCTATGCTTGCAAAAATTCTGGGAGCAGCCCCAGCTCCAAGTGCACTTCCTACCATTGTCATAAATCACTAGATACATGTTTTGCCTTACTTGGGAAATTCTTTTGTAAATCAATGGCTGCACTAAAATCTGTTGTTTATAAAAGTATGGTGAGAGCCATGCTCTGAGCTTTTTAGATTTTTGGGAGTCAAACAACGTATTTTTTTCTTGCTTTCCACCCAGTTTGTGTGATATTTGAGTTTCAAAGTACATTTTAGCCTAAAGCCCATACTTACTGATGTTTCAGTAGTGAACTTGGACAAACTTAGTGTTGTGTTCATTTTGTGACAAAAGACTAATTGATTTATTATTTTTTTAAGCTCTTACCACTGCTTCTGTCTCTCTTGAAATGCATACTGTCCAGAGGAAAAATAACTCTCCATTAAAAAGTTATATACATGTCATATTTTGAGTTTAAATCTTCTAACGCTTTGTTAAGTGACATTTTTTAATTCACTGAGTGTGTTTAAATCTTAGGTAATAAGCATTCTTGGCAGGTAGTGTCATTGTACAAGTTAAGTTTGTTATTTTTTCATATACTATTTAGCTTTGTTGGGAGGGATTTATAAAAATTGCATGTATTAGAAACAACTAATCAAAGCTGATCATATTTTCTGGACAAAAGTTCCTAAAAGTCCAGCTATTTGTCTTGCTTTGTTTCTTTTGAAATATTCCTAAATCATATGGAGTCTTCACAGTCTTCACATACTTGGTAAAATATGAAGTTTAACAGTATTATTGAAATGATTTAGATGAAAGTAAGAATACTGTTTTAAAGTAAGGTTTTGTCACTTATTAATAGATGTAATTGACATTGGAAATCTTCACTGGTACTTTTTAAAATGTGACAATTTCAGTCGTACATTTGCATTTCCCAGCATACATTTAACAAATATAAAAAATGTGATACAGAATTTAGCTATAGTACAAGTTGCTATTTTTTTTTTTTTTTTGAGGCAAACTCAGTTTAAAAGGTAATTTTGCAACACTCTCAGCACTTGTTCCTAATAATTTTATTCCTGCCTTCTGAGGTGGAGGTCATAGTCACCTCATTTCTGCAAATGAGTGTTAACATAAAAATGCTCTGAAAATAATCAGTGAAATGACCTTTGAACAATCTTAAAAAAAGCCTGTTCCTAAAAATTCTTTCTAAAAAAATGTTTTCTTGGGTGTTCTATGTATTTTGTTTTTAAATAAGTCCATTTTCCTATTTAGTTTAGGGTACAGCTGCACAAATTGTTGAATCAATAAATCTGAGAAGGCAGTAATATCCAGAAAGATTAAGTCAGCAAGGTCTTGGAACATACTTAGTTTGGAATAAAAGTTAATGGGCACAAAAAAAGCCCTTCAAAACTTGGTTCTTTGTAACTGCTAATTTTCCTTAGGGCTTTATCCTGTTTTCATTGAGATAACAAAAATTCCCATTGATCTCAAGCTTTTCCCGGTTTGTTTCCATGGTGCATTCAGGGATTTTATTGCAGCATAAGAAGACAAGGTGTTTCCTATAGAGAGGAATGTGTTTTAACCTGTAACTTCAGAAATTGAAGCATGATGTATTTGTAGATTCATTGAGAGTAAGAATTGACCAAAAAGAAGCAAATAGATTCACGCCATTAGAATATAATTCACAGAGCTTTAAATGGTCGAACTGTGTTCCTGATGGTAATTTCAGGAGCTGTCAACCTCAGTATTCTCTGTAGTTGCCTGTAACAAGCAGTTTAAATAATTACACGGTATTTCTTAAGAAGGCTCTCTTCAAATGGCAAAATAACAATTTCTGAATACACTGTAAATCTTACAATGTACTGACAGGCTCTATTTTCAAAACATGTATTTCAAATAAAACTAGGAAAAATATAATGATAACCTATGGACTGTGCATATGTACGGAGTATGTACGCTAAAAGTCTTACATGTTATATGTGATAACATTTACTCCAGATTGAAACAGAGTTTAAGATATTCTCAGTATGATTATACAAAGTACTATAATTGTCAGACCAATGGTCTGTCTAATGCAGTACCTCTCTCTGAAGGTAGTTAGTAGCGGATGCTTAGGAGGGTAGTAGGAAAGCACGACAGTGATTCTATGCGGTGGACTTGAAAGTGTTAGTAATCCTTTTCAAAGTCTACTCATCAAACCAAAATAGTATTTCAAGTATATGATATCTTGGTGTACATACAATATTTTTACAATCCGAACGCAGGAGATAGAGGTCTGTTGTGATGGCTCCTTTTGTGTTAGGCACTGCGGAAGCAGGTAGCAAGGAAACCTTTGCTCTCCTTCCCATTTTTGTTGAGCATAAAAGCTTTGACATTAGCAACATAACTTCACTGCTAAGGTAGCATATTTTATCTGTCATAATTTTGGAAAAGAAATGTGGATAGGAAAAAAATTTTAAAACCCTACCTGCTTCTGCAGCTTCTGAAAATTCTCTTCAATTCCTTATTGTCCTTCTAGGCAAAAATGGAATGTGTAATGAAAAAATATAGAAGAATTTTCCAGAAAAGAGATAATAAAGATCAGCCTTAAAATTCAGTTGCTTCATTACCATTGCTCCACATTACTTTGAAAACTGGTAGCTTAAAAACCTTTTTCATGTCACTGCTGTGAACTCTAGTGCCTCTAAACTAATACAAATATGAAATGGTACATCTAGGAAAAGCATCTTATCCAAATCCTCCACTGAATTGAAAAAATCAGATTGTGCCATACAATTTTATTGTTGGAGCACGGTTAATAATAAAATGTTAGAATATAGAATGTCGAATGTAGAGCCTTGCTGGCAGAATAAGCCTGAGGCTTATTGATGAAATCTCTGCCTTTTCATTCAGACTCTGTGAGGCTGGTTGCAGGATAAAAAAGGCTAGATATTTTCTGTTCCTAAGAAATACATGTATTTGTAAAATATTTCTTCTGAAATCAGAAGCCTTTTCTTCTCAAGCTTGTGTTCTTCCCCCTCATACAAAATCTGTCAGTAAGGTAAGCACTTTTTCTTACAGCCAGTCTTAAGATTAATGAAAGGGAAAGCATGCTTCTGTAAACTCAGCTAAATCACTTTTGTTCATTTCACAACAGACCTGCAACACCACTTTGCCTTATGCTTAGTTTTATCAGAAAGGTCTGTCAAAAAAATATTCACTTACAGTCTTTCATTTCTGCATCAAATTAAACCAGAATCTTCACGGGATAGATGAAAGAGGCAATGTTTGTTAAACTACTTCTGATTCTTTATTTTAATGGGAAACTTTACAATAGCTGTAGGAGGAAAATGGATTCTTTGTATCTGCCTTTTCCCTAGATCATTCTTCTGTATCTGTGCAAGTTGTTTATACTGAAGTACTTCATTTCTTCAGCCTGTTGGTAAAACATGAATAGTGGTGCTAAGAGTCCTTTTTGGTGCTACTACTGGTTTTTAGCAGAGGGTTTTTAGCTTGAAGTTTGAGAAGAGGAACACCAAATTTCACTGGGAGGACAGCATAGGTTTGATGAAAATGCTCTATTAACTGTGATTGTTAAGATATCTTGTTTTGTACCCATTCTGACTGTGGGTTTGGAAGTATATATCTCTGTTACCTGTTACACTGAAGTCACCGGCTCATTTGTATTGTCTCATAGCTGTCAATACGCTGGCCTACAGCTGTATTCAAGGCTTACTGAGAGAATAAATGTTGCATGTTTGCCTGTGATGTGTCTTGATGTACATTTCTGTAGTGATAGAATTTGTTCTGTTGTGATGAGGCTTTTAGTTATCTTGGTAGTCATCTAGATTATTTGTGGCTTTATCATTGTTGACAATTTTGTATGAGAATGTACTCGGAAGCAATTTCATGATGTGACTCTTGCATTATTGTTATTAGCAGAAGAGTAAAACAAAGAACCGTTTTACAGTTGTGGAGCTGTTGAATGAGTGTCAAAAGCATATTAAGCCTCAGGTTAACATCCGAGATACATACGACTACCTATTGAGAACCCATAGTTCTGTAGATCTGGTCAGAAATTTCTGTTTTTCTGGCAAAAATCAAACATAGACCAAATAACACTTTTCTGAAGACATTGCACTGCTGATAGTGTTTGTATCCAACAAGTGGAAAAAATACAGAAAAGTAGCACTCGGTGGCAATTCCCCATCTTTGTGACTTTTGTAAAATCCTCTGTCTTGTTCACACAGAACTGGTTTCTACAGATAGAGAAAATTAGTAGGAGTAGAAAAGGATGAGATATGGATGTATTTTTTCGGCCCCAAAAAATAGTCTTATGGGAATTTGACTTGGGTATTTATTCTTAGTCCTCTTGGCTTGGTTCTTTTCTCTGTGAAATTGAACTTGCAATTGATAAATCCTTCAAAGACCTAAAGTTTCAACCAATTTAATATGTAATTTAACAGTTACAATCTTGAAAAAAAACCCCAAAAACCAAAGCATTAAGGGTTTCTCTTTCAGACTACAGCTCTGGAATATCCCTGCCCATAGGGTTCAACAGTTAATTAAAACAAAAATGATTGTTCTAGTCATTATATTTCTGAAGCTGATTTCTGACTAGAATTTTCATTATTAATGCTATTTAGAGAATTTTCTGTTACATCAGTTTGACTTGGTTTGAACTCAGATCCAGAGGTGAATATTCAGTGCTGCAAAGTGAGCCCTCCACCCAATGCACTGATTATTCAGGTTCAAGAGATTTCTTTTCCAAATTTTCCACCCAATGTGTAGGGACACATGTGTAGCACTTGGGATGACACAACTAGTTTCTGTATTTGTGGGAACTGTTGCTATGAGCAGATCCTAATCCCATATGTAATCTTTCATTTGCAGAACGCAAAAAAGCTAGTGACTCCCCCCACACTACCCAAATAACAAAGAATTATTTACGACTGTTCTTAAATTACTTGAATTTGTCCAGAGCTCTTGATTGCTTGATAGCCTCAAAGCAATTTGAAGTTGGTAACTTGTTTGATAACCTGTGCAAATGGTCTTGTCTCAAACCAAGTCTTCACAGTAAGGAAATCTGGACCAGTAAACTCATGTAATTTCTGTTTTAATTGAAGAGATGAGTAGGCATAGTAATATAAAGTTCCCTTTTGTCTTCAGTAGTTTCTCCTCAGTCTGTGTTTGGGAAGCCATGCCATTGTCATAACTTTTAACACCTCTGAGCAAAATGCTGACTCTAAGGAGCTTAAATCAAAATTTATGGCAAGGGCAAGCCAGTTTAGCTGAGTAGGGTAAAGACTTGAAGTTGTAAAGTATACATCCATAGAGACAGTCAAAACCCAACTGGGCACAGCCTTGAATAACCTATTGTAGTTGGAGGAGGATTGGACTAATTGGACTCCAGAGATCCCTTTCAATCTCAACCATTTTGTGCATCTGTGGTTTTTGCTGTATAATTGAATTATTCCCTCCCCGACCCGCCTCCCCTCCCCCCTTACGGGAACACATGAAATTAGATGTGATCTTTGCAGCATGGCTGGTGTTATATGTAGAGGGAATGTGATGAAGATAGAAAAGTAAAAACAATGTAAGTCATTAATCAAGCATGATTATATTTTACTGCCCAAGTTCTTTACCTTTCCTGTGTTTTCAAAGTCCAAGATATTTAAGGTGAGAAGTCAATGTTACCCTCTCAGAGTGGCCTTTTGCATGCACACATGATTTAATACAGTCATATTTGCATGCAGTCCACAACACCTGTTTGATATACAGCCTATTTTAACATACTCAGCCTTGAATCTAAAATACTGCCTTAAACTTACAACATAATCACTGAGTTACCATTGCACAAAAAAGGCACAGTTATTAGGAGAACCTGTAGAAATGACCTTCGAAAATGCAATAATGGTTACGTCTTTCAGTAAGGTTTTGGAAAGCAGAAGTGTGCTACTAGTGGAAGCTATTTATTAATTTTCATAATTGATGTCATTTTGTTCATTACTTAATGCTAAAAAGAGGAGGAATGTAACTAAAAAGGTTGATGCATCTAATTTATGGAACAGAACTCAAGCATTTAAGTTGTTTGAATATACGGTTTTAATTTGAGGTCTTGATGTTAGTCCATTATTTTTTTTTTTGTTTTCTTGAGGAGTTCTGTAACTGCAAGTTTGACAGCTACTTTGTTAGTTGGAGGAATATCTCAGTGGAAACCAGATGATCTGTGTAAGCACAACTGAAAGAGGAAAATGACAGATTCTGACTAGTCACAAATCACTATCATTCTAACATCCCTTACCAGCATAAATTACTCTTTCGGGATAATGGTGTACATTTTACTTTTGGGCAATTAGTCTTTCTCCAGGATTTTCAGGGCTATTTTAAAGTCTCTCTTTAGGTAATACTCACTTTATCATTGCGTCAATTAAGTGGGCATCAAAAGGAAGACTTACACTGTGTCAAGTTAATCTGGGCAAAAGAAAGAATGGTTCTGGCAGTGTTTTATTGTTTCATAGTATTTTAGAATTTGAAAGTTACTTTTTAAGACAGTTCCCCATATTGAATTACAGTATTTTAAAGCACATTATACTTTTTAAAAATTGGAACTGTTGGGACTTTTTGAAAACAATGCTTGCCTGACTGGAACTTCAACCATATTTTGCTTACTTTTCCTGATTCCACTTCTAGAGGTGTCATTGAAATATGGAATAGGAACTTCATGTTTGGTTTTTTTTTTCTTTTTCTTTCTTCTGATGTTGAATGTCCCGCATTCCAAAATTCCTTATTTTCAGTATGAGAATGAGCGCAAAATGGGAGGTTATAACAGCACTCATGAGGAAAGAAAAATAAACAGTTCAAATGTGTTTTGAATTTACTTTTGATGCCTGGAGTTACAGGATTAGTGTTTATTAGTACTTATTGTCTTGCTTCTGGATTTTGTGAGTGTTTCGGGGTTGTCAGAAGTTTGCACCACTAAAGGGTTAGGTTTTGCACTGATTCTTAGATAAAGAGGACGTTTCTGGGCTAAATTTAGGTTGCTATAGCCGTGGATCAGCTGTTGTGATATACGACTAGTACAAGATTAGAAATGTGTTTTCTAACTAGAATGAGAAAAGTCTGAGGAGTTGAAATATAGAAGCTGGGAAAAGGTACCTTTCTCTTCTCTTTCAATGATTTCTGAATTTTTCTGTTATATTTCTGTCAGAATGACTCCTTGACTATGAAACCTGCAGATATATTTAAAAGAAGTTACTACAGAGTTTCTACCCTGTTGCAACAGATTAAGCTCAGACCTTTGCCCAAGAAGGTCTGCCAGGGAGTGCTGAAGGCTTCACTCGGGGAAATGTTAGCTATTGCCAGCAATAGTAGAGTGGTAAAAGGCAGAAGTTAAAGAGAATGGGGAAAAGGCAAGCCATTCCTGCAAGACATATAACAATAACATCTTTCTACAGATCAGCCTACCCCAGGAGAGCCTGGAACTGAGTGCCTCCTCTTGGTAGCGTTATTATACAAAATTAGTATGATGAGGCAAATGGGGATACTTTGAGGGAAGGAGTTACAGGGAAATCATGTAGCCAGATGGAGTGGGTTCCTCTGTGTTTGATACCAATTGTTGAAATCTGACAAGAATTGTGAAATAAAAATTAACAGAGTTGGTTTCTTTCCGTATCTTAACTGCAAAGAAAACGGAATGGCTAGCAACTTGAGCTTTCACTTTGTTACTCTTCTGTGTAGCTTAAAATAGCAAGACTTCTTGCTGACTTCTAGATAATACAGTCTTCAAATGCACTTAACTCTTTCCCTTTTTCTATTCTATTAGGCAAAGTGGGCAATCGAGGAAGAAATGAATTGTACAACATATCCAATGCCTGTAGAACAGAAACTCAGTGTAGACATTCATACACTTTGAAGTATGTAAAATACCTACATTTCAAAATGAAACAACCAGTTGAAAATGGTCAGTTGGACCAAGATGCAGCAGGGGGAGAGAAAAAATGTTTTGCTCAGATTTCCCTGAATCTTTTAAATACACAGACCTAGCATGTCTCGTATCTCCATATTAGTTAAGCATAACTGAGTTAAGCTCTACATTTTGTTAATAGTGTTTTAATAATTATTTTTATTTGTTGTGTATGAAGTCATTGGCATTTATGCTGATGCTTAAGTCTTACATTGTTCCTTCCAGAACTGCTCTTTAAATAACCTCTGATCCTGAACTGCAATGAAATCTTCATTTGCAGGTGCTGCTGTGGTCTGGATATTCATTTATGTGGCTCATGGAGCTGGATTCTCTCAGTGACACCAAAATTCATGATGGTGATTCATCATGGTAGGTTGAATTATTCTTTATCAATCCTTTGCCTGTTAGGAAGCAACAGTTTTAAGTTTTAAGCAGCCTTAGTTAGGTGAGGCATGTGTGAATTCTTGGTGTTGTGGCATGATTTTTCTGACCTCTGTGGCAACTCAAGCCTCAGAAACAGGACCAGGTGATTTTATAAATAATTGCAGCCTTTCCACTTTCTACTTCCGTATAACGCCTAAATGAAAGTGAATGTCCCTGGAGAAATGTCAAAAATATTACATTCTATTCTCCCAGCATCCTATTTTTGATAATATCAGAAGTGTTTTGTTCTTAATGTACATGAATAAGCTTCCTGCAGACAGACAGCCTCCATTATTGGAGTATTTTTATTTCCTGTCTCATTTCCTTTCTAATAGACAATAAGAATAGTAGGTACTGTACCTCAGGTTGTGCTCATTTGATAGTACAAAATGGCTCACTGGGCAATAAGAATGTCTGAAGAAGTAACTTCAAAATGTGGTTTGTCATATAGAGTAGTGATAAATCTTGCTTAGTTGTATTAATTAGTTTTCTATTTTAAGTTGCTTGAGCAATTAACTGTTTGCAAAATTGGCCTCTCTTAGTAAGGACCACACATGTATCCCTCTAGATATCTGAAGCTGAACACACAAAACCAGAGGCAGAAAGCTGTAGGATGTTTCCTATAAGTGTGTCAGAAAGGTAAGGGTCATGCTAATAAAAGTAGACTATCAGCTACTACACGAAGTTTTGAATTGCTGATCCATGAGTTGCTTGCAGTCCAGACACTTGAGTTCAAAAAATGTTTTGAGAGACTCCCCGAATGATTCTAAATACTTGCAATTGCTTTTGACTTTTCGATGATCTTTAGTACAATGACCTATACTTATTGATGAACAGGGCTGGGCAATTACTTTGATTTTTTAAAAAATATTTTTAGATCAGATCAAAAATAAATTACTCTTAAAGCTAGGTCACACATGGGTGATATTTACAATGGAGAAAATTGAGGTCTTTTTTCCATTTTTGGAATGCTTACATATGCTGTGAAATATTTCTTGTGAGACTGAGTTTCCATCCATCCATTTATTGTACCGACATGTCGTGTCTTTCCTATAGGTGAAGATTTCATTTTAATGCATTTTTTACAAAAATGAACCTTAATATTCTAGATATAGTATACATTGAATATATATACATATGAAAGAGGAGTACTTTTAAGTGTGGAGTATTGTTAAGTGTAGAATATATCAGTTTTGAGGATTCATAAAAAGAAGTTACTTGAAAACAGAGGCACATGATCCGTCCTCCCCAGTAATCAGTAAAACCTCATCAGTAAATGTACATATTTATGTCTCATTATTATAGGAAACTCAAGGCTATGTCAAGCGTAGTACTAAAATAGAAATGTAAGAAGCAGTATTTCCCTTGTGGTGGTTGGTTTTTTTTTGTGTTTTGTTTTTCATCATCCAGCATTTATTTATTTATTTATTTATTCATTTATTTTCAAGCACATTGTAATACAATTCAGGCATATTTTAAGGTCACAAGTGAAGATAAAAATATCATTATTTCATTATCATTATCAATTTCAATATCATTATCAAATACAAATGTTGGTCTCACTACAGTAATTTTTGTCATCCCCAGAAGTTCTATTTCTAGAAGAAATTAAGTGAAATGAAAAAAAAAAGAGGTTATTTCTTTGACATCAGCTTTAGAACCTAGCAAAAAAGAGAACTTTCCATTGTCCCCAGATTTTCCTTCAGAAAGAATTATAGAGTACTTGCAGCTGCAAGGGTCTTCATGAGGTTTCCACTACTCAGAGCAGCACCACCTATAGCAGGCTGTCCAGGACCCTCTCTATTTTGACTGTCTCCAAGGATGGCAACTCCACAGCCTCTCTAGGAAACGTATTTCAGTGTTCAACCACTCTTACAGTGATTGAGTAGGAGTAACTAAACCTAAATAAATTATTTTAAGTCAGTCCTGCCATCTATATATCTTTTGACAAAAGAAAGTAAATTCTGTACCTATTAGTGTATATTTGTAGCAAAGTTGTGTTAGTTTCACTATTGTACACTATCTTGCAGATCAAACTGTGCATGTGGCAACTATATGCAACCAGTAGATTGACTTAAGTTAAATGGTCTTACAAGCAGCCATAATTCCTCTTGTGCCCCATTTACTTGAACAGTAAAAAAGTCAGTATTTAGGGGTTTTTTTTGAATGATATTTCCAGCACTTTTAAATTTTTCACATCTCTCCAACTTGGCCTTGGTTTTTTTTAGTTACAGGAAGTTGAATTTAATTTCCAAAAAGCACCCAACTTTGCTGTGTATTTGAACTTTACGTCATTATCTGAACTTACCAAGCATCTTGACATTGCATAGTTATACTATAAACGTAATGAGAATAGGCTGGTATGGAATTCCTTCAGACCTAATATTTTTGGCTTCTTATGGTAAAACATTGATCTTAAGCACTGTAACATTAATTTGAAATTATAGTGATCCATTTTATAAATTGTTCCTAACAGAATTTTTAGGGTCTGAAAGAGTAATAAAAAGCAAGTCTTTTAGATCAGTTCCAAAGCCTTTGGATAAGACAGGTTTCTATAATTGGGAAAACATTAATACCTTAAAAGGAGAAAAATAAAGATGATCGTCATTTTTTAGAAAACCTCTGAAATATCTGCTCTGTGCCCCTTCCATGAATCCGTTATTTTGGAAAGCTTCAAGATGTCCGTAATATGCAAATGCTATGGGAGCTGACTTGTGTGGCCTCACACAGAAGGAAGGTTCTGAAACGCCCCAGGGGAGGGTCTTGGCCTGGATCTTCTTTGTGCCGTTCTGTTGTTCAAGAAAAGATTGAGCAATCTCGGTGCTGGTGAAAGGAGAGATGCTGGGCAGAGTACTAAATTGCTAATGTGCATTCTAACTTGTGTGATAGAACCTTGCTGGAAAATTGATAGCAGTGAAGAAAACGCACTGATCTCCCTGTGGGGACTGGGCATGAGGTAAACAGAAACCTGGCAGAGCAAGTGGGATGTGATTTGATAAAGGCCACAGCAATCTGTTTTTCTCCCCTCTCAACTCCTCTTCTCCTTCAGTAGTACAACTGCAAGCATATAGAGTTTTTTGTCAGTTTTAGGCACCAGCTAACTCTTTGTGGTCAGTTTTGTGGAAATAAACTTCAGGGATGGGCGTAGGAACATATTCTTGCCCCAAGTCAATACAGATCTGAAGACACGGAAAGACTTTAATGTTTTTTTCTTAAGTCTGGCTATAAATACAATGGAGAAGAATTGAAATGAAACTAAACGCTGTCTTGATTTTACAATTTAAAGGATTCACAACTTCAGTTTTTGTTACACATGCAAAAATTGCACAGGGACATTAAAACATAATAAAAGAACAACTTTGTAATTTGATTAAAGTGCATTTTTAACAGCATGTGCTTTTCGGTCAGCACTTTCTGGTTTATATAAACACTGTGTTGGCAAATAGTGAGTGACAAGGAGTGGCCAGTTAACATGCAGTCACTGAATGAGTCATGAAACCAATATTAAAATAATTATGCCACTATGAGATCAGATTTACAAAGCCCCACATTCGCAAACATACAGGCTGGTGACTGAGAAATTTTGTTGGTTTTTCTTTGTTTGTTTGTTGTTTCTTCAATGTAAGTGAATTGCAAAAGGGCACCTGTGAAAAACATCAGTCATACTGAAATGGGATATGGTAAAATGCAAGTACCTTCTTGCAGATGGTAGACATGCTGATTGTTGATTTTTGTGGATGATTTATGATACAATGAAAAGAATCTGTTGTATTTTGTGCTTACAAACATGTTGATTAGAGTGCAAGTCCAAGCTAGGATTTTCCAGATGTTTGTGCCATCCTGGCAGTGCAAAAAACCAGGATGTCTCATATATTGTTTAAAGGACTGGTGGGCAGGAAGAAGGGACGGTTCAGACCCTCAGGACTTTCATTTATGGTGGTTCAAGGACACCCTATCAGGATTTGATAGCACTGTATTTTTACAATCACAGATCATCACGCTGTATGTAATGCCTCAAGAAGGGTCCCAGTAGAATAATTGACTCTGTTTCCAGCTTAATCGATAACATAAAATCCTAGATATTTGAAAAGAGAAGTTTGCTCATCCAGCATGAAACTTTATGCTTGGATCTATGTGTATTTTAGGAGAGCCATTGATATGTATTTTGATTTTTCTTTAAACAGTTCTTTTCAGAACTTGCCTGTTGTTGTTCAGAATCCAACCCTGATTTAATTTGTGGGAATTGCAAGGATGAAAAAAGGAGAAAAACGTAAAAATCTCCTTCCTCCTCTTCTTATTATTATCCAAATTTTAAAAAAAATCTGATGGTGTGGAGGTTGGATTTAAAAGCTGTGACTCTCTAATGTTTCAGTTGAATTAGCTAGGTGTAGGTAAACCTCTTAATTTCTGAATTATGCCAATTCTTTATGCACTAGTCGTTGCCAATGCGCACTTTCAATATCTAGTGATCCAAATGTGTAAAAAGGTGTTACAAGTGTTTCAGAAACTTTGAAAATCCATTTCTACACCATTTGAAGTTGGGATGGCTTCTTTGTGCCTTATTGTGATCTCTGAAGGATCTGTCAGATGTAGAATAACTAATGCTAAGCAGGTATGTTGTTAGATATAAAATCAAAATTAGATATTCTGTTTTAATCCTCTTTTTTTTTTTTTTCATGTTTGGTTGAATGCAAGTAGTGTCTGTTTATAAAGACATAATTAGTTCTAGAGAACTACTTATTCCGCTCAATAAATCATAGTTGTCAAACCAAAATCATTTACATAGAAATTAATTGTGATATTAGACACAGTGGGCTGTTATTTTGATTGGAAAGTAAGCCTCTGGAGCAGATGCACTCTTGCTGAGAAAAGAGTTTCCTTTTGGATTCATAAGTAAGGCACATGTGGAAAAAACAATGTAAAAAAGACTAACAGAACTGTTATTTAATAAGTTCTTTTAGTAATTTTGTTTTCAAATGTAGGAAAAGCAAATTAATGAGCTGCATCTTTGCTTGTTTAATCAAGGAATTCATGGCGTCTTGGCCAGCAGCTCAAGTGCCTGTTGTTTTTTTCTTTACCTTAATTCAGTAAAACCTGAAACATGGTATCAAGCAACAAATTACTGTCAGAAAAGTCACATATGCTTGGAGCAGTGTATACATCGTATTACTTGGAGTTCACAGTAATGTTTTATGCCTGAGGATTAATTGCATAGGCAAAAGGTTATCGAAGGAAGCAGTAACTCAAGTGACAGTAATTTTTGTTTCTTTTCCAAATACTGCATATAATTGCATATACTTGGAAATGCTGTCTTAGCAATGCATTGGTTGCAAGCATTAAAACTCCACTTAAATTAATGAGCACAATTTCTGAAGATTATAAACCAAAGCAATGCCATTATTTCTGTCATTTGGAATAAATAAATCTATTCATATAATGACAATAAGCTTTAAACTAGGAAAAGTTCTTCAAGGAAGGAATTCAGAAGGAATTTGTAGCACCACACCAGTTTCTACTACTGAAGAATATGATTCACATTTTTTAAAAATATATTTTCTGTGGGACAATCCATAATTTAAGGAGTAGTTGATTGGTATATATGAATGAATCTGGTTAAAAATAACATAAAGATGAAACTCTGAAAACTTCCTTGAAATAAAGTGTGTCCCTGCAGCTTTTGGGGAAGCAGGAATTGGTGAAGGAGGTGCTCCAATAAATTTGAAACAGAGTGAAAATGCTTCTTCAGCATTCGTTGTTTGGTTAATAATCCAGGCTGCTTCATTCTTTTGGTGTGGGTTCATTTTCGCATGTGTTATAAGCCAGCCAGTATAAAACCAGGCTTAATTGTTTTGCTTCCCTCTTTGTCAGGGCATTTCCTTAACTCCTCAGGCCTGGAGAATGCTCCTTACTTAAAATCCACACATTTTCTGTTGACAGTTAACCCCCTCCTCTGATCCAGTGAAAAGGAGAAAGCAAACTTATTTCCTGGTTTATAGCAAGTTTTTGTTCTGCTGTCTGTCCCTCATCTTGCCCAAACAGAATAGAGAGGCTGGCTTTCCAGCATGTGGGTTGATTTATGCAGTGTTTGAAGTTTAGAAATTATAGCTGGCTCTTTTAAATGCCTGATTTTCCCTTTCCAGGAATCACGTTTCATAGAAAGAAGCTATTATTTCTTGTGAGGTTTCCATCCTAGTTTCAAATAATAAAGAGGCCAGAATAAAAACAGTAGAGACTTTCATGTCTGCTTCAAAGCCACATGTCATTACAGTCTGAAATTTCCTCTTTCAATTTTATGAAACTTTAATTTTGTTCCTAAGGGATATAAGGGCTTCTCCTTTCCCTAAAATAGGAAGAAGGGGAAAAAAGTAATGCTACTAAAGTATTTTGAGGTGTTCTAGTTGTGAAATAGTCCAGAGAACATAAAGGCAGTCATTTACTTGGCTGAGGATGTGAAGAAAAAGAAAGGTGACTCTAGAAACAAACAAAAAAAACCCACAACAACATATGAGCAAGATAATTCCCAGATCATAATCCTCTCTGTGAAAGGAGATGCTAGTTTGCTGAAAGACAGAGAAATGCTAGGGTAATCAGTCACAAATGCGGCCTCATAATCTATGAATATTGCCTTAATACTTACTTTAGGTCAATCTTTAAAACAAGTCTTCTCAAAATTCAGACTGAGACTTAGGAAACCTAAGAAGGTATTAAAATTGATCAATGAAATTATTTATGGAGCTCTCTTTCCAACTTTTTTATTTATCATACTGTAAACTTTTGAAAGATTTTTTTTGTTTGTTGTTGTTGCTTTAGCCTCTTTGATGTAATTTTGAAGTACGAAAAACTATTAGGTTGGTTGTTTTTCAAAACATATGTTTTACCCTTGACTATAAAATGGAGATGAGATGTCATAAAGCATAGGGCAAACTGAAGAAGTTACCTCTGAATATTTTCATCCAAAGTACAACAGGAGATACTTATTGGGATGTGAACATAATCTGTAATTTGATGGAATATTCAGTTAAACTACCATGCCCATTTATTTTGGAATATTCAAATACTTTGTTCAATCATTTTTGCTTTTAGATGGTGAAGAGGTCAATAGAAATCAATTGTTCTTATTTAAATCAGTGATCGTAAACATGTTGTTTGACCTGCATACAAATGAATGAACCACTGTGCTTTAAAGCCTTTTAAAACTATTAGGTTGTTTTGGAAGTTGGTGCCTAGAGTTTTCTGTATACCAGTTTTAATAATAACTAATGAATTCTAGCTGTTGTGAAGCAGCTTGACTTGTGTAAGCAAGATATCGGTTTTCTCATTAAAGTAATTACTGAATCAAAGCTAAAGCAATCATATGTTGCAGTTCTGCTCTGGAGTGCTGCTCAGAATCAATGCAGCAAGTCACCGGAACATATTTATGAATGAATTCTCAAAAAAAAATTTGGAGGCTGCCCATAGAATTCTTACGGGCATAGGGCCATTTGGGCAGAAGTTGTGCATTTCTCTGCAAGCTCCATTTGTCCTTTGACGGTCGCCTGTAGTTCTTGAGGCAGAGATCCCGGAGGTCCATGCATCTAGAAAAGCTTCCTGCTGCCTACTAATTTGATGATTCTGCCTCTTCAGATGGAATGCAGAGCAAATTGCAACAATTCAGGTAAAATTACCTTGGGTGTTGAATTCAGACAACTTTGGCAGGAGACCATCACTGTGAGGGATGGATATCAATTGGATGTTGATGCTTTTCAGATCTAGCCACAAAATTTCTACAGGACCCTAGCAAATATGTTTCTTTAAAATAGCAGGGAGAGGAGGTTGAGGTCACCACTTGAACAAATGTTTTCACTGCTCTTCTCTCATATTTTTCGAGTTCATGTTTCTGTACCATTTTATTTAAACCTCTGTTCAATTTCTGTAGCAATAGAAAGCTATGCTTGTTCACGCAAGAGAAAAAAAAAAAAGTTTACTCCTTTACAACAGAAATCAACCTCTCACAAAGCTGCTAGTTCAACTACAAGCACACGACATTGTGTGCAATTAGTTGAAATATTCAGATTTATAAGTGGTATTCAAAGAGGTGGTTTTACTATTAAAACTAGTCTACGGAAAAACCAAAGGTGTTCACAAGCAAGAATGTTTAAATCTCTGAAATACTGAAACTTGTTCTGTCATTCAGTGCTCTCTTATTTTTAAATGGAAGTGCCATGTAAGCACCACTTCTCAGTTGCACATAGGCAAGCTTATCTAGATTGTGCTATTTTTGATGTTATAATTGGAATAAGAAATGATCAAGACAAGTATGAAATGTGTAGTAGAATACAACAAACATCTTGAAGACATTTGCCAGCCTTTGAACTTTATATATGCTTATTGCTGGAAGCCCAATGAAGGCAAAAGTAAATATCCTGGATTACAGTATGCAAGTAACTTTGTGGATTGTCTGGAGCACAGGAGGATAAAAGCTCTCTAATGTAATGGAGAGAAGCATAGCAAAACCCAACATCTGGTACCCAACAAGGGAAAAATTAAAAAAAAAAAAAATACAAATTATGAATAGCAAGGGGTGATGGAATACCTTATGATATAAGTAATGATTTCTCCATTCCCTAGTTTCTTCAATTCAAGACTTGCTGGGTTTTGTCTCTGGCAGCATTCTTTTTTTTTGTTGTTGTTACAACAATAAAACTGCATGGCAGTCAGCCATGCGAATACGTTACTGATCAGTTTGCTTGAAGTGTCAGTCCAGAAACTATAGCAAATGAACAGCTGATTCTTGTAGACCTCTGTTGCTTGTGCACCCTTGTGGAGGCTAGATGGCAGGTCTTGGTTAACCTTCTTAGCTGCTGTAAGTTCTGCTCATGAATCAGAATTCCTAAATTACTCAAATCTGGAATTCTCTTCTCATTGTGTTGCATCTTAGAAATCTGAAGAAACATTACTTCTTCAAAACTCAGATTCAGTCAGATTTTTTTCCCAGAGGGCATCTACAGTGATCCTGTTACTGGTACAAAAAATGGGGAATCAGAACAGTGTGCCTGAAATGTCACTGAGATGTTCAAGGAAAAATGAAGTGTGGAAGTCGGCAAAGGACTGAGTACTTGCAATGCACCCACACAGCCTTGCCAGGGCAGGGATGCATATTGGGGTTTGTTTTGTGAGTCTTAGTTAACCTAAATATGTACCATTGCATTGACAGTGGTAGGTAACTTGTGAAAAGCAGTATCTACTCTCCTAGCTCATACAGGTCATTATAATCCATGAACAAATATGAAGTTGACAATTAGTGACTGCTAAGCTTCCTTTTAGTTATCCTCTTGGCCTGAATCCTAAAGGCACTACCTTACCAGTGCAGAAATGGAGACTTGGGGATTGTTTTAAGTGCTGAAGACTCCGTCCCTTAACTTACTTCCGCCTTTATCAGACACACAGCTGATTAGATAGGAAAGCATGCTGGCTGGCGCCTTCCCATCCTGCTTGTTTCTGTATCTCGCTGCTCTGTAGTGCTGGGTCATGTTCCTATTCATTTTTCATGACCTTTCCTCATTACACCCTTTTTAATTGCAGCTTGTTTCTCTGACCTTGGAGTCCTACAGGCCAATCTAAAATATCAGGCACTGTGTTTTCAAGTTACCTCTTAAAAGGTTTGAAACACTAGGACATTTTTTGGCAAAGAAGTGTGTGTGTATGTGTAACTTTCACTTTTTTCATCTTATAATATTTGGCTCAGTGCTGTAGACTGTTTTTGCAGTGCAGTAGGAACTTCATGAATTCTGGTGTTGAATGATTCTTGTTTACAAATGCTTTGTATTTGGTATACATGTGGCTGTTTTATAAAAAAAAAAAAGAGGCTAATCAACTTAATATCACATAAATATCTGCATTTCACAGGTTTCCAGACACACTGCTTTGCTGCTTGTTGCTATATTGACTTTCTGTGTTTCTACTCTCTAAAAATCATGCACTTGCAGTGGCTTTGAACTCATGCCAGTTTATTGCAGCCATCAACAAATTACATCACATGTTGAACTTATGCTATAGGCAATAAACTGAATTAAAAGTATACCTATACACATTTTGATGTGCTTTACCATATTAAGATACTCTTGAATAGGTATTTTGTTTTGATTGTTGGATTCGTTAAATGTTTTATTCACAAGCTTCCCATACCATCTTTCAGTTAAACTACTTATTTAAAAAGTATTGCAATCCTTTATTGATGAGGAAGTGGATTATTACCCATTAAAACTACTTCCTTCCCATCTCAAACCATTTTCCTATCAGGTTCAGAGCCAAAAAAAAGGAAGATGTGGAAATTGCAGACTATGTTTTGAGAAAATATGAAGTATGTCTACCTGTGTAAGAGTACAAGAACAAATTGTTATAGATGTGTTCTCCCTGTAGTCTAAGTGGGCCGGATATGAGGCACTTCTGGCCAGGAGTTGTGTAACCTAATTTGTGTGGCACCGAGCCTGAGTTAACATGCCTTACCTCTCAGTATCCAGTTAATGCTGCTGCATGACTTCTGGATGGGACCTTTCTCAGACCTGGTGAGGTGGGTGGAGCGGATACACAATTGTCCATATACAGTCATATCAACATGCACTTACTGCTCCTAGGAAGGGATTGAGAGCCAAGGTATGAGCAGTTTGTGTATACACAGTTATAAGCCTTATAAGAGAGTTATCTTTAGGTTACAGTTTTTAATGCTGGGGCCTAGTATGAGATATAACCTTTAGTGGTCTGATGCTTGGATGCATTGGGTTCTTATAGGTCTCCCTAAAGGTGGAAGAGATGAAAGAAAATTAGAAGGTGGAAAATTTGGATTCATCCAGATGCCTACATTTGAATATAAGATGCCTTACCAGAGATATTTAAGCCTGTCAATTCTGATATTGATGTATTTTCTTTAAAAATCCTCTACTCGATGCAGACGCAGATGTAAACTGGAGAGTTTTTGGAGCTAAATGTCCTCTTTATTTGGTATCCAGGCCTCAGAAGTGAATTAATCTTCTTTTCACTTTACCAATGGTGCTTGCTTTCCATATCTCCTCTTGCTTGCCTAGCCCGTCTGCAGGAGGATGTTTCAGCACCTCTTTTTTGCCCCTTCAGTTTTTTGGAGCTGTTGACTGCTGCTGTAAATTATAACAGTCTTGGAGCTGATGTAGAAGAACAGGGGTCATGAGACACAGGGGTTCAAATGTTTGTTTATTCTCTGTGGCTCTACTTTCTAATGGCAACAATACTTTCAATCATAATAACATGAATATTAGAGTACCTAATCATAATATTCCTTTTAATAAAACCTTGCTGTTTGGTGTTCATAAACAAAGGTAGTTGTTTCCCCCACCCTCCAAGTGAATTCAAATATATTTGAAAGGCAGAACTTTCATTTAGAAGCATGTAGAATTCCAGTATAATTTAAAATACTGCTTCTGTTAATTGTAGCTTGACTTCCATGGGATGGTTGGATAGGTAATATTTCATTTCTAGAAGGATATGTTTTTTCTTTTTCTTAAAAAGGTAGATGAATGCAGGCTTTTGATAATAACTAATTAATAGTTGCTGTTATAACTAGTAACCAGTGCTGAGAGAAGCATTTTTTGTGGTCTATTTATTTGGAATAAAATACGATTTTTAAGTTTCTCTGAGGGTTCACTCTAACAGGATAAGCAAATGCAGTCAGACTTAACACTTATGCCTGTCAGCCTTTCACTGTCAAATTGTTAAATATTAGTTTATTGTATATTTCAACTTTGTTTCTTAAAATAATTTTGGCTTTTGTTGCAGTACTTACTTAACATAAGTACCTGCTAGCCCCAAAAGATTCAATTCCAGATTCAGTTCTACTGATTCAGAAGCTTAGTGTTGTTGGTGGCAAAACAATCTTTTGTCTTATAGCTAAAGCACAAATATGAAATTATAGGAAGAATTTTGAAGAGAATTTAGGGTTTATAAAAATATGCTGCTACTAGAGTTAAAGCAAATTTTCTCTTCTATTTCATATGAAACATAACAAGTCCCTTGTCAACAGCTTCTGAAAATCTGTCTGAAATTATGAAAAGAAAATTATTTAAAAGAAATGGAATCATATGTTCTGTCAACACCTTATTTCTTTCTTTGCAACTTGAAAAACCTATTTAACTTGGCTAACAGAAACAAAAAATTTGGTTCATTAACTGCTGTCAGTTCAAGGTCTTCCATGGACTCCCATAGGCACTGATGCAGGTTCCTGCTAATTAATCATGTAATGAACACAAATTGTGCTTAGATAGGTGTTGGTTTGTTTGTTTGTTTTTCTTTTTCTTTTTTTTTTTTTTTAGCTAATTACAGCAATCTAATAATTTTTCTAGATCTCACTTTTTGAAGCGCTAGGTAACTAAGGGAAGAAAGTCATGTTCGATAATTTTTTTTTTAATTTTTGCAAAAAGTGTGAGAAAATTATACCTTTTTCTTTCACTTATTTTAAAACATATGATTTAGTGCAAGTCAAGATTATGCTGAAGAAAGAGACAGTATCTGTTTTAAGGAGATGAAAGCTTCACTCCTTGTAATGACATTGTAGAAGAGGCTGAAAAATTAGTAATTAGCTTATGATGCTACCCAATGGTAATCACTGTACCAAGGGATAATCCAAACAAAGCCTTCCTCATCATTCCTGGAAATGACTCCCATTGTTCTTGTTCTGACTGTTTCTGATGATGTAAGGTAGTAATGGGCAGTAACGCTTTTCACGCTAAATGTTTCTGAGAGTCCCACACTTGTGAAACAGACTGAAAGGTAATAAGAAATTCAAAAGAAGTTTTTAGTATCTTATTACCCAGTCCTTGAGCATGGCTGAACCCGTCTCCTGTGTAATCCCTTTTAAGAATTAAAACTATGTTTGATATCTGCAGAAGACATAAATAGTTTAAGAAGAATAGGCTGGACATTTACAACAGCAAGTCCTGAGAGTAATTTCCTTTAAGTGAGTGGGCTGTATGAAAATGATTTATTTATTCAGCTCATACACAGACTGATTTCTTTCTTTAACAGTCAATATGAAAACAATTTATTTTAATAAGCAACAAAAGAGGCAAATTTGTTTCTGGTCAAATCTCAATATTTTGTCGGACTTGTATATTTTTCTTAATGCCAGTTTGAGCCAGCTGTAATAAAAATTAAGAGATTGCTCAAAACCAACAAGGCAAGGATGTTTCCTTCTGTCTACAACATTGTAAATAAGCAGTTAAAGGGATGGTTGGGGTGGCTGAGATTCAGCGTCTGCATTAGAAATCTTGCTTTCATTCTTTGGTGTAATTAATGCTTTTGTACTTTATCTAAAATAGAATAATTTTTGCAGGAAGAAGTGCTTTTTTTATAAGCAGTGTAGAGTATAAGAAGCTCCTGTAGGAGACCACTGAATCTAGAAGACCATTTGATTGAAATATTTATTCTGACTCATGCACAGGGAGGTATTGACCCTAATTCCCAAATATCCCAGCTGTGCCATATGAGCTCTGAATTATAAACTGGAAGGTAAACAGCAGCACTCTGTTTTCTTTTTTCCTTTATTTTTTCAACTGTTTTTGTGAATTTAGTCTTTCAAAAAAGACCTATTTCAACTTCTCCCAACTCATTCCCTCCCTTTCTCTCCCCTTTTCTTTACATCTTTCTTCCTATGTAGCAAATAAAGATCAAATACATTATTACTTTCAGTTAAATTTTTTGCTTTCCAAAATTTATGCTCAGTTATAAAATTATCATGCGAATCTGGATATAAGCAACATTTATGGATATATATGCATACCCAATAGTTGTATTGATTTAATAAAGACAGAGTTTGTAGGCAGAGCTGCCTCTCTATTCTATTACTTCACTTGTAATTTTTCTTAATTTTGTTTTATAATTTTATAGTAAGTTTCCACCGATAAAAATGGTTACTGGTATACAATGCAAATTGCCTATTCAGATTTAGGCAGTACAAGATTTAATTGATTATTTTCATTGAAATGGATTAAACTAATAACTACATTAAAATGTTGTTTGCTTTGCAGCATTAGATGCTTAATTAGTAATCTGGCAGATATGACAAGTAGGGAGGGTATTTCCTGATGGTTGACAATTCATTGAGTTAAGTGCCAACAACAAATCTGAAATCCCTTAACTGCCGTTAATTAATTACCAGGAAATACCTGGCTCGGGTGGAGTGGATCATTATGCTCCTATTCCATGTAAAACTGTGAAGGGTGAAAAGACACCAAAATAATGTACAGAATGGCTTGTACAAAACCAGTACAGAGACCAAACTCTTTATATTCACTGAAGTTATACAGTGACACAAATAGGCTATCGCAGATGTCCTATTCACAAGCAAAGCTCAGTGATGCAAAACCAGAACTCGAAGGTGCCTTTAGGCTTAGAACTGCAATGAGTGTAACCAGGATATATGTTTACAGTGGGGAAGCATTTTCTAAAATGCACAAGTGAGCAATGAAAATGTCTCCTGAAGACTGCTTTCTAACCCATGTTCTTTAAAGATTCCATTTTATATTCATATTTGAGAATGGTTTTACCATTTAATCATAGAATGGTTAGAGTTGGAAGGGACCTTAAAGATCATCAAGTTCCAACCCCCCTGCCATAGGCAGGGACACCTCTCACTAGAGCAGGTTGCTCAAAGCCCCATCCAAACTGGCCTTAAACACTTCCAGGGATGGGGCATCAACAACTTCCCTGGGCAACCTGTTCCAGTGCCTCACCACCCTTCAAAGCAAGGGTACTTACTCAGTCAGGATAAAATTAGGTTACAAAAACTATTGCAAGATGTCAGGATTGCTAGAGTGAGTGTGTCCACAAGTTTTCTTCCGTTATTTTGGGTGACAGTCTACACTTTTTCATTTATTATCGTAAATTGTTCTACTAATAAAGATGAAAATATAGATAATCCTTGATAGCAAGTCATGCCTATTTCACTCAAATTATACCATTATTTTTACTATTTCAAAGGAAAAGGAAAGAGAACAAAGACTTAATATTTTTTTTTTTAACCAACACTCCCTTTCTTGATATCTCCTGGTAATCATTAACCAAGAGAAATCTTTTTTTTTTTTTTTTTTTAAATTAGAATCCTTAGTCTAAGGCACGAGGAAAGTATGATTTAGAAACTTTACAATCCTAAAATACTAGAGATTTATTACAGTTGTTACTCCTTATACAAGTCCGAGTCAGACAAGGGCCAAATCCAGAGAGCTAGTTTTAGTTTCCTTAAAGGCATAGCTGTTCTTCCAGTGACAATAAACACAGGTAAATAAAAATGGATATAGCTGCATTTCATATTATCTCAGACTACATAGAGATTTTCCTTCTGGTTTTGTGGATGGTTTTGTTGACTAACTCAGCTTTTTAGATCATAATATGCTATTTTTAAAATTTTTTTTTATTGGTTTATGTTGTAACTTTCAGAGGAACTTTCCTCTCCCCTTCTCCCTCCTTCAACAGTAATAAAGAGTTATATTTGGAATGCACTCATATGCACACAGTCAAAGCTCAGTATTTCAAATGTTTTGGGAGCCCAAACTTAATTCAAGCTAGAATGAAAAAGATTATTAAAGAGAAGAAACATAACTATCCCTTCATACATTTCATAACAGGAGAGAGTATATATGAAGTTATACTGATTGGTTTATCATTTCCATTTTCGTAGCTTCCCATTACATGTACAAACTTGTCTTAAATGCAAGAAATTCAGGAGCATAATTTAGACAACAGGGACATTCTAAATCGTTAGGAGTTTCACTTAAATTTTTATTAAATAAAATCAGAATTTGGTGAGGATTTTGCGAGATCAATTCTTGTACACCAAGACGCTTCGTACTGTTCAGAAGTAGATTTGACAGAACATCCAAATTTGCGTTAATCAAGGAACAGTTCTCCCGTTGTTCTCTCTTCAATGCGCAATAATTTTTTTTTTCATATCCTGATAGCATCAACACCTGGTGCTAGATCCCTACAATATTTCCATCATTGGACTTTCAACATAATGCATGTGGAGAGATAGGAAAGTTATTTTAGGCAGTAGTGCAGGAGGGGGAGGCACAAATGAAATGGAGAAAGAAAGGGGGAACTCTAGGAAGTGCACAGCAAAATAGTTCATTTCCTTATATTTGTGGAATGAGTGAGTTCCCACACATTATTTTTGACCAGAATTGTGTTATGTTTTTTAAAGAACCCTTGAGAATCAGTTGATACCAGGGATAGATAACTCATTGAACCACTGGAACCTTGTTTTTTCTTTAGTAAAATAATTCAGATTTGTTTTTCCAGGGTGGTGTGTTTCAGCAAAATTTTGCCATGTTTAGGAAGAAACAGAATTCTAGTGTATCTTAAAAAACCTACTACTGCTATTCAATGGCTAGTTGTTTAGGTTTAAACAGTATTTCTATGGGACAGGAAAAAAGTACTGATAAGAAACAATGTAGTCTAATGGTAAAGATCTTATGATTGTGAGCTTTTCAGTGATCATTCCAATAATTCACGTACTGTCATAACAGAACAAGATATCTTGTACTTACAAAAGAGGGTGGATATTACTGCATAAACTACATACAATGCCTTTTAAGTCTTTTGTTTAGATGCTGTTTAAATACGCAGCTCAAATCTCACTATAACTTGAGTGATACAAATTCAAACAGACAAAGAACACACCCGTTTTATCTGATCTAGTAGATACACAATGAGAAAATGAATACAAGAGCATTTTTATTTTTTCAAATGTAAACTTAAGGATAAGAAGGGAATATATTGTATTGCTCTGTTTTTTCCTGTGGGGCACACCTGATAAATATTGTAATGTACTTATTTTTTTGATGAAGATTAAATTGCAGATTTTGTTGGCAACCAGTTCCCACTCGTGAGTTTCAGACATATTTCAACTAGATGCCTAAATTATATTTCTGTTGAAAAAGCTAGTATTATATGGCTTAAAACTCAGAGCTACTGCTGTATACGTATTTATTCTCTGGCATAAATGATGACAAATGTAGTAAAATACTTTTTTTTTTCTTTTATCATTGGTTAAGACATAATCTATTCAAAAGACACATACTTAGATTACGTTTATTGAATAAAGACATTTTTATGAAGCTTAGTTTTAGACGAGTACTTTAATGTCTATTTGAGAGATCCTGTGCTGTTTTAAATCAGTGGAAATGTCTAAGGTCAGATCCTCTGGTGATCTAACACTATGACCTCCTCCCACATCCCTTGAAGATTACAGAATAAGAGTAATTATACTTTTAAAAGACCTATTTAAATTCACATTTCAGCCCTTCAAGTTTACCCGTTATGCCTTCTCCACTGTAACCTATGCAAAATAATGATGTTACACAGGCATGAGAAATTAAACCTTTGTCTATGATGCCTGTGCTGTGGCTTTTCCATGGTTTCATCCAGAGATGATCAGTGTATGTCAGGTATATCTAATGTAATCAAAGGTGGAGCAACTGTGATATTTGATTCAGTGTATCTCACGCTAATGACAAATTTTAGCTGACAGCTACTTTTATGGCTTTGCTGTTTTTATTGAAATCTACAGTGTTTTCAAGTCACAGGATAATCAGAACACATTGTGAATATACAAGTGTAATTGTAGGAGAAGGACTTTTATCTTCAGCACCTTTTCTACTGCCAAAACAAGTAAAATGGCACACAACTCAAAATTCATATCTTGTAGCGTTTGCAGGGCTAGCAGTCATGGGATAAAACCTGTGTTGTTTTCACCAGTAAACTGGACACCTTGAATGTATGTATCATTGGAACATGTTGTCAAGACAATATCAAGTCGGTTCCATGCACTAAAAAAAAAAAGGAAAAGTATAATACTTTACTGAATTCAATTCAGCCTATAATTTTATACTTAATGTATAAAATAACAATCATGAAAAAAAAGTTTTCTATGACATGAAATAATTTGCTGTTCAATTGCACATTTTAAATCCTTTTTTCATTACTCTGCTATTTTTACTGATTTTCAATTCAGCTGTCTATATCATCTACTTTAATTTTCTTTTTTTCTTGAAGTGACGCTTCTTGTTTTAGAGACAATGACAGTTGTCTGCATTAGTTCTAACTTTTAAACAAAATGAAGTGCTACCACTTCTGATACCAAAATTTTAGCAGTATATTTATTGTATGCAGTAGGAAAGCTTCAAAATTAATCTGAAGCTGTATCTTGCAGTGTTATGCGTATGCATATGCACACCAAAGTTAATCCTACTGGAAATAAAAGCCCGAGATGCAAGTCTTCCCATCTCTATGTCAGTCTATACAACTCAAAGCAAAAATTTGTGGAAGGTATAAAATCTTTCTTTATCTTCCCTTTTAATGTTAGCCACATGCGTAAGGACTAAGGTGCAAGTTTTGTCAAAGAATTAAGTCCTCTAAGTAGACTCTAGACATCAGGATAATTTACCATAAAGTACACACATCTTGAAAAAGCGTAAAAATGAAAAGTTTATTTAAGTAGGATGCAACAATAAATTGTCCATCATAACACCACATGAAATATATACCTTTTACTCGAAAAGAGAGTTAGAAACATTCTAGCTGCTTTAAATGCTGAAGCTGAAAGGAAGAGATGTGTATTTGAGCTCCCACAGTTGGACGAGAGAACTGATTGACTGTTATACAAATTCTATATTTGACCGCCTCCATATTTCCATCATTGAAAATAGAAGTTGCAATGATTGTATTTTGCAAGACTCGGATCTTGTTACTGTATATTAGACAACGTTCTGAATCTAATGACTGAATCAAATGTCAAAAGGTAGAGAACAAGCATTTAATTTCTGATTCCTAATTGGGTTTAAGGGAGCACTGCATTGAAAGTGAACAGGAAGCTGCTCTGAACTGTGGATGTTCTGGGGCTGGACAGACACAGAAATCTGTCACTTGTGTCAATGCACAAATCGCTCTCGTTTCAGCAGCAACAGTGAGTGTTTGGTATGTCAGTTTGAAATTTGAAATGACTTAATTTTATGCAGTTTTCCCACAAGATTCATTAACCCTTTGTGACCTTAGCCTTAATCCTAGAACATTTTAGTTAGTTATTAAGTTTAGCTTTCCATCCAGGTAACCATACAGTCCTGAAAAGACAAAGATGTGAGGGGTACTTTATTCCAGGGAAAGATTCAGGAAAATGGAGCACTTCACTTTTAAATAATACTTTGAACAGTTTCCTTTTCTTCCTCTATCTCCTTCCATCATGATCCTTTCATACGCTGAAAAATGTGAATTTTTAAGTGGCAAAGAAACTATAACATTCTTGAGCATTATTTGGTTTGTTTCCAGCTTTGTAATACATTAGTATCACCTCTTCATCCCAACTCAGATCTTAAACCCTCCCCCTTCCATGTTATTTCTGATTCGAATGAACTTATTTTTTTATTCAGGATGCGGAGATTTCCATTAAGTCCTACAATTTTCACATAATTGAAGAGCACCCCTTTTTAAAATTTTGTCAAATAGATGAAATGTATGTGGCCATCTAACATTCAGTTGCAAAGCAAGGTAAATGTTCTTTGCTTTTGATTATAAAGTTTTCAATTTTTTTTGTGGCAGGTTCCTCATGGATATATAAAGGATTATTCGCTGGTGATCTCACAAGTGACATATGTCTTATCCTATTGCCCATGTTTTCTTGTTTTACTTCATCAGTTATGTCATTCTTTGACGTTTTTCCTATTGCATTCTCATCACTTTTCTTATCTCTTTCCACATTTGTTTCCTTGTGGCATTGCCTCATTCAGTACATTACACCCTCCAAGATCCTTGACAGCTTCTAGATTAATTCCTCTTTTTCTCTTATGCGAAGGTTTTGTTTAGCCTTTGATTTATTTTCCTCTTGTGCCAGTTCTTTCCTGAAGGTTAAGTTGTACGGTGCTCTTTCAGTAGTACATTCCCTGGGTTTATTGGGTTGTACCACGATTAGGACTTTTCATCATCACTTTCTGGGATTTTGTCTCCTTGTTTCTAGACTTTGCTATTAAAGCTGGATTGAAATTCTTGTTAAGTTCGGCTGCATTTGATTCAGGACATGTATGAATTTTAAATATACTGAGTTCCTCTAACGAAAACTGATTTTTCAAGTAATTTTCAAGCAATGTTCTTCTCCGCTACTCCATGCTCTTTCTCTTTTTCCATCCCTGTGTATGAATTGGCCCTTCTTAAAATGATTTTTATAATTTATTTAATTCGTACATAAAAAGGAGAATAACTTTCCATGCCACTAGTACTTTTAGCATAAATTATTGTCAAAGAATAGTTTTTGAGATTGTCCAAAGTACATATAGAGATTGTGCTAAAAAATGTGAAAAAATATTTCCCCCATGAAACTATTGATCTATGGTTAGAGAATTATATATAGTTATAGAGAATGACTTTGAACTCTTGTTTCAGAAAATCTCTTTTTTTTTTTCTTTCTTTTTATAAGTTATATAGTAAAAATGTAAATTTTTCATAGGTTTATTAGAACTTCACTTGAGTTTTTCTGTCATTTCAATGTTAATGGTATTGTTGTTAACAATTATGAAACAACCTGACTAAACAAGTATATTTATGTCAGGAAAGTACGTGCAAATATTGCAATATTTGATGCTGGGTTTTCCTATTGTGAAAATAATATTATTTCAGAAAAATTTCATGGTATTAATGAATTTACTCAAAACAAATACAGCTTTCATAGGACACAGGTTTAAACTGACTTGAGACTAAAACAAAGGGAATGTTGTGTTGTTCAGAATTTTTGTATTACGTTGATTTACTGTCAATGAATTAAATGTTTACCATGCTTTACAGCCTTAACAATAACAGAACATGTTTCCTATTAAGATACTGTTCCATTAAAACATAGAATCCTAGAATCATTTATATTGGAAAAGACCTTTAAGTTTATGAAGTCCAACCATTAACCTAACACTGCTGAGTCCACCACTAAGCCATGCCCCTAAGCACCACTTCTACTGATCTTTCAAATCACCTCCAGGGACGGTGACTCCACCACTTCTCTGGGCAGCTTCCCAACCTTTTTGTTGAATAAATTTTTCCTGATACCCATCCTAAACCCACCCTGGCACAACTTGAGGCCATTTCCTCTTGTCCTGTTGCTTGTTACTTGGGAGGAGAGACAATACTCACCTCACTACACCCTCCTTTCAGGTAGTTGTAGAGATCCATAAGGTCTCCCCTCAGGCTCCTTTTCCCCAGGCTGAACAACCCCAGCTCTCTCAGCCCCTTCCCATGAGACTTGTCTTCAAGACCCTTCACCAGCTTTGTTGCCCTGCTTTGGACGTGCTCCAACACCTCCTATACTCTTTACTAAGCATCAAATATATTGAGAATTAACACCTTTTCCTTCATCAAGAAAGTTGAGAAAATTCATTAGAATTTATAATCTAGGTTTAAATTAAAAAAATATTGCCAGAAAGGAGAAAAAGGTAAAAAAAAAAAAAGTTGCAATGTTGCACTTTTCTGATGGATACTAACTTAGGCTTTTAAATTGGAACTGCGATGATATGCCAGTGGTGCTAATTGTGTAAAGTCTGAGTGATGTTGCACACTGAGCCAATCTTTACATATTCCTCATAACTTAAGTAGAACAGATCAAATTTCATGAATAATTTCACTTTTATTGCTTTAATTTTTTAAAATATTGTATGCATTTTTGCAAATATGGCTTTTTTTTCTCTTCATTTTTACCTAATTGTGGAACAGGCGACATAGCAGTCCAAAACTTGGAGAGAAAGATAAATCTTCTTTCTATCTGTAGGTACAAAATTCAATATATTAAAGAACAGTTTGGCCTTTTTATGCCTCCATTTCCTCACTCTGAAGATGTACTAGACCGGACTAGCCATGGCTAAAAATGACATTAAATTTGGAATCTCTACTAGAGTTCAGTCAAGCTACTCTGAAGTACATCCTTTCATTAGAAAATGTGATAGTTTCGAGTTCTTCATTCCTTTAGGTAGATTTAATACCAGAAACGTATCTTTCTTGTGGAGTGTTTATTTTACTTTCTTTATATTTTCGTATTTGTGTATTTTGTTTCTAAGTTTTGGAAGATGAACAAATGATTTTATTGCTACAGAAGACAAACTGCAACAACCTTTATGCACAATCCTGTTTGGTTTTGTTGAGGCTGCTTTTAGCTTTTGTCATTTTTACCTTGTCATTGAGTTTTCACGGTTGGACAGGGGACTATATATTAAGTTATAATCATGAATCTTATGGAAAGGCAGGAGTACTAGAGGATAAACACAGTATCCTGTTAGGAAATTCTGCTTTGTAGACGAAGTAAAAAGTTCTCCCATTTGTCGTGGATATGTTTAAAATCAGTTTCTAGCAGCAGTAGCACAGTTTACTACTTGTTGCATTGGGCTGTATATTGTCATTTTATATGCTGATTCCACATCAATTTCTACTCAATTTTTATGCATGGCACTGAAGCCACATTGGCAGCACTTTAATTTGCAGTGGATGCGATAAATTAGTTCTTCCCCACTCCAAGCTGTAATTTCTAAAGAGAGGAAACTTGTAGCCTTTAATGCAGGAACCTCGTACAGTCAATGAGGTACATGTGAGAAAGCAACTGGATCAGTAGGAGAGCAGAGCAAGTGACAAGATATATGCAAAGATCAGTCTAACTGCAACCTGAGAATACCTATTGTGAATGAGCATTGGCACTGGTTTTTTTTTGATTCTGTGTCAGCATAACATACCCCCAAAAAGTTGCCTATGTGTTCTTGCAGCTTAAGAAAACTGAGTCAATATTCTGTCAATACAGTGGGATGAAAGTGAACCTCTGTCCTGAAAGCCACAGTACTTCCAAGGCAGAAGTGGCTCTGTGCTGATACTCTGCAAGGCTACTTCTTAATGGGAATATAGGCCAGAGAAAATATTAGGTAACACTCCACTGCTTTGGCTTTTGTTGCAAATAGTATGTCAGTCTTAAGATAAAGCGGTGTTTGCTGCTCTATTATTCTCTTGAGAAAGTATTTAATGAAAGATGTTAATTGGAGTGTCCATTAATTTTAATGAGATCTCCCACTGGGAATGTTAGCCCCGGAAGGCATGTTTTTAATGTGGTCATTCTAACATTTCTTAAGGTTACCGACTGGATCCATAATGGAGATAAGTTAACAGCAAGCAGGATTCCTATGTTTCCATAGTAAGTCTGAGGTGTCCGTAATCCTTTCCAGGTTCGCAGTGCAGACAGGAAGGCCTTGTCTTTGCTTCACATGAAGCAAAAGTAGATATACTCTGGAGAAAACCAAATAACAAAGACAATTCTGAGAATGTGCTCTTGAGTGAATTTGACTCTGTGTTTGTTTGTAATATGTGTAAACATGAAGGGATAAAAGGGAGTGCCTGAATGAGAACAATTGTTAGGAAAAGCAAAACTCACTGCGGAATAGGAAAAAACAACTAAAGAACTAAAACAAACTAAGAAACAAAGGGTAAGCAGGTGCAGAAGTTGGTATAAGAAAATATTTAAACATTTTTAAAGTGTCTTAAAAGTAAATATCTGTTTCCTTATTGTTCTAAGATTCAGAATATAATTTACACTGATTTATTCTCCTCCTCTTTGATGCTTCTAACTGTCAAGTTGAGCTGTCAGTGATTCATTTGGCTGATGAGAGGGTAATTTTCCTCTAATTTTGAATTGTCTTCTTTTTCTTTGCTTACCTCTGATAGGGGTCTCTAATTCTTCCTTATGTAGGAAGTTCAAGAATGATTTAGTAACTTTATAAACTGTAGGTTTTAGCCTTAAAAAATGGATACCGTGGTGAATATTTCCATTATTAGTGAAACAAGCAATCATTTAGAAAACTCAAACAAAATCCAGCCCACAGGGGAACTAGACAAATATAGTAGGAAAGTGCTTCTGCCATGATGAATATATATTTTAAAGGGACCAAATAATAAAGTAAATATTATTATCTAAATTAAGATTGTGGGGTAAAGAACAGAGCAATGAAGTGATTTGCCTAATGATTTAGGTCTGAGTTAGGAATAGAATCCAGACTGCCTGACTCCCTGGGCAAGGCATTAAAACAGATTGCCCTTCTCTCCTTCATGAGCAATAAGTGAGGACTACCTGTATAACCCCTTGGCTTTGATGAAATATACACTATATTTTGCTTAATGAATTATGTTTTACCATAATGAGGGTCTTTTCTTAAAGAATGAATGTTGTAACTCATTAATGGTAAACCATATATGGACTCAATATGTCACTGCTGGAATGATACTTCTTCCTAATCCAAGTGACTGTGTCGTGTCAGAAGACAGTGGTATTTATTTTTCAGGAAATAAGTACCAGAAAATGCTGCACAGGAATTTCTTTCCTATAAAGATCTTGTTAACATTTATCCCTGAAACACATGGTCTTAAGTCTAAACAAGTGAAAATAAGTGTCACCTCTAGAATGCAGATGCAACAGTCCAATTTTTTTGGAGTTAGTATTTTTAGTATTATAGTGTACTGCAGAGAAATCCTTTTAACCACCCATTGTGACATAGCAATATATGTCCTAAGGAAATGTTCTTGGAATTTACCTCTATAAAATAAATTCTCCAATTATTAATTAGGATTAGAATTAAAATTAGAATTCAAGCCCTGCTGGAGGATGAGTGGAGTAGATTTTAGCCTGAGAGATACAAAACTTGGAAAAACCTGCCTCGCATGCTGTATTTTCCAATTTACTTTAATGAAGGTTCATCCAAGGCAGAAACAAAAAAAATATCTAAAATTAAACTAAACAATGCATAGAACACACTGAAAGTCCCATAAAATATTTGTTACCCAGTTCCATAGAAAGTGTGTAGAAAGATATGCAGAGGTAGGGATTTAAGTGGGACCTTCTTTACCTAGTACAATAACGATGACAAAAGTAGGAGTCCACACACTACGTATTTCGAGGTATGTCCTTAAGCTGTACTTAATGAATGCCATTCTCATTAATTTAAATGTGACTTACATGTAGATAGCAATAAGATAATTGACGAAATTCTTAATTTAGAAGCAGTTTATATGGTTATTGCACATGAAGTAGCAGGGTCATACATTGTTAAAAACAGGATAGATAAACAAATTTTCAGAGACACCTTTAACAACAATAAATGCTAATCTCCAGTTGTGAGTCATTGCTTTAATTTTGAGAGGGTCTTAGGGGTGGAGGGAAAGTCCTCACTGTCCTTTAAAGGAGGAAAATGCCTCTGGTTTTGAAGGATTATAAAACTATTTTCCTAAGGCAAACTGACTTCCAGCAGAGACTCTATTGGCATGGTAATTAAAACTTGAGTCCTTGATGTACTGGCCAGTTTGTCCTCGTGCACAGGAGAGGGAGATTATGGGATATTTCTTTGAAGAACAGGTGTAAAGGGTATTTTGCAATCCTTCATGCACGCATACTATAAAGAAATTAGACTATATTAGAAAACTATTTGCAGTAGCTGAATTTTGGTGAAGTTGCTGTGTAAGTCCAATATCTCCCCTACCCCACCAGATCTTTCTCTGAAACCTCTGGTTCACTGAAACCTAGTGTTTATTTACATGACCTGAAAATGGTAAAAAACAGTAAAGACCTTTGCGGTTATACCTTTCTTTTTTTTTTTAACTCTGTTGAGCAGAAAACATTACTGTGCATTTTTTTCTTTTTCATTCAACCCATGACTCCAATCTAGTTGCTTTATTTGTTTCTTTTATTAGAAATAGACTTTCTACTAAAATTTTTTTTTGTTGTTCTAATTAAGTCCTATAAATTATTTTGTTACAAATAGTACATATGTGGTTTCATTGCCAGATAGAAATATAGATAAACTTGCAGTATAGGAAGAGAACATAGAACCACACATATTAAAGTTTTCTGATAACTCTTCTTATACAAATGCATTTTCTGCTGCTTTCAACATTATAAAATTCTGATTTTTTGAGATTTATTTTCTTTTTTAGATGTCTGCCTCAGTCTGAGATTTCACTAAAAAAATACAGCCAAAATGTTTTAGACATTTCCAAAGAGGTGGAAAAATGTACTTAATTCCAGAAGAATTTCAAAGGCACCCACTGAGTTTCATATCCCTCCAGAGATGACTGCCAGTATTGATGAAATGGTAGGTTGGTTTGTTGTGTTTTTTTTTTTTTTTTTTTTTTTTTTTTTTTTTTCACAATTCAGCAAGGTTTTAACCACAGTCCATTCCTGTAGAGGCCAAAACTGTGTTTTTACTGGTTTGTATTTTAATAACTGATTACCCTGCAGAGCTTCCTTGTGGTGTACCCAACCTGAAACCTATTATTAATTACATTACCATTATGATTGCACACATACTCCTCAGCCAATTTGTGAGTGTGCTGTGCTGAATATACTACAAGCACCAACGATCATTGTCTACTGCAAAAAATCATAAAATTCTGAAATAAGTCCTCAGCCCTCTTAAAAAATCAGGCCTTTTCACAGCACCTCAGGAGAGAACCCCTAAATTACAATACTTAAAATTACTTCCTATGCCATTAAAGAAATCAGGGTAGTTCAGCTATTCTGATGATTTTCTCAACTTTTTGGAGTGATAATAAGAAACCTCATGCATCATAGAATCATAGAATTGTCTGGGTTGGAAGGGACCTTTGAGATTATCTAGTCCAACCATCAGCCTAACTCCAATAAAAAACAACCCATCACTAAATGACGTCACTAAGTGCTATGTCAACCTTTCTTTTAAATACCTCCAGGGATGGTGTCTCAACCACTTCACTGGGCAGCCCATTCCAATGCTTGAACTCAATGCAAGAACTCTTCTTGGATATACATAACTCATGCAATGGAATGCCTAGCTGCTGCTATATAAAAGCTATATAGAATCAAAACTGCCAGGTAAGTGCTATCTCATATTAACAAAGGTTGAATTGCAATATGTTGATGTTTTAATCCACAGGTTTTATGACTGAGTTCTTAATCTGATGTAAATCAGATACTGCAATGGAACTACACTGACCCAAACCAGCTGTAAAGGTTTTGGTAATTTACATACATTATGTCTTGGCTTCCAAGCACTCCAGATTTTAGTTTTATAAATTAAAGCACAACCAGTGAGTTTTGGCCGTTCCAAGAGATGGCATCATAAACTTTTGCCACTCCCAAAATATCTTGCTCTGAGCAGAGGGGTGAAGTGTATTGACCAAAGTATATAAATCAGCTTACAACACATTTATTGGAGATCTAGGATCTGCTCTCTCTTCCATTATGAAATAGAAGTTTTCATACATTTATGGAAACTCTTTTCATGATTTTTGTAACTGAAACAGTTTCAGTAGTCAAAATTTACAACTACTCAAGGGATCATATTCTGAGAGTTCTGTGCATTTTTTACAAGTGGAAAATACCTTGACATGTAATCAAGGTGTTATAGATTACAGCAAAAATAAGCAGGGTTTTTTTTTTTGTTAAAGAAATAGGGTCATTTTTGGTCAGAGAGAGTCAGAGATTTCATTAGAGAAAAACATTTATGCATCTGAGTTACTTTACCAACTGCTGTAGCAGTTCCTGTAAACATCATGGTTGCAGAGAAAAGATCTTAAAGCACAAATTAATTTTAAATTAAAGAATAAGAAAAAAGAAAAATAATTGAAGTAACTGAGGACATTTATATTGTAAAAAAAACCAATGGTACTTTTTTGTGTGTATATTGGCAATATTTCATAAACATACAGGTTCAATAACTATATAAATAATAGGATGGATGACCCTTACTTTGAATTTAATCTTTTACTGTTATACTAGGAGTAGTTCACATTTTTTGATGTTCAGCATTTTTGACCCAAATTTATAGTCTTTTTCACAATACTAAGCAATGACTAGAAAATAGTTTTATTGCTGGAGTCAACAGGATTAATCATTTTAAGGATGTGCTCAACAAAATGTTCCAAAATTGAGCCCTTGGACTTGCACTGTATGGGACTAGGGAGCTCTCTTATCTTCCCTTAAAAGAACACTGCAAGCTTTTAATAATTTGCCGGGAAACCATTGTTCAAAAACCTAATGCATGTAATAAGTAAACAAGGAAATGTTAAGAAAACAGAAAAATGTTTGCAGAGCTGCCAAGTTATTTTAAGCTTTGGAAATGATCTCATAATATGGAAAAATAAAAAAGAATGTAAATGACCTATTTAATAAAAAGTGAAAAATCACAGAAGTTGAACTGGTATAATTTTTCTTCCTCATAGAATTTTCAATCTTTTTGATGAATGATTCAAAGGAAACCATTGTGCTTATCATTTAAAACCAAAATCAATGACTAATCCTCCGATTTTTGAAGGTAATGTTGTTAGCGATTTTCTCATTCTGGTGTATCGATATGTCTGACAATGAGTAACATAAACAAGAACTAACCCATTGTATATTTTTTCTGTGTATTTTAGGCACAATTTCTGTTTCCACTATCAGAACGTGAGATCAGCTTTAACCATCCAGTATTATGTTCAAAATCAATCCCATCTTTTTTTCCTTCCAGCATTTAAAGGTATTTCATCAGCTACCCTGGCAGTCAGATTACTCATCTGTGTCCTATTCTCCCTACATCTACAGTACCTTATTAAACAGCAAATTAACACATATATTAGTATATGACATGCCTTGTTAACAGTGCATGAGGTCCTGTAATTATTTTTGTATAGCATTGGACTTCTCTGTTATTCACTGGAGCAGCTATCAACTAAGATAATAAATTCTTTCATTGTTATCAATAAAATTTTATTTCATCTGGGGAATTTGTTGCTTAATAAAAGCAGGAGAAATCTCAGGAGAATCAGTGAAAGAATCTCTTTTTCTTGAGAGTGATATGTCAGACAATTTTAGGCCAGTCAGTCTCACCTCTACGCCTATCAAGATCATGGAGTAGATCCTCCTGGAATCTCTGCCAAGGCACCTGGAAAATAAGGAGGTGATTGGAGACCACATATGGCTTCACCAAGGGCAAATCCTGCCTGACAAATCTGATGGCCTTCTATGATACTGTCACAGATGTGGTGGACAAAGGCAGAGCAATGGATGTCATCTACCTGGACTTAGGCAAAACATTTGACACTGTCCTGCATGACATCCTAGTCTCCAAATTGGAAAGTCATAGGTTCAGTGGATGGACCACTCGGTGGATAAGGAACTGGCTGGATGGCCACACTCAAAGGGTTGTGGTCAATGGATCAATGTCCAAGTGGCAGCCACTGACAATTGGTGTTCTTCAAGGGTCAGCACTGCAACCAATACTATTTAACATCTTTGTCGAAGATATGGACAGTGGGATAGAGTGCACCCTCAGCAAGTTTGCCAAAGACACTAAGCACGGTGGCGTGGCTGACACGCTAGAGAGAAGGGATGCCATCCAGAGGGACCTGGACAGGCTTGAGAGGTGGGCTAGTGCAAACCTCATGCAGTTCAACCAAACCAAGTGCAGGGTCCTGCACCTGGGACACGGCAATCCCAAGCACAAATACAGGTTGGACAGTAAATGGCTGGAGAGCAGCCCTGAGGAGAAAGGCTTGGGGAGTCCTCATGGATGAGAAACTCAACATGAGCCGGCAGTGCGTGCTGGCAGCCCAGAAAGCCAACCGTATCCTGGGCTACATCCAAAGAAGACTGACCAGCAGGTCACAGGAGGTGATTCTCCCGCCCTACTCTGTGCTTGTAAGGCCCCACCTGGAGTCCTGTGTCCAGCTCTGGAGTCCTCAACATAGAAGGGACATGCACGTGCTGGAATGGGTCCAGTGGTGGTCCACAAAGGTGATTAGAGGGATGGAGCACCCCTCCTATGAAGACAGACTGAGAGAGCTGGGACTGTTCAGCCTGGAGAAGGCTCTGGGGAGACCTTGTAGCAGCCTTTCAGTATCTGAAGGGAGCCTACAGGAGAGCTGGAGAGGGACTCTTTGTCAGCAAGTGTAGTGACAGGAGAAGGGGTAATGGTTTTAAATTGGAAGAGGGGAGATTCAGATTAGATATCAGGAAGAAATTCTTTGCTGTGAGGGTGGTGAGGCACTGGAACAGGTTGCCCAGAGAGGCTGTGGATGCCCCATGCCTGGAGGTGTTGAAGGCCAGGTTGGATGGGGCTTTGAGAAACCTGGTCTAAGTGGGAGGTGTCCCTGCCCATGGCAGGGGGGTTGGAACTCAATGATCTTCAAGGTTCCTTCCAACTCTAACCATTCTATGATTCTATGAATTTTGAAATTCCAAAAACATGTGTCATGTGATTTCTGGAAAAAAATTCTTGAGGTGTAAGGAATTTCATCTTCAGCATACAGACAAAGTTCGATCAAAATAAAAATGCTTTTGAGAAAGAGAAATGAGTCCCACAGGTAAATTGTAAAGTTTGAGAAGTGTATGTTATTAATGAAACAAATCTGCTTTTAAAGCAAAACATGAAATTATAGTTTTAAAGGCATATTTTTTTCCCCAGCCTTCCTGGTTTCTATTTTTCTCTTCAGCCAGTTTCCATTTTGTTTAGTATTTGACATCAAGCACATTTCTAAATGAATTCTGGAAAAAAATTGGGAATTGCCATATGGTGGAAAACCAGTCTCACATGCCCTGAATAAATGGAAAAAAGCTTGGGTTTGGCACTTTCTGAAATATAAGTATTGACCGCTAGAGCAGAATTACATTACCGTATCAAAATATTCCAAGTTAAAACTTGTTCAATTAGACACGTCTTGGGAAATATTCACCTAAAGTACTTGAAATTTAAAAATCTGGAATTCAGTTGCTAAAAAGTCTGTTTGGCAAACTCTACTGCCTTTTGTCAAAAAATGAGCTAAAAGTTTTATATAGCACATAAAGTTCTATTTTTACATTGGATAACTTTGTGAGTTTCCCATAAAGTCACTAACAACTTGTGAATGTTCAGTAGTTCTGTCTACAGCAAGGTTGCAACAAGGGACAGTTTTGATACTGATGCTCAGGATTATGTGTACAGTTCTTTGTCATTCTTTGACAGAAATATTCCATGATTATTTTGGACCTCTTATGACATACTGATCACTACATTCTTTAAAATCAAATCCTTTGGGATCAACATGCAAATAACACAGGGTCGATGTAAAGGCACAAACTCTGGCCTTTCACAACATGTCTGTTGGTAATATCAACTGATCAGTAATTTTGATCCAAAGCTTTTAAATACACTTTCCTGAACTGCTTTCAAAGCCATCTATTTTTGCACTAACATTGTATACCAAAGAAGCTATTTTGGTGTGAATCATATTCTGGTGTTTATAAACACTGTGATAATTTCTGCACCAAATGGTGTTTCCACTAAATATGGAAGAAACTAATATATGTTCCTAAATATCCTCACGCTAACGTGTTCTGTTCTGAAATTCAGTAATTGAGTGTTTACCATTCTAACTGAGAGGAGTCTTTTGTACCTCTCTAGTTAAAGTAGCTCACTGTCACATGGTGCTTTTACTTGGTCCTGCTCTGTTGGTTTATAGGCTTTGCAAGGCCCTACCCACCCTAGCTCAGTTTGTTCAGAATATTACCAGTAAGATCTTCCACTGTGCCCATCAATGAGACAGTATACCCCTCACTTCTTTGTTCTCAATCTCTTTCAATATATTTGGCTAATATACCTATAAGGCTTCTACTTTACGGCAGGTTATCAATTGCTATTAACTTGAATTTTCTGATGTTCCTATTTTTTTTTTCCATATGGGTTTGGTTGTGGGTTTTGGGGGCTTTTTTTTTGTGGGTTTTGTGTGTGTATGTCTGTGTATGTGTTTTATTTGTTTCCTTCTTTTGTACTGTTTTTTTTTTTTTTTTCCCCCTGCTTGTTTGTTTTCTGATAAAAACATAAAGTCTCCACTGTAAAGGCATTGTCTCCTCAGATTCATACGGCGTGTAGTCCTGATCCCTTATGGAGTTTTGAAAATTACAGAATGCAAATAAATGGCAATAACAAATAATAGTCTACTCATTTAGGCACTGATCTTCTATGTTAAGGTGGAGTTAGTAACAGTTTTGTGTGAGAGTTCATTCTGGGTGAAAAAAAAACCTCTAACAATAAAAAGCACATCATCATCTCTTACTGCAGCCAAATACTTGTAAACTGAAGTTGCTGAGAGCCTAAGTGGTAACAGTCATCTTGCACACAGATGGGACAGTCCTATGTTTGTGAACTTTTGCCCTAGGAAAAGCAAGAGGGTGAAGGAAAGGCGGGAGGAGAGAACAGAAGAAATTCTCCCTAGTTGTTATTGCACAGTATTGCCTTGCAATTATTGTTTCACTCAGGCACATGTGTCTAATTATCTCTAGAAATAGTCTCAGAATAATTCAGATACAGCAGGCAGGTGTTTTGAAAATTGCCATTGGGTGTTTGTATACTTGTTGGGTTTGTTCCTTTTTCTTAGACACATTAAACAGGGTGGTATGCTAGACTATGAATGATGTCACATATTAAATTATGTTCTATAAACAGAAATTTACAGCATGTACTTTCAGATGAACTGAAAAATCATCCAAAATTTGAAATAAAGTATCTGTACTTTTTATCTTTTTAAGTCTGCTTTGAAGTCTAGATCAATTAAATTCATAGGGTTTGTGAAGATGTCTTAGTATGGTCTAACACTTAGGCAAGAAAGTAATGTATTTTAGAATGATCAGTTTGCTGGGCAGTAATTTTAAGTGCTTGTCTACTTTAAAGGGTGAATTCAGTTGCAGAATATTTTGATTTTTGATGTTCTAGAATTCCCTATACATCTTGGATGCCATTAATGCAGGTTGGTATTCACTGTTCGGTTTTTTAAATCCTCGGTCATAACTGGCAATGCCACCCTGTTTCATACACAGTGAAATCATTACTGCTTTCGAATCTGGTTACATAGCAAAACTTTTCTACAGAGATTCATACATAAAATTCTTTGGTGGTTTTTTTCATTACCTTATGCTTTCTGAATTATGCTGATTATTTTGCAGCATCCTAACATGCTCATCAGACATCTCTCAAACTCCACTGATGTTATTCCTCCAGCTATTAAAAATTGTCCACAGGCTACCACCATAACCACCGAGACACAACCAGTACAAGTCAGCTGGGAATAATCTGAAATTACTGCCAACAGTGGAGATGCTTCTATATCCAATATCTTCTGCTTCCAGTACAGAACTTGTCAGATTCAGTTTTATAGATGATGAGGAAGTTGGAAACACAGATCTGCTGATTTAAAGTAATCATCAAAAGTAAGTGATATTTTAGGATAAGGCTTAAGGAATTGGATACTGCCATCTCTTTCACGATTCAGTTTCCAGTACCAAACTCTACAGATGTGTTACCATGCACAGTTTGATATCAGATCCCTTACACCAAATAGCAGGAATATTTTAGAGTTAAAAATAGCTTTCTGTCTTAAAATTTTGGTGTTAGTGAACCAGCACCTTCATGGGTTATTACTTTGTTAGTTCAGAGAAACACTTGTTCACTAGGCAATAATTTTTATAAAAACTGTTATTTTACCATTTGCTTAAGTCATAAACACTTGAGGTCTTGGGTGACCAAAGACCTCTAGTTGTCTCCACTGAGGTCTGATCACTGTGCTTGGTGCTGTGCACAGGTTCCAGTGTTTTCACTGATAAAGCCCTGCGTTTACACAGTGAGGATTCCCAACATTTTAGAATGCAACAATGAAATGTGCTGACCAATAATATGACAATGTGCTATCTCAGCTACACACCTGCTTGGAAAGCTATTGCTGTTATCGTGGCCCTTCTGTGGAGCATTCTGCTCATGTGGATATTCTTGAAGCACTTCATTACCAAGCCTGATCCCTTGCTCAACAAAGGTAAGCTTAAAGTAGTTAAAGCTGTGTGGCCAGGCTCAGACTTTGTGCCAAAGTGACTGAGGAATGCACGGAAAGGCTATTACGTCTTTCTTCAGTAGGAACTACTTCCCACAGAGGACTGAGAAGGCCAAGAGGGTGGTAGGTTTGGTAAAGAGCCTTATTTCTTCCACTTGAGAATCTATCATCTCCAGTAACACAGGCGTTTTTAAACTAATTTAAGAGCCTTCTCATAAAGGACTGATAGCTTTTAAGCATTAGATTGATTATCAATCCTCTTTGCGTAGCTAGGTACTCCAATATGCAGAAACAGACTGCTTTCTAGTCAGCAGAACTTTTGAGAAAGTTTTCAAGCCTGTAATTGTTCTAAACTCAATGAGCATTTTTCAAATGCAACCAAATGTTCTGAACTAAGATCATAACATTGAAAAAGTAGTTACTATAAAAGTGAAAAAAAAAAGAAAGCTACTTCCTCCTTGGTTTCTTATGGAAGCCAAAGCATGACTACAAAGCTTCACTGACGTGATGGGAGAACATGAAAGAAGCTTATTGAGGAGGTGAACTACTTCCAAAAAAATATCAGGAATGGCTTTAACAGAACTTCCAGAAAGCTTTTTGAGCTGTTTGGAGTTTGTATGTTCTCTTTGATTTCAGGTATATTAAAAAGTTCTACAAACATATTCAGTGCTATTTAGCCTTTTATTCCACACATACCATCACTTAACCTACTTTTTAAATTCTACGGGAATAGTCTTATGCTTATTTCATTATGAGTTTCAGATGGAATTTGTGAGGTTTTGGGGTTGGTAACTCTATGTTCATGTACTTTAAACATATTTTATGAAAATATAATTTATTACCTTCCAAACCTGAACAGGACTTCACTTTAGGGAGAAAAAAACCCCCAAAGGCTAAGGGTGAAGGTGCTAGTAATACCTTTGACAGTGGTTTTCTGTAAATGGTTCTACCCCTTTGAATACAGAAATCTGAATACTACAAGAAATTCAGAACACTTTTAGTTGGCTTGTACATATTGTTTAGGAGTAAAGTAATGACATAAGTTTTCTTAGCCAGAATAGTATCGCACAGATTGTGACCAGACAAGATGACTGAGTTATTCAAGCTCTCTTTCTCATTTATTTTAGAAAATTGGTTTGGCTGCTTATCAGGAAGTGACTTCAGTAAGGAAGTACAATAATTCAGTTATCAAAAAATTCTTTTTTCTAGCTCTTCCAACAAAATGCGTAGGAACTCAGTGTAAGAAAAATATTTATTTGCAGCTTCATATCTTCAATAACCTAGAAAGTTTATCTGTCATGGGGGAGGCAGGGGAAAGAATGAACAATTCTAAGAGCACCTAAAATACATCATTCCGACCCAGTCAGTGACACTGTTTCCAGGCAAAGCAGCTCAGTTTTCTGTTTGGAGGAAATTCCTCCAGACCCTGGGTTGTTCCTGATTGACTTGAGACAATCAATCAGAAAGTCTCTAGCTTGGGGACCATATTGCCCCCAGTGCTGCTGTTGCTTTTTATCATATATTGAATTTGGATTGTTGAAATCACAATGTGACCTCTAGAGATTACTGTTAATACATTTTACAGAAACTGAAATAATGGTAAGAATTGGAGAAGGCCTAGAGCAATTCACAGTTGCTGTTCAAAGTACACACTCTCTTGCTGTCAGTGAGAAGGAAAACTATATATGTATGTAATTATGTGTATAGATATATATATAAAAGAGTAAATTCTTAAAAATTCATGGCAGGCTGGGGAAACCTCTTTCTTAAGAGGAAATCTAGGTTGGAGAAAGCTTCTGATGTCTACAGATAAGTTTTTTTCCTATTTTGACTTTCTTGAAATTACATACATAAATTCACAAAAAAGAATTATCCATACTATGGGTTGAAAAAAAAAAAAAAAGACCCAGTCTAAAATTAAATCACTTTGTTAGACCAGTCATCTTCACTTCACTTTCAGCATTACTGTGTATGGCTTCAAAATACAACCACTTAATGCCTACAATTAGCGTGACAGATAACTCATCATATATTGGAGATGGCAAGAACTCATTTTTTTTTTTCAATGTCAGTTTAAATTATAGGGACTATACGTGTTTTTTCGTGATAAATAATACATAGCCTCTCCAACAGGTTTTTCATGTGTGGTCAGCAAAGTTTGTTAAGTATACTCTTATGCCCATTCTGCAGGTAACATGAAGAAAAGTAAGCAGAGCCTAGTACTCTTGGGTCCATAGTTGGGTATTCATCATTTTGGGGAGAAATATAAACAATAATTGGTACTTCATTGTAGGAGAAAACAAAAACATCCAAATGACATTGTTGTATGAAAAGAGTCAAAATAATTAAATAAATACGTAAGAAAGTGAAGATTTTAACTTCTTTAAGAGGTAATATGGAAGATAGCAATGTCATGTATTTTTCCAACAGTTGATACTTTTCTGTACTAATTTAAATCAACCACCAAACACAAAACTGTGAGCTTTTGGACTTTCCATGGTAGCAGACTGCAATTTTAATTACTAAGCACTTCAGATATGCTGCTGTACACAAGGCAAATGTAATCATGTAAGGATTTAGTTAGAAACCTGAAAGAGGAAACAGGACAACATCACAGAGGCTCAGAACAACATTGGAAAGAAACGTGAAAGTCAGTCTATAGTTAAATGATAATGTGATTTATGATACTGGACATAATAATCTTGGAAAAGAGGTGAATGTGCAAAGATTTATAAGTAGGTCAAAATAAGCGTCCTGCCTGCCTCAACTGACAGAGTGTACCGATTGCTATGGAAGGTTGCCTTCATGGAGACATTTTTGCCTAACCTAGCTGCATGAATCAGCAATCTGACACTGCTGCTTTGCAATGGGATGAGAGCTGGACTGAGGTCCCAGTGTCTAGTCCGACTAGTTATGTTACTGGGACAACAAGTGTAAACTTCAGCTGTTTGGAGACCTTCCCAAGGAGAGTAAGAGTACTGGCACAGTTCTGCTATAAGCAAAACTGGAGTGTTGCAGCTTGTACATCACAGACACTAACAAATCGTATTGCTATTGTGATCGGTTAAAGAAAAATATTTGTAATCTAATTGGATTGGGCTGGGAAAAAAAGTCTGGAACCATGGAAGGGCCGCATTTTTTTGAAACTGTCTGAAAAGAAAAAATTCTACTGCAAAAATTATTCTGACAATTTTTTCTTCTTTCCAAGAGTAGGCAGATGAGTGTTTTCAATACAAAAGCATGATTTGCAAATTGAATATAAACATGAAATGATTTAAGTCTTTGAGTGCTCTGGCTAAAAGGACAAAGCCCATAGCATCTGTTTGCTTTGAGTGATATCAGAAAACACAAAACCAGAAATTAGATACAAACAAGTAACCTGCGTGATTGCAAGTCTGCAATGTTTAAATACATGATAAAACTATCAAGTAGGCATTACCTGTTTTTCAGCTGAAATGTGGGAGGATACCCACTAGAAGTGGATTAACCCACACAGTAGCTCTGCCTTGATATATCCAGCATGTAAATGGAATAGTAAGGAAACACTGATAATTTGGTTTCACTGCTGAGAGACCAGTGTTGTGGGGGAGCAGTCAACTTTGTGAGGGTAGCTGGAGCAGTGAGTAGCGTCATAAACTACTGAGGCACAATTCTTCAGAGTTCATGCAATGCTACTGTAACAGTCTCACTGTAAAGTTTAAATAGTGTTTTTGAATGGAGTTGAGAAAACAGAACTATCCAAAGTCTTTAAAAGATGGTCCTAGAACACAGCTGAAGGTCCTGAAGAAAACAGCTGGTAGGAAAGCAGCACTTTGAAATTAGAGCAGATCTGAGCTGCAGATAGGACTGTATTATTTATAAGATAGACCTACTCTGCAATCAGGAATTTAAAATCAGATCTGCACGAGCAATTAAAGCATCTGTGACAAGAATAGCTTTAATCTACTGAGTCTGTGACAATATTATGCATAGACAAAAGGAAAATGTCAGGGAAAAATGAACCCAAGGTATGTTGGATACAATGACAAAAGAACAGAGAGAAAGAAATATGGGAAATTGTAGCATTTCAGAATTTTGCTTTTTGTGTGCTGTATTTTTTGATGACTGTTTCATATTTTGTTTTTGTGTTCTGTATTTTATCATAGCCTCTTAAAAATAATAACCTTTTCTCCTGGACAAATAATTTCTTAGTGAATAATTTCAATTTCTTTAAAAGTAATCAATTCTTTCCTTCACTGTTCCCTCAATATTTAGAAACTGTCATGCAGTAAACAACTTTTTTAAAAAAATAAACAGATAATTTTCCTACAGGGGAGTTTAGTTACTATGTTTATCCTGGAGTGATGGAAATGGAATTTAATCTGTAACATTTGTTTTATTGCCATTCAATTTAGAATCTGAGCTTACACGTACTAACAAACCCTCCCTGACAGAGTCTCCAGCAGCAAAATGAACAAAGAGCAGAAATTCTGCATCCTGTTCCACATGAAGGGCACTGATTTCCACCAGAGTGCAGTTCTGGCATAGTTCTGTCAGACTTATATGAGACATTTCTCTGGTTTGGATGTAGCCTGGCCAACGACAAAGCATCATATACCAGAAGCTTGCATAGGCAAGGCACTCTTGAAAATGTCACCAAATTTGATTGCTTAGAGCTTTTTTGCTGTTTTAAAGCTTGTTGATTAATACATTCAGCTGCTGTTATAGAAAATCACATCGAATTAGTATGATCTAAACTGAGAAAAGAATGGGTTTGTTTCCCTGTCTCCAAGTAGGCTGCCTCCTGGGTGAAGATTCTGATGTCAGATATGCTGAAGTATATTGAGTTCAGAAGAGTTACAGAGGAATAAAGCCAAAATTACTGGGGAATTGGCTTGAGTATACAGCCTGCTTTAATACTATTGCAAACACTGGTTGCAATTTCTGTGCATTTATAAAATGCACATACATCCCACACAAGATTCTTAGTGACACAGTTCTTGAAGATTTAAACACAGACTTTCTGCAACATTTTTTTCATTGGGTTTTTCAGAAAAAAGATATATCTTTTTTTTTTCCCTCCCCCCCCTTAGAAAAAATGATAAGCTAGTATGGCACATTTTTACTGTCGTGACTATCTGTTGAATGGTGGTCCATAATACACATGGAGTCATGTGGCAACTGTACAAGAACAATAATTTTTAGCACAAAATTATTAAACAAAGATTCTTCAAGTACCTAATGTAGGGGATGCTGATTTATAGATCCAAAATACGTGCTGGACTCTTGGAGAGCCTCATGTTTTTCTTCTCCACTAGCTACTGCTGGGAGGACAGTGTTTGGAAATTTGCCAGAGTAGATATTCCAGAAAAAATATTTATGGTTAAAATGTTTGTTCCAAGATGAATAAAACAAATTGAGAATAATAAAAATGCAACCCTCTTTTATTCTGGAGGAATAGAACAGTGTCCACAAAGGGAGTTCTGGAATAGCTAGTCTGGACTAGATATTGTGGTAAACTTCCAGTGTATGAAAGACTTGCTGATGGGTACTGTAGGGGTTTTTAAAAAAGATAGACATTAAATACTGAAAAGAACATCTCAGCTCTTAGAACAGAGCCAAGATAGACTCGAAGGAGGCAACAAAACTGAACTAAATATTTAAACAAAACAGGACCAGAATATGTTTGGCCCTGTTTAAATTCACATGAGAGTTGGAAGTATCATCAAGGAGCTCTTCTTTTGCAGTTGTTCTTATATGGCCCATGGGAAAGAATGAGGATAATCCAGCACCAGTGTCAGCTAAGAAGAACACCTAAACTAGTTTACTGTCAAGATGGCTGGGTGATCACAGATCTTCACTGAACTGACAGGTAAAAATAGTCCTTGTCATAAGTATTTAGCTCTGAGAGTTCAAGTCCTGCCTATGTTTTTTTGGTAGGACAGGTGCATCTCCACTGCTCTCCCATTGCAGGCTTCAGTGGGTCTGAGGCTCACATCTTCTTGTGATTGTAGACTTCAGAGGTAGTTAAACTAATTTGCAAATGAATTGCCTTTGAATCTCAAAGCAAAGCAGAATCATTTTAATGACATATAGTTGGAGGGGATATAATATTGTAATTCCCTGTCACATGGCCGTGCTTAAGTATTTACAGATGATGAAGAAAGCTTGCAAAAATAAAATGAGAAGTTCAAAGCAAGTGGGAGAAGCAAGGTCTTTTTTGCTGAATTGTGCTTTCTGTCATTACTGAAATGAGAACATGCTGCTCCACGATCTATTTGTTACTGAGGGGATCTCATGTTCTCAATTTTTAAACAGTTATTTATACTGAAAGGCAATACTATAGATCATAAAAAGTCTGTTTGGCTTTTCTGTACATTCAAAACAACATACTGGATCATATTACATGTACCTTTAGCATAGCTCTTGAGCTGCATTGTTTGAAAAATAGAGTATAAAGATGATGATACAGTAATATCTGCCAGGATTGTCCTTTAAATTTAAATATCATTCTTATGCAGTCATGTGTGATCTTAGACCTGTAATCGATGAAGTGCATTAGTTGAAATCTATGGTCTCACAGTGGTTGCTAAGAAGTATGTGAATGGAACATGCCCAATGCGCGTTCAATGGGTAGGCCACATAGATGCTGCTGATGTGATGGCAATATTAATTGAAGAGTTAGGAGGAAGCAAGCACATCAGCATTTATTTAATGCAAAGCTGTGCCAGCTCTGTACAATTTACTTAGATACAGTAAAGAGCGATGCATTCCTAGACTAGTTGTTCTCATGACATTTATATATATTGCTGTTTTCAGCTGCAACCAGCTGAATCTCGATCCCTAAAAATGTATCCTGGGCTGCATCAAAAGAAACGTGACTAGCAGGACATAGGAGGTGATTCTCCCCCTCTACTCTGCACTTGTGAGACCCCACCTGGATTACTGTGTCCAGCTCTGGAGTTCTTAAAATAGAAAGAACATAGAACTGTTGGAANAACCAAAGGAGACATTATTGAAGAAGAATTTTCAACCTTTAAAAAGATTGTGCTCACCTCTAGAGAGTTAGGTTAGTCTAGACATCTTAACTTAAACTGCTTTTCTTAAGTCTTGGGAACATTCTTATCTAGTCTAGAAACAGGAGACAGTATTTAGACTCTGCAGTCAATACCTTCAACTGTAAATATTGCTTTAGTAGAAATAGGAATGACTTCTTTACCTTGGCACCCATTGTAGGGAACTGAGCTGGATGGCTCAGTTCATCATGTAGAATCACTGTAGTTAAAAACAGATGATATTATGTTGTGAATACAAGAACGAGCTGGGGGGTTCAAAGAAGGAAAAGAAACAAGAGAAGAATGTGTAAAGTTGCTGCCCTATCCTTCCCCTTAAGCACAGGGGCTGTGCCCACTGATGCCAATGGAAGAAGCCTCAGGCTCCCTTTTAACTTTTCCTCTTATCAGCATGTGTACATGCCTGGAAAGTTAGGGTGGAATATCTGTATATAAAGGGCTGTCCAATGTTTTCTTTATTCTAAGGTACAATTCTTTTGCAATAATAGAAGGCAAACTCTTTTTGGAGTTCTTAAATCACCAGCAGTTCATACCTGTGCAAGTATTTTTTTATATTATTATTTGGTAACACCGTTCCGTAGCTTCCTATACTAATATTGTCTGTTTATTTGCATTATTGCCAGTGGCTTGCAGAGTGTTCATACTGTCTGTGTATGCTTAGTAATTTTATGCTTTATTTTAGTCTTCTGCTGTTTAGAAATATGATGAATTCTCAGATTTGTCTGGCTTTCAACTAGCAGCTGCCTCTGCATGCAGAAACTGGTGGGAATTCCTTCTCCCCTCGGTTATTTCAACAGCATTAAAAATGCATAAACGGGGAGTGATTGAGGAGAAGGCCAGAGATTCCACAGAACAGTGAGGCAAGTACGGCCAGAAAACCAGCTCAGTGCATTCTTCCTTGCAGGAAGGCGCAATGCCAGGTATTCCTGGTGCCAGAACAACTTTACTGAGGAAATGGGTGTGAGTTAAAGACTCTCTGAGGCTTCGTTTCCTTCACTCCTGTGCCAAGTGTACCTCAACTGAAACGGAAAGTCAGTGAGTGCTAGTGAGTGGCCTGCTGTACTCCTCCTGTGGTCCCGGCACAGCTGATGGGGTTGGGAAAAAGATGCTAGGCTGGAGCAGTATTACTTTCAGTACCTAAGACCTTCAGAGATACTTGGTGGAAGGGAAAGCGTCTTGTAGGGATGTGGATACCCACTGGGTGCCAGACTTTGGTGAATACTAGGAGATAGGGGGAGGATTTTATTTGGAAAAAAAAAGAAAAGAACAAAATCACATCAATGCCAATGAAGTACTGAGGTCTCAGGTTGTGAGAATGAGAGCAAGGAGTAAAACTCACATTATTTTGCTCAAACTTACATAAAAAGCATATTTTTCCACTTTGAGAGCTCCTCTAAAAAAAAGCCACATTACATGACTTTAAAAAAAATAATTTCCCATTATATAATGGAGTAATGTAACTGTATGTAGTACTGGTATTGTATGCAACAAAACCACATTTCCAGAATTCTGGTGTTTCCATTTTTGCTTTCAATATTTTTCTTATTTTTGTGAAAGCTTCCTGATTCAACTTGCTTCATTAAGAATATCTTCTATTTCAATTACATATCATTCTAATCAGCTTTTTAATTACAGCTAGAGCAGGCTAATTACAGCACTCCTGACTGTTATAAATAATTCCCTGTGGGAAAAAAACTAAAAAAAAAAAAAAAAGAAAAAAAAAGAAAAAAAGAGGTGATTAACTTTAAATGAAAATGAAAAATAACTACTCTTATTTTCACTGTCAAAAAAGAAAGAGAAACATTTTCTGTACCTCATAGCAAATACAGACCTGGACTGGAAAGGACTGTTTGTGTCAGAGTCTGAACCTTGCAATTATCTGAAATTTAACTATTTTTATCATAGTTATTCATTATGAAAATTTTGAAGGAAATTATATTCTAACTTTTTAAACTCTTGTAGTTAATGCATTGCATCATCTGCATAAAGCCTATCACAGTTCTGTTAAACTGAGATGCTTTTTGCAAATATGAAAAACAAGGCAGCATTACTGCACTGTATTACAAACCACAGAATAGGAATACATCCTTACTATGATTTTTCAAGTAATTTGAGATCTCTTGCTATGAATTTTGTTCTTTTTGCAGATTCTGAAGTATCCATGGTGATGATCTGCCCGCAGAATACTGAAAGAGACCCTTGAACAAGGAAACTCCTACTGTCATCATCTGCCTGAAATATGACAGAAGGAGCCAGTGCTTGAAGACAGCTCCTGCAGTCCATTAGGAATCACAAGAAGGGAGTCCTTTGTGAGTAAAAGAAACAGATTGGGCTATGGACATTATTCTGTGGAATAGATGGCCACAGATCCTTCCGGGAAACCAAGCCAAATGCGGTCTTGAGTTCGCTGTTAAATGCACGTATTTGGCTTGCATTCAAGTTTAGCTAAGGAAAATGTGATTAAGCGTTTCTAGTTCTTCACTGATGTTTAAGATCTTATGTCCAGTGGAAGTTAGGGGATGAAGTCCTTATCATTTGTCTAAGTCTACTAGTATCTGGTGTGAAAGGTAAAAGTCTAACACTTGCTGTGGGACATTTATAAAAATAGACACAAAATAAAATAGTGTATTCTGGTTTATTTTTTTGCTCTTTACTTTAAATCAATATACCCAGCAATGTTTTTATCAGGTTTATCATTTTGTTTACAATAACAAAACTCTTTGATAGGTATGTCTGTTCAGTGCAATATTCTTTTTGTACCATCAAAAGATTGCTCTTCCCTACTAATTCAATAGTTTGATTTCTTATATATTTATATCCAAAGCCATTGCATAGAATCATAGAATCATCCAGGCTGGAAGGGACCTCCAAAGGTCATCTAGTCTGACCTCCCTGCAGTTGCAGGGACACCCCCAACTAGACCAGGTTGCCCAGGGCCTCATCAAGCCTCACCTTGAATATCTCCAGGGAAGGGCCCTCTACCACCTCCCTGGGCAACCTGTTCCAGTGTTCCACTACCCTCAGAGTAAAGAAATTTTTCCTGATATCCAATCTAAATCTACTCCTCTCCAATTTAAAACCATTGCCCCGTGTCCTATCACTGCAGGCCTCTGTAAACAGACTCTCCCCAGCCTTCCTGCAGGCTCCCTTCAGGTACTGGAAGGTTGCTATTAGGTCTCCCCAGAGCCTCCTCTTCTCCAGGCTGAACAACCCCAGCTCCCTCAGCCTGTCTTCGTAGCAGAGGTGCTCCAGCTCCCTGATCATCTTTGTGGCCCTCCTCTGGACCCGCTCCATCAGGTCCATATCCTTCCTATATGGAGGGCTCCAGACCTGCACGCAGGACTCCAGGTGGGGTCTCATCAGAGCAGAATAAAGAGGCAGAATCACCTCTCTGGATCTGCTGGCAGCACAACTTTTGGTGCAGCCCAGGATGTGATTTGCCTTTTGGGCTGAAAGTGCACACTGCCTGCTCATGTCCAGCCTCTCATACATCAGCACTCCCAAGTCCCTTTCCTCAGTGCTGCTTTCTAATACCTCATCCCCTAGTCTGTATTGATAGTGAAGATTGTTCTGGTGCAGGCGCAGAACCCTGCACTTACTCTTGTTGAACCTCATGAGGTTCATCTGGGCCCACCTCTCCAGCCTGTCCAGGTCTCTCTGGATGACATCCCATTCCTCTGGTGTATCAACAACACCACACAGCTTGGTGTCATCTGCAAATTTACTACTGGTGCTCTCGATTCCTCTGTCAATATCATTGATAAAAATGTTAAACACTACTGGTTCCAGCACAGACCCTTGAGGCACATCACTTGTGACTGTTCTCCATCTGGACCTCAGGCCACTGACCACCACCCTCTGGATGCGACCATCCAGCCAGTTCCTTATCCACTGAACAGTATACCCATCAAATCCGTATCTCCAATTTATCAAGCAGGATGTTGTGAGGGACCGTGTCATAGGCCTTACAGAAGTCATCTGTACAATGGACTGTCACATCATGGAGCAACAGTCTGCGAGTACCGTTCTTCAGAAGGAATACTGATGAGCATGGATTTTACTGCACTGTGTCAAAGACACCCCCAGTTTAACAGTGATCCTGGTCCAATGCACAGAAGACCTTCAGAAGCACCCTCTGTGCTACAGGCACATATTTGTCAGGTTTCAATTGCAAATATCAAGGTAAGGAACCGTGCAAATAACAGCTTGCATTTAAGTTTATTTTCTACTTTCAGTATTTGTGCAGCTGATATTTTATGTATATATTTACTGTAGAACTTCAGGATTCATGTCCCAAAATCTTGCCACAGGGCCACCAACAATTTCAAACCATCTCTCTGTGTAAGAGTATGCTCTTCTAGGTCAGCAAGCAGGGAATATTGTTTGTTACCTTACTTGATCAACTGCCTTCTTGATCAACTCTTAGCTCCTGCAGATTGAAAAACTTGGTTTAGATTGTCTGCATCCCAGGTGACTGTGTTTATTATTAAAACTTTCTTTAACCAGCTAGCATCAGGGAACTTAGCACACGTGTCACCTCTATTTAGTTTTTGGCATTTTTCAGTTTGTCAAAGACCGGGCAACCTGAATTTTCAGAAAAGCTTGATGACCTTGAATCAGGAATTAACAAAAATGTGTAAGCACTGCTTCAGAACACATACTTTAGAGGCTTTGCTTTTTCTGTATTTATATTCTGTTAAATTCACACAAACCAGTACATTACACTTTGTGTGTTAGCACTAATTGGAAGATATTTACCATTTGTAAGGTTTAATTTAGAAAGTGGTGAGTTTTGTTGAGAGGAAGGAAACTTTGAAATAGTCACTATGAGCTGCAGTTGCAAATACCTTTACAACTTGGTGCTTTTTATTTTGGGTAGTGACAAAATTGAGTTTAATCTATAAAACTATCATACCTGACATTTGTCTTAAATGAAGAATGAACTCCAAACGGATGAATCTAAATTCTTCATTTTGGCAGTATGCTTTAAAATGTTTGGAAGAGGGGAGATTTAGATTAGATATTAGGAAGAAGTTCTTTACTGTGAGGGTGGTGAGGCACTGGAACAGGTTGCCCAGGGAAGTTGTTGATGCCCCATCCCTGGAAGTGTTTAAGGCCAGGCTGGATGGGGCTTTGAGCAACCTGCTCTAGGGAGAAGGCATCCCTGCCCATGGCAGGGGGGTTGGAACTTGATGATCTTTAAGGTCCCTTCCAACTCTAACCATTCTATGATTCTATGATTCTATGAAAACTTATTAAAAATATACAGCTATGAGGTCATAGATAATAATTCTAATTATAAACAGGGGACTGTCAGCACTGAACTTTCCATCAAGGTCTTGTTACAGTTTAGAGATAGGCTTCTGAAAAAGAGAATGATCGCAGTATATAAAGATGCAGTGACACAAAAAAGCTTTTGCTTTGTTCATTGGTTATTATTTATTATTATTTATGGGAGTGACATATGTAAAAACAAACATTACTTAGGCTTTTCTATGAGATTTGAAAAAGGGTGGGTTTTTTCCTAAGGGTTTTTTTTTGTGTCCAGAGCTGTTTGCTTATGTTGTTAAAGGCATTTTGCAGGTTATTGCTATTTTGATAGAAGACTTATCCTGCTATTCCTAAAGGTCTCCTAAACTCTAGATGTGTTGTTTCTGCCCTGGTATAATAGCCAGTGTTGGAGCTCTACAGAATCACCATAGTAGCCTTCAGCAGCCTGCAGACTCTGGAATGCATGTGTCGGCACATCCACCTGCTTTCCCCCATCCTCCACTTGCCTATTCTAGTTTCAGGTATGGGTTTAAACAAAGATTGTTACCCCAAACACAATGTAATATGATGCAGAGATTTGCATTTAGTTTCAGCTTGTCCCTTCTCAAAAGGTTAATAGTGAATCTCATTGAATACAGAGTCCCCACTGTAGTCCAGCACTAGGTACAGAGGCTTACTCATGTTCATTAGGGTTTAAATTCTAGTTCTGTTACTTTAATTCTGTTTATTTACCTTCAGTGTGGAGCAGATCAGTTTGAAGACAACATTAACAATAGGAATTATTCACTCTAGTATGTACTTGGTCCTCTAGTTCAAAGTGAGTTTTGTATTTTCTCTGCACATATCTTTTTCTAGAATCAGATAACCGTAAAAGCTAAAACTCTGGATTAGAATTTTTACTTTGATAGTGACTGCCATGACAAGATCATGCAAGATATTCTAATAGAGCACTTGGAATATTTTTCAAAGGAAGTAATTTTTGTATCTTGGAGGTAGTGAAATGTTTATCATAATTGAATAGTATTCTGTCACAATAGGTGATATGAAATTGGTAAATTTGAGTTGGGCTTTTTTGCTTGTTTTATTTTCTAGTGAATTTGTTGACATGTCTAAATATTACAGGGTGACCTGTGCTGTAAGAGCATTTCCTCTTTTAAAATTATGCACAAGATGTAAGAATCACTGTTTACTCACACTACAGAGGTTAGGATGCTCTGTGTTTCACTTGAAGCAAGCAGAAGCAGTTTTTATTCTTTTTAAAAATTTAAAAAGCGTTGTTCTTTAGCTTGCACGTTATCACACTTTAAATATGGGTATCACACAGAGAGTAGTATTAAGACTCATTATTAAGATCTCTGTGTATTCAAAGTTGCTTGGCTTAATTAGGCAGTCTTATTTTCTTTTCTTTTCTTAGTACATTTCTTTAGCACAGGATTGTTTATACGCTTTAGTTGAAATGAGATTTCAGAGTAAAGTTGTTTTAAACCCCCAAGGACAAGGTTTCCTTCCTCTTCCTTCTGCACCCTCAACCACTACCACACATCCTTTCCTGACATCCAACCTCAAAATGATTGTGTCTCACTTGAAGCAAACAAGTGAGACACAAGTTGTTTTATCCTTTTTTTTTTTTAAAAAAAAAAATAAAAATTAAAAAATTCTGTTGTTTAGCTTGCCAATAAATAAAAAGAGCTATGCTAAAGATGTGAGTCTGATAGAACCTTTCCAAATTGAATTTCCATATTACTTTGAGCTTTTATATTTTAAAGTCAGTCACTGTTCTCTGGTTTGTACATCTCTTCCCTTCAAAACTGATGAGCAATTCTTGCTCTGCTGTCTTCTAGAGTGCTTACAGCTCCACATGCAATGAAAATTTATTTTTCTTTCTATTACATTCTTTGTCTCCTGAAACCACAACCCTGTAAAGCCCTTAAGCACTGTAGTCTTTGTTTGTTTGTTTGTTTTTTTAAATGTTAATAACACATTCATTTATTATTCTGCTTGAGTAGTTATTCACTCCCATACTTTCATGTAAATATAGGAAAATATACAGAAGTAGCTTTTTCTTTTCTTTCTCCAATTAACTGAGGTCCTCCATAGCTCTGTGCTCTGAGCACAGCTTTACTCCATCAGTTGGACACAGGCTACATCCAACATCATCACTGGTTAAACCACTCGAGTAATCCATGTTTCAGCTTTTTCACATGGACAATGAGATATTAATTCTTACTACTATGAGTAAAGCATATGAAAAGCTTTATATTCAAAAAAAAAAGAAGTACAGTTACTTACCAGCACTTATTTGCTTTTTCAGTATATAATACATACCAAAGTGATTTATGCATCTTAGAAGTATATAAAAAATAATTGAACTAGTCAGTCAGCTTATTCCAGTTACAGTCATTGTATCACAGCTCAACAGAACTGAAATTTAATTATCAATTAAAGTAAGATTTCTAGCTCTATTTCTGTATGTTCTGGGTTATATCACCTCCTATTTGGAAATAAGGCCATGACAACTATTACTGTAGCATGGTTTTCAATAGTAATAGCAAATAAATTACCAAGTATTAGCTTGAGGGCTTTTTTACCCTAGTTGCAGTTTTTTGTGCTAGTTTAGCTTTTAATACTGTATTATAAGGAAACAATAGTGTTGTGTATATGCTCATTCGTATAGCAAATCTCTGAAATGAGGAAATTCAGGCTAATTGAAGCCTTTAACTGCTTTTTATGGCTATTAGCTAACAGCAAAGAACCTTGTTTGTTTGTTTACCAAAGACTTTTAACAGCTCTAGATGGTGAGTTTCTGTATGCCTTTTAATAGAAGTCTGCTGAAGGAGTTTGCTATCATCCATACCTTCAGTTCACCCAGACAGACAGTCTAGGAGAAGCAGTTTGAAACTAAAAACAACGCAGACAGGTTATATGTTATTTTAAAGCTGATTTGCTGGATTTTTTTTAGCAGCTGTGGTAGAAACCCACTCAAATGAGTTAATAAAAAATATTGAAGTAATATGTTTCATTCTGGAAGCAAGTAAGCGGTCTAGCTCTAACTTTCATGAGATTTGCACAAAAGCATATAAAAAGAACGCTGTCCCCGTCTTGGATGACTGAGCAAGTTAAACAGAATTCCCGCAGATTGCACTTGAAAATAGATGCCTATGTTTCATGTGTCATTACTGTAGGTAGAAGCACACTTAACCTGTTTAGTTTATGAAACTTAAGACCCGAAAGAGTGCAGGGTGAACCAAGCTGGCCCAACGTAAGTACAATTGGAATGCTTCCTCACTAAAGCTGCTAGTCATGCAATACTGTGGCCAGTGCCCATGCTGAAGTGCGAGTTGGCTGAGAAAAAAATCATAGAATTATAGAATCATCCAGGCCAGAAGGGACCTCCAAAGGTCATCTAGTCCAACCTCCCCGCAGTTGCAGGGACACCCCCAACTAGACCAGGTTGCCCAAGAACTCAAGCTATAGATTAAGTGCCCATATACTTTGGCATTTCCTCCTATCTATATTACAGTGGTTTGATCATCAGCTGGTACCATTCAAAAGTTTAGCAATTACATGCTGGTAGGCATCTTTCAAAAGTCAGGTAGGCTTGAATATTCAAAGAGCAGATTCAATTCTACACACTTAAAACATACCTTTCATTCACAGATTTTGTGCAGACACCATCGATTCTGTTGGAGTGGTGGGTCAGAGGAAATCTCACTCAGTTTTTCTATTGCTTTTCTTCTTGCTCGTCTTACAGAATAAAACATATTTTGCCCAGATCTGTCTCTTTGGCTGAACACCATGTTGAGAGGAGCTCCACCTCGACTGATGGAATGAGAAAGACAGATATATTTACTTAATTCTCTACTCTGCTGACAGCTCATGATGGAACAGAAAATTTGGCTTACATACTTAACATAAGTAAGTATTTGTAACTCTTTATTAAAAGGCAGATTCAGGAGACAAATAAATATGCATATGAAGCTTTTAAGTAAATGATTTTAAGTGCAGCCATCTTACATTGTCATCTTTGCAAGCATCTTCCAGAAAGGCAGCAATCTACTATGCATTCAAAATGTACGTATTAAATGAACAGACACTTAAAAACTGAGTAATTGTTAGTAACTCTATGTAAAGAATTTCTCCCTGGGTTAATATTCAATTAACACACAGTTAAGACATATCTGAAAGCTTACTTTAGATCAGCTTTGTTATTTCCACATTACAGCACAAGAGATTCCAATACACGTAGAAATATTTTATTGATCATAAACATAGTACTTCTTTCAGCAACTGAAATGCATGATGATTCTTATGAACAAAGTGAAAATAAAGCACAACCAAAAATAACTTCACATTTTTTCCAATTCGTTCTTAATATAACCAATAAATACAATGCTATAGCTTCTATTAATCTTATTTACATAGTACAATACTTGAATGTTGCCTGGTTTCCAGACCAAATGTTTCATGACATGAAAAGGATTATGTGTTGCAGCATTTCTACAGCCAAATACTCTAGTAGATCATCACAATGAAAAAGTACAGAGCATAAACGCTGACATTCAACAAACAAACAAATAACTGAGGGGACCCTGCAATGGAACTTTTTATTCACTGAAGACAGTAGCATCAAAAATAGACATTCCCTCTCATAGAATACTAATGTGCTGGTATTACAGATACCAAATATAAGACAAGTATTTCTGTAGCCCCTGTAGATTGATACAATAAATCCTCACTAAATAACAAAAAAGAATAATAAAGAGCAAATAATAACAGATAACTGCATGTTCAAAGGAATCTCACAGCCCCATGAAAACAGAGTTTACTTCCATCCGAAAGAATATAGATAAGGACTACAACATTTTTTAAGGGAGAAAATAAGCCGTGACAAATCAGCATCAGGAGTTGATTTTAGTTTTATTGTGACAGAAAAACATTTTAAGAAGCAGATCCTTCTCTTGGTTGCGTAGGAACTGAAAAACGTGAGGTAGGAAGACAAAATAGAAAATTTGTATTTTCCAATGCAAAAGAGGAAATAGGTTTGTTAACCTTATGAGGAGGGGGGAAATGTAGCTCTTCTATGTTATGTAATCCTCCACAGTCAAAAACATTTCCTTGCACATCCAGCTGGATGTGTGTTTCTTTTCCAAAGTGCAGAAAGATGTGTTCCTAGAAGCATGCTGTGACTGTCTACCTAGAATTAGGATGATTTCTGTGGAAAACAATTTTCCCTCTTAAAGTACTATTACAGGTTTCTCTAACAGAGGACAGGGAGCAAATAGCAACTTGTACTTTAAGTGAAATGATAAACATTTATGGGCTATTACATTTGAACTGCCTAGCTGAGAAGGAAGCTTAATTCAAAATCTAATACTGTATCACACTCTAAACCACCACACGTGTTGTAACAACCCACCAGGTACCATTGAAATAATTGTCTTATAATATGCCACAAAGGACTTAAATGGACAGATGTCTGCCTGGGCTTTGTTTCTCAGCTGGTACCCATTGATTCTGAAAATGGAACTCAAGACAGATTTACACCAGTGGATGATCTGGTCCCCAAATGTAAAGCTGTTATACCAGAGCAGGGATTTTCTGCACCACTATTTTTATTTTCAGAACATTGCACAGATTTTAAGTAACACTACATTGATCAGCAAGCAGACTTGTAAGTAACCTCTAATCATGTTGTAGCAGATACTGTTACTGTATTCTTACAATTTAAGAGATGGTGACAGCTGATCACCAGAATTCACACTATTCTAAAGTACAGGACCCAACCAATTCTCAAATCATTCACATCAATCAACCAGCCAGCCTTGCAAAAGAATAAAAAAACTTATTTATGAATCCTAGCTGAGATTCTATACTATGAAACTAAATCATTAATGAAACACATTCTAAATTCAAATTCCAGACTAGAAAAAACCTATGGAAAGGTGCAAGTGGCATGAATTTACCACATCGTCCTAATGTTTTCCTTCTAAATATATAGCATTTAAAGCATTATGAAGTCATAAACCAATAAACACTGTGACAGCAAATTAACTAGACGATAATGAAGCTTACAGAAAGTCTATTGACAAAAACATATAAATGTTAAAATCAGGTTGTTCATATACAAAATTAAGTATTTAAAACTGAAATTTAAGTGGTCTCAGAGCTGTCTTTCATTTTTTTTTGACTGGCTTACATGTACCAGATATACATTAATTAGCATGATAATCTTACAACTCCAGATTCTACTTTGTTTAGGTTTTTCCCCACTTGAAGTAAGCTTATCTTCAAAATAAACCAGTAAAAGCCTTTTCTACTTTTGTGATTTTTAATTAGACTTCTCTAAATTCACCTCATGCCCTCATTCTTGAGAATTTTCATTAGTTCTCTTAAAAAAACCTACTATTTCTTTAAAGCATAAAGATTTACAAGATCATAGGTTGCTAAAAAGGCACATTTTCTCAAGACCTTCCTGACAACCTCCTCATTTTCTGTGAGACCTTTATTCTTTATTTCACCAAAGAAACAACTTATGAAGTATTGTTCAAAGCTAATTTACTGAGATGCAGATTCAGTATCAAGCACTCCAAAATAGTATTAAAATTCTCAATCCATAATGTTTTAACTTTTTATAAGACAAACTTTATATTGGATTTTCCAAATAATGACAATTACTATCCTTAGTTTGCTCGGTTAGCCCTAATCTCCTACACTGACTTTAAAGGTAATATGTCACTTGCACTGTGTTTAGTCTTGCATGCTTTTCCCAGACCAAAAAAAGCCACAAAATTAATCAAAACTTTGCCCCAGGAATGAAGGAATAAATTATCGAGCATATGGCCAGGGAAATACTTAAAAATAAAACAAAACAACAACATGACTATGACAAATTCTGTACACAATCTTTTCCTAGTTGAGTAAATTCCTTAAGCGCACAGTGAAATTCCATCAGCTTCAATCATATATTACTGTCTGCAAGGATTTACAGTTCTTGAGGTTACTATTTTCTTTTTGACAATAAAGCCTCATTGATGTTAATGTGTTAAACCGGTAAGAACCAGCAAGAATCTTCCATAAACTTGAGCAGGAGACATTCCTGTATATGCAAAAACATTTTAAATACAACTGCTCAAAGCTTGCTGTAAAAAACATTGCAGTACGGAAGTAAGTAGAGTCTCAGACTTGCCCTAGTGTCTCTATGCTTGATTTAAACTAGTGGAAAAAACAAACTGGCCAAACCATCAATATCTTCGAGTCTCTGACTTCAGACTATCTGTCAGGCTATTCTGACAGTCAATTGCTGGACACAAAATTAACCCGGACAATCTATTGTTATTATTGCACCATCTGTAATGCTCTACTTTTGTTCTGTTTTAGGTTGAATTAAGACACTACAGTATGGTATTTACACTCTGAGATTCTACAGGCAAAAGAAGTGGCTTCAACACAACACAGTCTTATACAAACTTCCAAGAAAATAAGAAATCCTTCATTGATTCCCTTTGTACAAAAAATTGCCAACTTTGTCTACACAGTAGAAACTGAAGAGGCAAAGTTTGTATCCTTACGTAAATGCACATACATATATAGATATATATATGTACAGATGTCCATACTATATAGATACGCAGAACCACAAACATATGTATATATTCATATATATACATACATACGAAAACCATGTTGGTTTAGTTGGCATTATTCAGGAGGAAAACATGTCCCGAGTTATGTAAAATCTTCTGGCCGTGAAGTCATTAAATCGGACTTGGGAGTTCATGAGTTACAAGGGTAAGCACACTGGCATATGCCAAGCCTTTGGCGGTCAACCATACAGCTTTTCAGTTTTTAAAACAACACTCTCCATGTCGTGGTAGCCCTTCCCATTTAAATGTTCACTGGTGCAGTCATGATTGTAGCTGTAGCCTTGAACGTCACTGATTGTCGAGACGGTGTAGGAAGCAGTGCGCATGGCATCCGAGTGGCTGAAGCTGTGCTCAAATTGGATTTTGTACTGATTCCAGTGTCTTCTCAAAACAGCTTGGACCTGTGCCAGGAAAAAAAAAAAAAAGAAAAAGAAAAAAGAAATGCACATAAAACATTGGGAAAGATATAATCGGATTTTAATTTTGGTGAATGAGTGCCATAATAAACATGTCTAAGCAAATTAGGAGTAAATCTGAATAATCCTGGGAAATTGGGGTACCTACACGTGATCTATGACATGACATGTTCTAAAAGATTTACAATTTAAGAAGGCATTATTTTTTGACAAATTTGGTGAGCAATAATTACATTTTACAACTGTAGTCTACTAGTTGCTCACAAATTACAGAAGGAGGAGTGGGAACATAATTTTCTGCTTTCTCTCTGGTGGACTGAAGTCCAGTGCAGACAGGTCAGATTTACAGGTGAAAAAGGTCATTCCTATTTACCCTTATGTTCAAAAGACCATATCCTCAGCAGATGTAAATTCTTAAACTCTGAACAAATCATGATTTACATTTGCTATAGTTCTGCCACAAGAAAAGCTGTCTTAATTTCTGACCATACCTTAACTAAGTGAATAGAAGGACCATTTCCTGAACTCTGTATTTCTATCAGGGTTAAAAATAAAACTGATAAAATAGCTGGAGGCCCCAGCTTGTTTACTTGTCTCCACTGAAAGGATGTTATGTTTATCTTAGCCTTCCTCTCCTACAATATGGTTAAACACCTGTGCATATTGGACTGATGAAGTGTCACATTCATGAAATTCACATGGAATTAGTTTTTCAGTGAAGATGCCAAGAAAGGAATGCTGAGAATGGTAATAGCTATTGTTGTTGCTTTTTAAAGAGATTTTTTTTAACGTTAAAAAACCTGACAACATTGTGAATATTTGAGTGCCTTTCCAGCCAAACTTTGTACACAAAGTGTTTCCTCATTGACTGGCAAGGCACTGACTTTTCAGAAATGCTGGGATACACTGATACACATTTATCCAGCTTTGCACCCCAAATGATAGGCCTCATTCACAAGCATGACCCTCATTTCACTTTGTTACATACATAAGAAGTAAATACTGAACAGTGATTCCCCCAGTTAAATATTGATATTGTAAGTAAATATTTTTAGGATTTTCCCTATGTCTTCAACGTTTCTTTTAGGTTTGCTGTACATTTCCCTAACACAATGACTTCTTTTGTCTAATTTTAATCTGACTGTAATTATGATAAATAAAAACAAATGGAAGAAAAGGGATGCAATTAGAGACTTCCTGCAGCCTGGTATCAGACTCTTCTGTTTAAAGGAGGACTTCATATTTCCCAAAGACCTTACAAAGAAAATATAAAAGGGTAAGCAAAGACTTCTCAATTGAGTAGCATAAGAAATTAGTATTTTAGGGCAAAGAAGATGCTCTTTTACTGTTCATAAAATTATTCTAATCCACTAAAAATATCTAAACAAATCTACAAACACTGAAGAGAAGTGTCTTAAGACTTCTGCTGTTATTGATCTTCATATCAAAAGTCTGTATTTCTTCTGACTCTAAATGGAGAGTTCTTGTTTCATCACAGTGGTTTTTAATTAATTTGCATTGCATAGCAATATATAGCCTTAAATTTTCACATAGGTTGAATCCATTTCCTGTAATCCCTCAAAATGCCAAGAGAAAGGGCATATTCAAAATTTCCTCTTTTCTGAGAAGGAAAATCAATCTGTGCATATCACTAAGTCATGTTCCATTTGTTTTCCCCTCCATGGTTAATTACCTTAATAAGATTAATGTTTTATTGTAGACACATGCTCAAAAAATTACATATTGAGCAATTTTCACTTTAGACAGGACAGTCAACAGGCAAGAGATGAAAAAACATCAGTATCTAATGTCTTAACCAGGGTCAGAGAAAGTCTACTGGCAGAGCTGGGAAATAAACTGGAATTGTGAAGTTGCAAATAAGCCTTACACTCAAGGTCCTCTCCCAGATTTCCTCCTGGTTGCTTCAGTAACAGTTGTTTGTTCATCTTATTTTCAATTATTAATAAAATTTATAAACCAGTCCTAAGGGATATTAGTCCCCATATCTCAAGAGACCCATCAGTATCCCTGAAAGGCAAGTGGCTTCTAGGGAGAAAACAGTTGTCTGCTTAGCTTGCTCTCTGGCCAGTAACAAATTGCTATGAATAGTGTTTCCTGTACAGGCAAACACTGTTTCCTCAATGCCCACCCCAGTGCCCATCATGCTCTCCTGGTGCGCTTCTAATTAAGCCACATATTTCTGGCATTCTTGCCAAAGCCTCTCTGTTACTGATGGGTTGATATTTCACCTCTGTCCTACTACATGTCTATTCTTACAATGCATCACATCCTTTCATTTATCATTACTGTCTTTCAGCCTTCTCTAAACTGTCCAATCACTCATTTGTAGAAGAAGATGGGAGAAAAAAAATTAATAAATCAATGAGAACTGATTTTACCAATAATTATATGCTGTTTAAATATATGCGCGTCTACCCATGAAGTGAAAACTGAACTCTTCCCTCAGCTTTGAGCAGCTGCACAGAGCTGTAAATTGAGCTCGGGAGGGGTATCACTTTGCTACAAGAAAGGATAAAGCAATGCATTTAATGAAAGTAAGTAATGTAATAAATCTAATTTCTCAGTCATTAATAGAGATGCCAGTTCCAGCTGGAATATTCTTACTTTCTCACTTTACTAGTTAGTAATGGCTCTTTCTGATGAGTCCTCATGAAGAGCTGCTTCCAATCAGCTCTTAAACTGATATACACTTAAACATACTAGCAGCTTGATGTTCCATATAGCAGAAATTAAACAACTCAGTAGTCAATGAGGAGAAAAAAACCCAACCAAACAACAAAGCCTTGCCTATTATTAAAGGAATTTGTATAACCCCGCAAACCTGGGACTATAATCATTACTGCCACATTACTAAAGACAGTGGAAGGAACAAAAACCCACCAACCCCACAAACCTGACATGGACAGTGTAGGTTATTATCATCACCTGTTACTAATAGCTCAAGTATAATCTTTCTACTGATTTATCAGAGATCTGGGACAAGCTTCTCCTCTGACTGCAGCCTGTGTCAACCCCAAAGGCTGCTCTAGGCCAACTCAAATTGCAAAACATGATGAGGTCATCAAGAAGCATCTTACTCTGTGAGATACTGGGACATAAGCATGTGTCCTTAGGGAAGCCTTGCCACAGAAGATAAAGATGAAGACATGTGTGCCCTTGTCTGTAGGAGGTTTCTGACAAACAGCTACAGTGCATGTTAGAACTGGATTTGACAAACCATCCCCTGGCTGCACTGCTTGAGAAGTTTGGAGATGTTCCTTGGCTACAGTCAGTGGGACATACCAGCTATTTTTCTTACATTTCTTTTGACTAGAGCTCTCTGCAAGCAGATGACTTATTCACTTTTTAGCCAGAGGTAGTCTGCAAGCCATCACTTGAACAGGGTTTGGCTCCTGATATATGGTACAGAAAACTTTAAAACATACAGTAGCAGTTGGGAAATTCTGAGATTTAGGGAGAAAGAAATCAGGGCTTTTAGCATTTTTAATTTCTAATACCTCACTGGAAAAATCTTTGCTCCACTGTCACTCAAAGTGTTGATTCCAGTATCAGTATTCACCTTTAAACCATAGACTTACTACAGACAAGCGGTAACACCACCCTCTCATGCCTCTCATTTTGTACATTCTCTAATGAGACGTTGCAGGTGATGATAAAGAAGCATCTTGTACACATCAGCTAAACCACAGTTGCAGGCTTTGTTCAGGCACTATTATGACAGAACGAAAACACAATGGCAACAGAAGAGACGTGTGCCTGCAGGCTCTCATGCCAGAAGCAGAATCTTGTAGTAGACAAAGGAAACACTTTTTTTTTTTTCCTTTTTTTTTTCTAACTATACTGTCATTTTCCTCATGGACTTCCTAACTAATACATTTGTTTATAAAGCAATAAATTCCTTCTTGAACAAGGTGTAATAACAAAAAAACCCCAGTGAGTAGTAGTTATTGAAGCACTGGACACAAAACTGCTTTAAAAACCATAAATTTCCACTCTATAGAGACCAAATACAGACAGGTATGTTTAACTGACAAAATCAAGGCATGGGGTCTAAAAATTAAATGCCTAAATTAATACATGTTAAAATGGCTAAATTTCCCTTTTAACATTATCTTGCCAACAGACGTTCAAGAAGCAATTCCTCTGTTATCATTTACAGGAGCTGTGGAACAGCTCATCTTTTACCACTGGTCACTCCATGGTGAATTTAGTATACTGAATTAGTGGGATCGCTCAAGTTCGCTTTTCTTACACAGCAAAAGAGAGCATGTAAAAATGTGAGTTTGTAAAAATGGAATATTAACTGATATAATTCTTACTGATTATATATTTTAAAATCCAGGATTCAATTTATTTAAGTAATAAAGTAACCTCAGAAGATCCACAAGGAATAAAAAAAGCAGAATGGAGAATGGACAGTGTTGTTTCACAGGAACTGCCAAGATTTCAAGAGGGTTCCCCCCTATTTTGTACCAGAGCAGAACAAATTCTCTGTTTGATTTTTTTAAAATATCTGTTTTCAGAAGGCATCTGGAACTACAAAATTTAGAAGGGAAAGAGTGTATGAAATATCAGTGCTGAAAATGGGCAAGTGATCAAATTATATCCAGAATGTTTAATGATCTATTCCGCTTTGAACCAAATATATAAGCAGGGATTTGAACGTGGATCTACTTTACATTAGGACCAGGTCAAAACCACTGCCCTATGACCACTAAACCTAGAGAAAGCCTCTTATCATCTTTTCTGCCTCCTTGGCAAAAAAAACCCAAACAAAAAAACAAACCCACTGAGACTTTATTCCCCACTTCCGGGAGGAATGAAAATAAACCTTGACATCCCATGGAAGTTTCACAGCAATTCAGTCAATTGCAGACTTAGGAAGAGAAGGAAGTGTGATCTGCACAAATCAATTCTAGTATTAGCCAAATATTGAACTGTGAGTAAATATTACTGTCCAATAACATTATATAAAGCACACTCATACCATTTTCTAACATCTGATAAAAGAAAGGGTTCAGTCACATGAAAACATCTGGCTACTCCCACACATCTGCTTACAGTCATATACTGCAACTGCACTAGATGTAGAACAAACGAACAAACAGATGTTTAGGAATAAGTGTAGGATGTAATTGTTTCTCTGCCAGAAGTGTTGGAAAAGTACCAATTTGTGTTTGGTGGGGTGTGTTTGTTCTTTGGTTGGGTTTATGAGGGGGGTGGTGGGGAGGGAGAGGTGTTTGCAAGAAAGAACTATATTAACAATTTTCTCTATATATTTTTTGGCCTTTCTACCACTTTGATCTCTGACACTGTAAGACACTCTAAATGTACTTTCAAGTACAGCTTTTGGGCCAGAGCTTCTAAATGGAAGTCACTGTATGCACTGAACTGTGATCTACTCAAGACCAAGCAAAGCTTGTTAGCCTCAGAATCGATACTATATAATACTGAAATACTGAAAACTTCTAACTTAAGAATAAAGTTTATCCTTGGAATTGGCTGACGATTTCTTAAAAGTGCAATTGTTATTCAACACAAATTTCTGACCCAAGCACAATAAGGTACTAAGTTCTAACTTCTGAAATGATATTTCTCAGCTGTGCTAAAAAGTTTTCCAGTTTTCCAAACTTGAGCCTAAAATTTTCCCAAAGAGCTGTCATAGCACAAGAGTACTCCAGCACAGCATTGTGTTTCCAATATGCTCTATTTCTGCTGCAGAAAGACAAAATACAGTGATTCTCCAGGATAACAGATGCTATACATTTTCTAATGTAGACAAATATACCATCTGGATGTTGACTTGCATTTTACTTTTATACCGTATTTATTGAGAACTCATACCAAAGTGACAGGAGTCTCAATTCCTTATGCAATCAAAAGACATGTATATTGCTTAGCACAAGTCAGTCAGTCCTAAAGCGATTACTAATGCCACGAATAATGGGATAGTCCCCCGAGGTCTACTCTTGGCAGACAGATTTTTTTTAAATTAATTTTTACCTGCCACATTTAGATTTAGAATTTTTTTTTAAAAAATTATTTTAAAATTACCATCTCTTTAATTACTGAAACAAAACAAAAATATAAAATAGGAAAACTATTATAAATATATTAGAAACTGTTACTCTACCTCTCCATTAAAGAAGCAGAAAATTGTAGCCACCAGTAGACCCTGTAAAATAAAATGATTCTACTTTATTTCACATGCATACAAATTTTTCCAGGTTTGAGATTATAAGAGGTTCCTGATAAAATTCAGATGTCGATAGCAAAACCAATATAGTTCAAATCTAAACCAGGTGAATTTTTTTAAAAAACAAATTGCTAAAAATTACTGGGCCAGTTATCTACCGTGATGTTTCTTTCCTTTAAGAAATGAAAAATCATCATAATGAGAAAGTAATTTACAAGAATATTGCATAAAGGTCTTAAAAAATTAAAATAACATGCTCATTTATCTTTTATTTATTTCACATGCCAACTGCTATCTAGCTCGTGTGAGCAAAAATTGTTTCGTGCTTCCTACCTGGTAGTGCATAAGGATGTGCATCACATAGTCATACACTTCCTCAGCGATCCGGCCTTCTGGTCGCCATGGAAACAGGACAAATTCAATGCCAAGTAGTGGAACAAGAATCAGGGTAGCTCTGACTGCTTTCATGTACAGGTTGGATTCTGCCTTGTGGGTGTCTTTCAGCTTGGTTATGAGAACACGAACAATGTTTAGCAGGAAGAAAAGATTCACCTGTCAGAAAAGAAAATGACACTGAAGATCACCTGAAAAATAATCCCACGTGCTGTTTTGTGATACTGAAAGCCAGAAACTTAAGAAAATTCATACTACATGGATAGCATTGTGACTGTACAATAAACATGAGCTAAAAGTCTTTGAAAAGACTTCTAAGAAACCAAGAGTGGGCTCTATTATCTGTTATCCATTCCTCTAACTTATTAGGCAAGTATCAATCCAGTTAACTGGTGGTCTTCTAGTGTTAACAATCCATGCGCCTTTCTCTCCGCTATCACAACAGTACAGAGGTGAATGATTATTATAATTTTTTAAAAAATGATGTCTTTTTAGGTTGGTCAAGAAAGAGGATGACCATCTTCCCTCTTTGTATTTAAATACAGTTCTTTGAAAAGCTACTTTTTTATTTTTTAAATATAAATTTGACAAACTCATAGAGAACAAAAATAAATGTGGGTGTATATCTGTTCGTTCAGATTCATAAAAAAGAATAACCTCAAACTGAAATCAGAACTTTGCTGACTGTATCTTTCAGCATGTGAGCATGCAGGCAACCACGAAATACATGCATGCACATACATATATACCCAAGAGCCTAAGGAAGTGAGTAACCAGAGCAACAGCAACGTTAGGGTTGATTACACTGTATTTTCACTTGTCATACAATAATGGCAACCCCTTATAGAAAGCAGATCTAGAAGAGACCTTGAGACCTCAGCCAATCCCACCACCTTGCCCAAGGGCACAGAGGCCAGACAATGCAGCTTGGGGGATCCACTACAGAAGGGGGAGACACGGAGTCTGGTCCTATCACTTCTTCCAGATAATTGTCTGTCCTTGTCAACAACTGTCTAGAGACAGAAGGGGGGAAATGGAGGGGGGGTGGGGGTGGGGTGGACGACAGCAGGCAGAGAGGCAGACAACTCCCTTCTGAAAAAAACTAGGAGCTCCTGATCTAGGGAGAGGCTTCTCTCTTACTATAGAGAGAGTGCAAATGCGGCAGCCATTTCAGACCATGTGTGTCACCATGTCCTCCACAACCCTGGCACAATTCTTTCATGTCAGTTTAGGCTTTCACAGTAAACAGCTGCATATTGTTATAGTAACAAGGCCCTCGACAGATATGTGATGTTATTTATATTCTACTTACATGCTATTTAAATCATCTTAACGGGAAATAGTTTTACATAGGAAACTACTGCATGAATTTCTCCTGGAAGTCTCCAGCTACCTTTAAGCTTTGTTTAAGCAACCAAGGTCTTCTGATTCTTTCTCAAGGGATTTATTTAGACTTTATGCAGCCCACGATCCTCATCCAACTTCCTATAGTACACATAGACAATAAGTTCTTCCTCCATTTCTAAATTTAATCCTTCTCAAATCTACTAGGTCAAAATCAACATGTCTCAAACAGAGTTTTCAGCTCTCTCATGGGTGTGCTCAATTCCTATAATACTGTCTTAGAATGCTAACTGAAGAAAGTTGCAGCAGCCAGGCGCAAAATACCACCCGGCAAACAATTTCATTTACAGCATGCTTAAATGCACAGAATTTTTCTAATTGTTCCATCTACCAAAACAAAACAAAAAAAGGCACAAAAAAAAAATAAGCACAGGAAGAATTTGCAAACAGGCTTTACGGTAAACAGAAAAGATGAATGAGGCAAAGCAGAGGACAGAGAAGAGTATAAGTGTCAGTAAAAGTATGCAGCGCCAGTTGCACAAATACAGTGAGATCAGAATGAACTGAATTCTTAAAGTGATGAAAACAGGTAGGTAGTGAGTAGATTTTTGCATTTAAGCAAAAGTAGGCCAGTGGAACTACTCGTGTATGTACTATTATCAAATTGACTGTGGTGTTTTGTAAAGCTTCAGAGGAGTCCTGTTATGCTACCTGCAGGACAAAACCATAGTAAAATACAGGCAGCTCCACAGGGACCTGAAAAGTAAACTGGACAAACAAACAAAAATGGAACCAAAGGCAGAGAAGCCAGTCCTAGATAAAATGACATGTTCGCAGCTATACTTATCAGAATTTACATTCTGCCTTAAGAGCGGTTGTGAACTTAGCTGAGCTGCTAAGTCAGTAGGTGCTGCAGGTCTTGAATTTAACTCTCTTTGAGTCCCTGCTATTTCTACTTCTCTCCATGCTGAGTTTGTGCTAAGCAAGTCTGGTAATCCTTATTTGCATGTAGGTTTAAATTCCTCCTGAGGATGATGACAACAGACAATTCTCAACTCAAGAAATTCAGAGATTCTTAGATACTATCTGGTAGCCATTGCATGGTTTTTAATCTAGTAATGCAGTTTTAGATCTTAGCCTGCTTGAGCCTGGCTTGCTTGGGCAGAACACGTGTACGTGCTCATGAAAACAAGTTTTAGACCTGGCCTGTGGACATTCCCAAGGCTCAGGATATGAGTTCTAAGTGTTCCACTTCTAAACTCCTAAGTCGTGTTCTAAATCCAGCTTAAAGTCATTAAATAGGTCAGTGACAAAGCTAGGAGCTCCTGAACTTCCTTCACTGACTACACTCACTTCTGCTAAAAGAATTCTCATCTATAAAGGGCCACGACATTAACACATAACATTGTTATAGGACAAAACCAAAAATCCCTGTATTATTTATATAAATAATAATATACTTAAATCAAAATCTACTCTTTCCATGGCAGTGATGCAAAATAAATCACCAGGGCACTGGCACATCTAAAATCTACACTGAAATCACTACTGCTTTCGTTAAAGGTCAATCATTTTGCTCTTTTCCCTCCTCCTCCATTTTGATCAATATTTGTCTAGTGTAAAAACTAACATCACCCTCTACTGTTCGATTCCCACACTATTTCTTTAACTTAGGTTGCTTAGGCAAATAGTTCTAATTAAATGGTCAACTGAAGGCAATTCCAATCAAAATGCAACCTATGTTTGCTCTCATTTCCCGTTTCTTTGGCAGGGATCTGACCACAGTTATGTAATAGCAGGGACCATAGAAGCAGCATTATTGTTAACTTTATGTAATTGTAGGATTTTCAGTGATGTACAAGAGTTAAATTTCCATTGGCTTCTGCCAATTCTCCCTGGCACCCACTTGACAGTTCTCTTCAAGTTCTTTGAGATTTTTCTCCTGCAAGAAGAAACAGTGTCTTCTCCCTTGTTATCTAATTTGCAGTTTAATATTGTTGCTTAAATGTCTACTAAAGCAGGTCATGCTTAGTAAAGTGTGAAAATTGTATCTGGCAAACAAGCTGCTTAAGCAAATGAGGGTTCTGTTCACAAAGTCTAAACACATGCATTTCATCTAATGTCTTTATCCCTAGTTTGAATTGACATTACATTTTTTTTTTTCCCAGAGAGGAAAGCAACTCATTTAAGGTATTTTCACATCACAGACAAGATGCATATTTGCGTTGAATCTTTGTTATTCCTGCATGGGTTTCAAATAAGTTTACTGATTGCAACGATGCAAGAAAAATACAAGAGAAACCCCTTAATTTCAGGGAAAATATAGAAATATCAAAGGTATACATATGTGTAAATTGCAAACAGAGCGGACGCTGATTCTGCTCAAACCAACCCCACAGAGGTGATTATTATGCTTCCAATAAAATCAGAGAACATTCTTTGTGTCACCTCGAGTGGGAAGAAGACTTGACAGATCTAGTACAATTGAAACCAGTAGGAGTCTTGCCATTGTTTTCAGTGTGATTTTGTGGAGGCCACTGCTGGGAAGGAGAAAATGACCTTGCATCCTAAAATGAGGTCACTTAATGGGAGATGGCATAGTCTTATAATTTTTAGATAAATTTTCCTGTTGTTATTTAAGCAAGCTCTGACTAATATAAATTATATCTCGGCTTGAAAGAGCTTCACATAAGTGATACATTTGTGAAGAGAGGTCTAAATAAAGGAAATAAGAACAAGGCAGTGAAGAATAGCATACAGTTTCTGGGAGAAATACAGGACCACTGAAGTGGGCAAAAAAGTCCTATCCCTTTCTGTGAAAACAGGATTTCACCTTCTGTGTAAATTAGTGGGAAGAAAAATTGAAAGGGTTTAGAATCTATTTTAAATTTACAGATTAGAGTACTAGTTAAAGTATCTTTACATGAACATTTATAGCAGACCTGACTAACATGACAAGGGCTTATCAGTAATAATTCACACCCTGAGAGCCATGGATCTCAATTTCATGGGGATTGCCTCTGGCTCCCCATGCAGAGGACCTCAAGTGTGTCATGGTATCAACACAATATCAAAATGTAAGTTCACCAGCTAATTTCTCTGTGCATGAAAATGGGAGTCAGAAGAACCGCAGGATTTATGCAATTGTTTTCAGAGATAATTTTATATGCAAAGAAAGCCCTCTGCAAATATTAATTAACAATTTAACAGAGAAGAGGTTCATGTAGGTCAGAAACTGAAGCTATTACCAAAAAAGTTACTTATGTTTTCATTCTTAATGAATTTCCTTGCACGAACTGAAAAACTGTAAGAAAAGTCAGCAGATGTATACAATACCTTTGCCAGATCAGCCTGAAGTTTGTGTTAAAATCAAATAGATGACTGTATAGTGAGCAGCTAATTCAGGTCAAATAGAAAGCCTTTACACTGCAGCTTTATCTGCATTATGCATTCATAGATATTAATTATGCAGATAGTTGTGGAAGTAGGTATGTATTAGCATTTTCTTTTACTATGCACCTATTTCTCTTTAGCAATAATCCATTGACTGAATTTCATAGGTTAAATTCAGTCTTAGAATAACTGAAGTACAACACTCATTTTTATACAGTGGAGTCTTGAGTGAGTAACCTAGAATTTAATGTCTTCAATAGCAAGCATTTTTGTAATAGAGCTGGCATTAACTTAGAGTATAAGACATAATGTTGCGCTCCTAAGGGTTCACAAGGACTAATGAAGCAGAGGAGTGACAATACCTCGGTGGCCAAAGCACACATTGCTAGATTAGTATCAGAGCAGAGGTGGTCACAGATACTTGCAGAACTATTCCTAACTGGTTCTCTCCCAAGGGCCTGCTCTAGTTTCTCTCCAATGCGTATTCTCACCCACAGTCAGTCCTGACATTCAAGACCTCTTTCTGAACCTCAGTGAGGTCCAGTCTGGTTGCTGTTTGGCCACATTAGCACAGTGACACGATGATGCTAGTCACAGGGTCAACCTGACAAATGGCCTGGGCAGCTAAAGAAAGGATTTGAACGTGGCCCTCCAGTACTCCCAGTAATATACAGTCCTTCTTTGTCCCTGGCATTTAACTGGAATGACAATCAATGTTGCAAAACCTGAGTTTCTCAAAGGACCAGAGACATAGCTCCTTAATAAGACCAAAACTGGCATTATCATGCGTGTCTAAGGCACATACTGGGTTAAAGTGAGAGTTCTGCAAAGGACAGTGACCTCTAAATATTAGCTTTAGGCTCTTACTGACTTTGTAAGCCCATGAAGAACAGACAGAAATCAAATAAGAAAAACAAATTATTATCTGAAAAATGCCTACCAAGAGAGCAGCACAAATAGGGCCATGGATGATGTACAGCAGATGAGTATCAGAGCTGATCCAACAACTAGAGAAAACAAACAGGGAAAGAAAAAAAAACATTTGGCATCTTATTATCTGTTGTATTCCTTTTTCCCCCCTTAATGAAAATATAACAATTTTGCACAGCAAGTGGAGATGCTACTTACTTGTCGTTATAATATAAAGTTCTAGCAACAGCATGTATGCAGGCAGGGATCAGTGGAAAACCTGTGAAGAAAAAGCAATGTTTTCTTCATAAATAAACCTGACAAATAACTAAGTAAACTTGCACCTCTTGCAGAAATCTTTTATACTTCCACATCATCCAAACTATATACCTGCAGAGCAAATAAAGTATAAGAGACTCATTGTGTTTCTATTTTCTCAGATTTCTTTCTAGGAGTGTGTGAAACCTTATTACCACTGCCTTGCCAGGACATCTGTGTCAACACACAGAAAGAAAAGGCAAATCAAATTATAACTTTTTTAAATGCAAATATTAATCTTCATTAACACAGATGTTTTTCAGACTGCAATTGAAGAATGGTTAGAGTTGGAAGGGCCCTTAAAGATCATCAAGTTCCAACCTCCCTGCCCCCCCAAATTAAAACCATTACCCCTTCTCCTGTCACTGTACTTCCTGACAAAGAGTCCCTCTCCAGCTCTCCTGTAGCTCCCTTCAGACACTGAAAGCCTGCTCTAAGGTCTCTCCGGAGCCTTCTCTTCTCCAGGCTGAACAATCCCAGCTCTTTCAGCCTGTCTTTATAGGATGGGTGCTCCATCCCTCTGATCATCTTTGTTGTCCTCTGCTGGACCCATTCCAAAAGGTCCACGTCCTTTCTATGTTGAGGATTCCAGAGCTGGACACAGGACTCCAGGTGGGGTCTCACAAGTGCAGAGTAGAGGGGGAGGATTAAAAAGCTCATTGCATATATGACCATAGCTTTAACAGTATGATTATCAATGTTGATTATGTCCTCATTGATACTTGCTAAGTATTCAGAAAACAAGGTCACCTGAAAAAAATACTTGAAAACAGACTCTGGAAATCAGGCTGAATTCAAAATTTAAAAACAATAAATAAATTAGCTATCTTGGGTTCTTGACACCTTGGTGGTACCTAATATTCAGAAACTGCTGATCACTCTGATCTTTTAACCACATCTTAGATGTGTCTGTAATGGGGCAGCTAGGGACGCTGTGGCCCAGGTACAAAGTCACATTACAGCTGAATGTGCCAACACACTGAAGCTGAGGAGAAAGCACTCACTTGCACTTTGTGAATAAGCTGTTGTGCATTATCTGAAATGACCAGGTTTGGTTTGTTAGTTTTGATACTGATATTACTTGAGATCTTCAGCTACAGCCATTCTGTATTTGCTTAGTGAACAATATAGGTCAAATGGAACTGCTGGAAAAATAAATCCTTGGCCATCTTTAACTCAGTTCTGACCCTCCACCCTCGACATGGCGAGACTTCTCTGAAAACAAACATTCATTCCTGAATAAACATCTTCGAGATGAGGAACAATGAATAATTACTTCTTAATGTCTTTTTTTATAATAGCAGACTATTTTCTCTATACAAAGGAGGAGTCCCTTCCTGACTCCAGAAATGCACAATCTCTCTTTCAGCAAAGATAGAGGTATGTACAATTTCCTACACTAACATTACTAAGCCTGTTAAAACACTACAGACAAAGAAGAGGGGTGTGTCATCGTTGTTCAAAGCTACCAGCTCAGTGAAGCAAAGGGACAGATGTTCGAATTCTCATGAAAAGGAGTAAGAGATTTCATTAGCCTAAAAATACCAAACGTGAAATTTCATACCCCAGCCAAGAAGGTAATACCACATCAAGTGTTGTTTCTCAGCAAAAACAGCCACCACAATGAGAGTATGCAGGTAAATGCCTTCACACAGCATCCAAAAGTAGTTGCAACCCATTAGGTACAGATAGATGAACTGTGACACTTTGCAACTAACCTGTAGAAAAAAGCACAGTACAGTATAAATATTTAAGCTGCAAATATCTCAGAGCTTTACTTGTAAAATGAAAAAAAAAAAAATCCCTCAAGACAATTGTTAATGTTTATTCTGGTTTTCACAAAAATTACATATAGAATTCAACACTTTATGGTGACCAAAAATTGGTAACTAAGTCTGTATTTTTATTATTCAAACAAAGGAGGACCTTGAGAACCTCAAGCCCAATGGCAGGAAACTAGAATGGTATTTTCCCTTGTCACAAATATTGCCACATACGACCCTTCCAATCAATAGGGAATCTTTAAAATATCTGATGGTAACAACGCAAAAAAATGTACTTTGATGAGGGTAATCCCCTCTCAATTTTACCAATCACAACATACAACTACTCTGGAGAAAAATTTATGTTTTTAAAATGCTTACATTACTTCCAATATTAACATAGTCATAACTGCACCTGGGGGCAGTTGAGAACTTGCACAGTAGGTTCTGGAATCTCACTTACTGGCATATGTTTGTATTTAGCTTCATTCAAAAGATACTTTTTCAATCAGAGTGTTATAGTGTAACTTATTTTATTAAATGTCACTTAACTTAACTTATTAAATGTGAGGTTGTGAAAAAAGAGCAATAGTTAATTGCATATTTATCTTTTTACTTGACTTAGCTTCTGGAGTTTTGCCCTAATTTTCACGGAATTTAAATTTATCTTCCAGGTCTAAATAAAAATAAAGCAATAGTTAGGGATTTGTTTGTTTATGTATTTCATTTTCAGGCTCTTCTGTTGCTATAACTCCTAGCCTTTTGGGAGAGGCTACTGATTCACACTTACCCCAGTGTATAAGCAAATGAGAGCGAGAGAAATCAGACCCGAATGGGCAGCTTATTTACTTTGCTTTTTACTTTTGGAATATAAAGGTCAGCTTTATCTTCCTTCACAAAACCAAGAATTCTTCATTTCAACTGAAGAGGCAAAATTAAAGCCATATCAAAGTAGCTAACATCCAAAATACACTCCAAAATTATTTTTTTACCCCTTCTTGGTGAATTCAACTGTCATAACCTCACTGACATCACCCAGAATAAGATACGTTCTTGCAGTTGTTTCAGTGCAGAAGTGATTTCTACAAATTCAGAAGAACAGTTCAGTATGCTCTGTCTCTTAAAGTGTTTTTAGTATTTCGAAACCTCAAATGTAAAATGCCCAAATCATTGTTAGACATCTGTTGAACTACGTCACATGGATATATCATTACCGAACGTTTTAACTTTGCTACATACAACATTTCATCGAGCATTCATGTCTCATTTATCTTTCCATGTTAGTAAAGTTTTTCACATACATATCAGCATGGGTGCCAAATATACTTTTACTTACTGGATTAGTTGCAACTAACTCCTGATTGTTGGCAACTGCAGTCAGTGAAATTATTGTTACAACAGAGTTGCAAACAAAAGAGAAAAATAGATTTTTATGCAGGGTAATCCTCTGGCAACTCAAGCTCCTAGAAAAGAGGAACAAGAACAAATGAATACATGGGGGGACAACTGTGTGTACTTGGGGACAGCTCTGCAATTTTGAAATACTGGAGTTCTTTATTTTATTAAGAAGTCTTACATCAACACTTTCTTCAGCTGCACTCCAAATTTAATAGAATGATGTGAAAGGTAACACTTTTCCTTAATCTCAACTTTTTGGACAACAGGAGGCAAAGCAGACACATTCAGTTCAAATATGCTTTAAATGAAGGACCTGCTTTGCATTGGCTATCTAAAAGTGATTTGAATAGCAATAATACAACATTTTTCAAGAGATTTATACATTTTTTTTTTTGTTAGTACCTGAAGAGTGTCCCAAATAATTATCATAGCTGAGCCTGAAGAATCCATTTTACCCTACATTTCTATTCACCTACACCTGCCAAGATATTTTGAGGTTAATTCTCTTTTACTTACATTCTTGTAATTTTTCTTACTTAATCCTATAGCTAGGGCAATACCCAGATAAATAAAATAATGCAAATTTTATCTTGACTTATGTATATAACTAAGTATATAGAATACAATTACAAAACGCAGTATGTAACTGCATTTAATCATTAATTTTCAAGTTTTGCTTTTAGTATGGCATTAAAGAGAAAAGTATGCTTTGAATGGATTTTTTTAAAAAAACACAGATGTTCAATAACATTAAATAACATCCAAATTTGAACACAGCCACAGCAAATTTCTATTTATCTCCCGTTCTAGAGAACATAGTTCTAATTTATATCATTCCAAGAGGTAGAAGTGCTTCTCCTTTGAGTTTTCCCAAAGAAATTCAGCTTTACAGACAAACACAAAAAAGTTAGAAAGTCTATACAGATGTATAATCAGATCACTGGGTTATTAAGGTTTAACGCTCAAAAAGAAAGTAACATCCGTTTTGTTAGGAAAGTACAATGATCAGTTGACAAAACTGGGTAAAAATGATCCTTTCAGATGTATGACAGGGGATGCCCAGCACTTATGAGCAAACTGACTCCGTCAGAGTCACACAGGACAGCAGAGCCAGCAGTCAGGAGCACAGCCTGCTTTTGCAGGGTGAGCGTTACTCAGAGAAACATCTCCCACACACAAAGAGAAATGCTAAAGCCTGCGGTACCGTGGTCACCTACAGGAAACACTCTTTGGTTACTTTGGAGAAAGCATGTGCTGAAGCCTTTAGCTCCATTTGATAGCCAGCAATATGGAGTGCAGTTGGTTGACAAAATGAAATGACTTACTGGAGGAGGAAAATCTATCACTTACATGCAACTGCTTTTCACTGTTAGAAAAATCAGAATTACATTGACAAGGTCAGCAGGGGACATGTCTTAATTGTCACACAGAGGAAAAAAATAAAAATCAAGTTTTCTAGCCTTTTCAAATAGCATGTCTGGAAAAAAAGAAAAAAGCTAAAGTATGGTCGTTGGTGATTCATTTTTAATTTGGGAGAGCAGGAAGGAGAACTTTTATATTTTAACAGAGAAATACAGATATGGAATAGTCACCAAAGCCGGAGGAGTTGACATGACAGATGAAACAAGAAACAAAATGACCACACTGAGCAAGAGAGACAATCAAGTCTGGCTATAGAGGAGACTTCACTCCTCGTTTCATTCTCTTCAGTTATCACAAGAAGAATGTATGAAGCACCCCACAGATCCATGGAGTGAGTTAACAGCTTCAGACGTGCACAGCGCAATGCTATGAATCTGGCAGACAGAGTTTCTGCAAGTTATGCCCTGGAGCCCTAAGACATTCTAAACCTCATGTCACAGGGGAGGGAAACTACTCTAGAAAACAGTGCTGCCATGCAACACAAAAGGAACTACTTGAGCCTCTAGTTGCCAGGTGTTATTTGCCCAAAGAAAATAGAAAATAAAAAAGTGACTGAAATACAGAACACAGTTTTGCATATGAATTAAATGATAAAGTATATGCTGTTAGGCTTTTTTTTTTTTTTTTTTTAAATTTTATTCTTGTTTTCATTGTAATGTCCCAAACACATAAAACTTTAATTATTCTAATAAGCCATTTTTATGTTCCTTGAATATTTTTTTTCCCTATATAATTTATATATGAAAAGAGAAGCAATACTAGATTCCAGTTAAGTGCTTTGTGTAAACAAGTCCTGAAGAGCTCTGGAATTCTGTCTGCTTATTGTTAAGATTCAATGCACAGGGAAGGAAAAGCACGTACAGCTAACAGGGCCATCTCTCAGGGTCATCCAGCAGCTGTTCCTGTTGAATATTCAAACACACCCATCCACACCCACCTCCACCCATGCATAAAAGGATTGAGAGGATCACCAGACAAAAAACAAGAAAGCAAGACTGATGACATTTAAAAACGAAGACTGTTTTTGGTAATAAAATGTTTTTTCTTAAGCCTCCCCACCCTCCCTCTTGTTACCCTTCCTATATTCCTTTTTCTGACTGTTTTTCTTAATGACATAATATCCTTTAATCACTTAATTCTCATAATTATGATCTAAGAACATTTGAATGACCTGTCCCTGGATTAAACCCCGTGCAGTAAAATAAAAACAGACCTGCTAAATTACCTATTTCCCTTCCTATTTTGACTCCTGCAGGTCTTGGGCATTAGGGAATAATTCGTTTCTCCAATTTTTCTCCAAAAGAAAAAAGGTAACATTTTCAAAAGTACCCAGGTGTGTTTGGGATCTAATTTTTTAAGGTATTCAAATACTGCAAAATGCAACCAGTGAGGCCTACATACGCACCTAAGGGGAACTACCTTAAAATTTCAGCTGAAATCAAAGTGACTGAGGAACCTCCTCTCTATCAATCATCCAGTCATTTGCCCATTCTTTAAGTATAGCTATCCTTTGTGAGTGCCATCACGTGATTTGACGTGGTGCTTGATCAACAGCTTCTCTATTTCAGATGGTGGGTTTTTTGCTGATTTTACTTTTTGTTTGAGTGTGGGAGTGACATCTTTCACATTATAGCTCCCCTTTCTCTGAATTCACTGTTCTAAGATTTCTCTTGCCTTGTTATTCTTTATGAAAACTGTTCAAATATTTTAACATGGAAGATTCATAATGAACACATATATGATTTAGAGTCTGTAACAGAACAAGGAAGCAGAGCTGCTGCAGAAGTTACTTGTATGTCATAGATGAATTTTCAGAGAGGAAGATGAGAGTTTCAAGTTTATAGCCCATTTTATGCTATTAAACCAAGAGCTCCAATCCACTTGGGGAGCACAAACTGTACAGGTATTTCCAATGAGACAATTTTCTGAAGAAAAAATAGAATTTCAGATGAAAACATAACATGCAAAAGTAAATTTTAATCCTGAAAATTTGCAGATATTTGAAAAATGCTGTCACTTTTCTTATGAAGAAAAACTCAACCTTTCTTGTCAAACTTAGAGATATTCTAATGGTCAGCAATCCAGCAAATATTGTATGGAAACTATCAACAATAAATTTTTTAGAAACATGACGAACTCAAAGGTACCCCCGCACAATAGCGCAAAAACAAAAAAAAAGAAAAAAAAAAGAAAGGTCCACCTGTTAAAGCTATGAATAATTAAACAAGCTTCAGCTGATACATAATACATCCTGGTATTAATCTAGATCCTGAAATACCCCTCTGGTACTAAAAATACTTTAGAGGAACTGTACATCCCAAGAGAACAGCTTGTAGAGGACTTTCTTTAGCTTCCTTTAAGTTTTGTAATTTCCTTTTATATCTCAACATAACCACAGTCTAGAAATTGTGGTTTGTGGGTCTGGATTAATTCCATGTGGTTCTCTGAGGAGAGATGATCCTTCTACCAGAGGGAGAAAAAAAAATCTCTAGAGGGTTAGACCAACACGACATAGTTGCAATGGTAGCAAAGCAGATCACCTGCTTTTGCAGCAAGAGCCACAAGCCAAGATGAAATTAGCTTGGTTTTCGTATTACAGTACAGAAAAATAATGTTTTACTGTTTCTGAATTTTTAAAATCATATTGTATTCCAAATAGTTTTGTTTCCTCCTGAAAAGTCTATGTCAAAGCATTTTTCCTGTCACATCAGGTATTTAGTCTGTTAAACTTTCTGTGACATTTATAGGAACAGGATAGCCCTATTTTATGCAAAATCAAGCTTCTTATAAGGACTCAGAGTTGTTTTCAGGTTGAGTTTTGTGGAGGGAAAGTAAATTTGGAAATGGAAAGCATTATTTTTATAGGTCATATGCAAATAAACTGATTACAAAACCCACATGTTTTGATTTGTCCTCATGAAAAGAAAGCAGAAAAAACAAGGAAAGTCATCTCGAATATTGGATTTCACAAAGAGAGGCTACAAAGTTGAAACATACTGGTTTGTTGGGGATTTGTGGAAATGTTGTCCTAGGACCTGGGGAAATAATGCAAATCTACTGGAAACACTATATTAAGCCATATGTGACTAAAAGCGATATTTTTTTTACCAGATATCTTCTACTCCAACATAATCAAAGTCCAGAACATGAGGTAAGCAAAATCTGAGGCAGCCCAGCAGTTACTGGTGTATGTACTACTCATGAGTAAATGTTAAGAAAAAAACCCGATAGGGTGAGACAGTAGGATAGAGCATTAAGAAACAGATACAAAAGTAGAGCACATCTATATTATCCAATGAAAAACGATGCAGAAATTATTAAACTAGTGCCAGTTAACAAGGAAAGCCTACACCCTGCAATGCAGCATTTGGCACAGATAACAACTTGTCTCTCTCAGCTCTGCTTATGTGGCAGCACTCATGGTTTCATTTCACCTTTCTACTAAGCCTCATCAACTTCTTAAAAAAGAGAAAAGTCTTTCACAGGAAAGAAAAGTTCACAAAAAGCAAATAGGTAGCCTAATTTTAAAAGACCCACGCATTATATGAGAAGTTGTCGTGACAGTGGTGATAAACGACTCAAACTTTCTTACAAGAAGGTAACATAATAAGTTAGTGGATATGACATGACTGTCATAGATGTGATACAGTGAGTAAAAAAGCTGGGTTATTTTGATTGTTCCCATTCCTGCTGCAGTTTTTAGACTTACTTTATTTACAGTTTATCATATATTGTGACTACCTAGTTTGAAATGTTACTGTACCTATTGTATGTCATCAGTGTTTTGGTTTCCATTTGCGCTTTAGTTTGGTTGATTCTTGACATATCTATATTGTAACTTATTATTTAAAAAAACCCCACCGAACACCACAAACCAAGTAAACTCAACCAAACAACAATTTTCCCAATTCTTATTTTCAATATATTCAGCAGTTTTTTGTTTGCAGATTTAGGATTTAATATTTCTAAGAAAAGAAACCTAAAATTTTACTACAATATAATTCTATGCCAAACCTATATACTGGCTTTCTTCACCTTCTTACTCCATATAATTTCATTTGGATCGCTGGTGTTTCCAAGTATTGAAACTAGGATTGTTGCAAGCACAAATATTTGGTAAAGAATTTTAAATGTACTTACTTAAAATAAAAGAATATGCCAAGAGAAATTAGAAGTGATGCAATTGAAAGACCATGCCCGATGATGGCCAAGTAATACAAATTCAGAGCAGTCTGCAATACAAGAACAAAACCAACCATTTGTGATGTATACAGAACTCTTGTTGATAAAGGAGAAATTTATACATCTCTTCTGCATATAAAACAACTATAACAGGATTAAGAAAATAGAAACATTAGAGATAATGACAAGTGAAGTCTGGAATCCTGCAAATCAACATCTTACTAAAATCTCTTTCTGCAGGGTTCACAACAGATTCCTTGAACTCACCACTAGAACTTACCTCTTATCATTTGAAACATTAGATTTCTAATATTTACTATGTTTTTTGAGTATTTACATACAGTTGCCTATTTATGCCGCTGCACTGAGTGCATTCCTGTCTGAGGCTCGATTAATCTATTAACAAAAATCTTAAGTAAAACATGTGTTTCCTATCTGAATTTATGTAATTTTTTTTCCTCATGGAAGTTTTTTTCTTACCATTTAAAGATACGTATTTCAAAGCAAGCTGTGTTTATGATATTGGAAAATTAGTTTTCATTCACCATTTCAGGAAGGGCATGAAGAAAATTAACAATGGCTCAAAAATAGTGAAGACTAAACAGGCTTGTTAAATAAGCCCACATTCAAATTATAGAATTATGGAAAGCTGAGTAGATACAAAAGGTAAAAATGAGGAGCTAGTAAATTAATATTTGGAATATATACATGTTATCATTAATTCATTGAATTAATAAACAAATTAAATTCTACTTGTAAGAAACCCCTGCTTTCAGTCAGGAATCTGCCTCACAAATTTACTCTTGTTGCATTAAATGTAAGATTATCATTTTGCACATAATTAAATGAAGATATTCAGATTGAGTCTCACACTATCAGAGTAAAGCACAACTGTCTGGATTCTATAGGAAGAATTAGAGCATAGATATATATGCTCATATACTCTAAACTCCATGTGTCCTCTGAACTTATTATTCCAACCTAAGATAGACTGACTGCAGCTTGCTACATAGGTTGACTTTTGAAATATTTTTTTCAAACTATCATTAATTTTTAAAATGAAATAACTTTTAAAAAATAAAATTTAAAATTGAAAGAAAAAAGTAATGCAATAGGTGTAAGTGAATTTTTCATAAAAATGAATTGAGAAAAAACAAGGATTACCCCTGAAATGCTAAAGCTTGGTTACATACACATAATGACAGCCTTTCTGTGACAGGCCCATATCTCATATCACCATCTCAGCCAGTGATCAATTTAGGTAGAGGTGCACATTGAGGATTCGGAAGACTTCCGCACAATTTAGAACTGGCAAGAAACATTGGTAAAGCAGGGACTGCTGATGAGGGCAGTAACAATAAGAATTGAACAATGGCTAACAGTCACATTTATTGTGCATTATCTGACTCGCCTTCAGAGCAAAGGGAAAAGATACCGTTTTTTTACCATAACAACACAAAGAACTATGGCAAGGAGTAAGGATTTCTTTGCAGCTATTACTCCATTTAAACAACAGTTTCCCAGGCATGACAGTTGCAATATGCTGGCAAAACAGCCTGAGGGAAAATAGCTCATTTTTCATGAGGAAGGACCCGCATGGATTGATCCTGTCGGAATAATATTCCCTCAGTTTCCAGCCAAATATTAGCAAGAATCAATGCATTATAGCATCTCTGCTAGTTGAATTAAACTGAAATTAGTGTGTTCAATGCCTCATGATTTGATTACCACCTTTTCTCAATGTGGTTTCTAAGTAAATACCCTAAAGCACTCTTGGCAGCAATGATGCAGGTAGTTAGGATGTCTACTAGATGTCAGTATTCCTGACACAATCTGCTGTTATTGATCTCTTTTCCATAAGGTCCAAATTAATTTACAGCGTATCCTGACCTGCATTTTACATTCCTAGTTCTTGGTCACTTGCAATTCCAATCTACTGCTTCTTCCCATCACCAAATGTATCATAAACATAAAGGATACCAGTGGACATGCAGTTGGGGGCAGTAGGGGGGGCAGAATATGCAATTTTGCCCATTGTATCCTCATATATCATAGAACATCTCAGAATGAGAGCATCTGGAGGCTTACCAGGATTTTTTGTTTTGTTTTGTTTTTCTAAAACTGGCAATGGGTATCTTCAAGATTATCTTGAAGTTTAACATCTTCGAGTTTCTCTTCAAGATAAACTGAAGTTTATAAAAATGCCATCTATACTTATACCCACATGGGTATGTGCGTGCATAGAATCTACCTTTGATTTATAGAAAACAAATCTCTCAAAGCATTTTGCTGACTGGCCTGAGATAATTTTGGATGCTTGCAAAATTTCATTTTTCCATTCATGTGAGCTGCTTGATCTTTCAGAAACTGAAAAAAATGCCACTTGGGACCCCGGATACAAGATACACACAGGAAAATGATCACAAGGGAAAGCAAACCCTAACATTTCTCCTCATTTACTTCCATTTGGTGTCCAAAGATCCTGTGGTGAATCTACTCAGCTTCAGCTTGCCTACACTTTTGTAAAAAACAAAAGATTAGCTCTGCTTTTCACACTAGGGAATAAAAGAACTAACCCCAAACATCTGAACTCTACTTAAAGCTGGCCTGAAGATGTATTCATCCCAAGTAAAACTTTGGTTGTACACCGGCCGAAAATCTGTCACTATGAGTTAATGAGATAAATCCAAGTACTCAGCACGTCTTTCAGAGATGTGCCAACCTCCTGCAGTTCTGCTGAACTTGGACCCTACTTTAAAATTACAGAGAAAAATGTAAAGGTCTGTTCTTATAAGGCATAGACTTTGTTTACCAGTAGATGACTGTGGGTGGCGGAGAAAAGTACTACTACTTACACATTTAAAATACCCATAAACAAAAATATGATCATAAAAGACAAAGCAAGCTGGTTGGAATTTTTTGAGTCTGTTTTGGACAATTCCTCCTTTTTTATTCAACATGTTTTCTTCTTTCTGCCTTTTGATGTTGCACCAATTCTGCTGCCATTCAAGTTTTGAAAGTTGAGAAATTTTTCAGATCAGTTTCTTGATACCGGCAACATGCATTCATTTCTTTCCTACCTTCACTTTTTCATGTGTATAGATATTACACTGGGTGTAGTTTGTCCACGTCCTGTTGCTTTCTGGGTGTCTAAACCAATTCCCACTTGTATCACAGATCTTCGTAACTTTTTCTGCAGCCAAAGTAGATGGAAAATAGAAGAAAAAAATAAAACCAAACCAAACCAAAAAAAAAAACAAAAACAAAAACCGCAACTGTCAGCACTAAAGTTCTACTTCCTGGTGCATAATATTTAATGAAGAAAGATTGAGAAACAAGTGTCAGTTTTATTAATGTGACTAGAGAGACATTGCTTGTTACTATGAATTCTAAGAAACTAAAGACTGTTGCTTCTTCTTGGCAAGGGCAACTGATAACATGTTTTTCTTAAGAAAACAAATATATTTCCCTCCTCCAGACCACTAAGTATCAAAATATATCAAACTAACTGTTAGAGAGCGACTAGATGAAGTGACAAAAATATTTAAATGGCTTGTTTATCATCCAAGTTCTAAACCAAGGTCTGACATCCTACCACTGTAAACTAGGATTAGAGAGGCAGGAAAGCATCAATAGAGAAACTGTTCAAGAATCAAACTGGAAAATTTCTGGGAGCACATAATGATTTCTACTATCAAATAGAAATAGGCATGAACGGACCCTGGGAAATATCAAATGCACCAGAAAGAGACAAGAGTGGAAGTCTATGACATTTCCCACATGCTCACAGATGCAGAGCTTAGCCTACAGAAACAGGAAAAGATCCAGTTGTGGGAGAAACTTGTCAACTTCAACTGCTAAACTGAGGTAAAATGTAAGTCATATTTCTTCTTGTCTGTTAGAGAGAAAAAGTCATGTAAGAGAAAAAAATGTATCTAACTTCAATTTCTATTTCCTAATCTACATAATCGCTCACGGACATATTTCAGAAAAGCAAATAAGTAACCTGTCAATTTTCTATGTGATAAACAAAATGCAAATAATGGGTTTAGAGTTATTGAAATTTTGAAGCATTAGGGAGACTTGAGTAGGGCAAACTAGAGGCATCAAGCACACAAGACTTCATTTTATTGAGAAATATGTTGATGTAGAAGCTTGTGCACACTTACCTGATGGGTTGAAATCCTGGAAGTAGTCAGGACAACGTTGTACTGACACGGTTCCGGCAGCAACATCACTCCAGCACAACCAGCCATCCCATGTCCTGTTACAGTAAGGACCTGCAAACAAGTAGAGACTTGACAATAAAATAACAACCTTTCTCTCGTAGTAGTCTTTTAAAAGTAAGATGTAAGACTGTATACGTAAGTTTCTCACAGCAATGAGAAAAAAAAAAAAGAAACATATGATTCAGCAATAGTTAATTCAAACTCCACTTAATAAAAATAGTTCCTTAGATATACATTTCTTTGAAAACATTTTAGAAGCCATTATCATTCACCTCAAAATAATCTACACGTGCAATTTACAAATCTCAGATCTAGAGCAAAACAAACTAAATTGATTCCATCCAAATAATACACATTAACGGAGCCTAATGTTTGCAAAGACCATTTTACTGAATTTATTTACATTTTGGATGTGTACCAAGATTATACATATGTTTACTAGTTCATTGAAAACACATTGGCATTCCATCAGAAAGCCTGGCTGGGAGGAAGCTACAGCTCCTCTGCCTCAGGCAGAGCTGAGCCTGCGGCAGTTATCACGGACAGGTATTTCTCTAAGTGCTCTGGGGACAGAGCATCCACAGTGTCCCTCAAGAGCCTGTTTCAAAGCCCCATTGCACTCACACAAATTTTAACATCTAAAGTAATCGTCCCTTATGAATGAGCTGGGTTTTCATAAACAAATCCTCTCCCAAAAGGCACACAGAATTACTGACTCTCTCTATGATGTTAAAGGTGTTTTTACTATCTTCCACCAAATTTCTTTTTAAAACCTGGTAATGCCTCCCCCCTGGCGTCTCAAAGGCTGCGTGTTTCAAACATCATGTAACTGCTACTCTTCTCAAGATTTTCCAGTTTGTCCTTATGAAGCTGTGATGCTCCAGGCTGGATGTAAGCTTAACCTGTCATACTTGTATCCATTTCTGACCCCCAGGTATTCAGTTCCTCCAAAGAATCATTTCAGAAGAGGAAAAAACTCCTTGTAAAAGAATACAGTTGCCTATTCTTGCCTCACAAGCAATTAAATATTTCCAGAAGTTATAAAGTCAGAAACTGTGAATACAGCAACAGGTAGAGTTACTGTTAAGATTAGCAGTAACTAATCTTAACAGTAGTTAAGATTACTTAACTACTGAGATTAGCTCTGAGTAAATTATCAGAAAAGGTATTAACGGTACTAACACAATCCTTAGAGCAGGGAAGTATATCAATATACTTTCAATTTTTCCAGGCAGATGTGACCAGGGAGACAGAAGTACTGTAAAAGCATGAAATGAAATAAAGTAGTGAGATTAATCAGTCACTATTTATAATCTGGATATCTATTTAAATTAACATTTTCTCATCTCATAGGAAATAAAAGCTTTGTGTTATATAAGAAGTGGTGCTATGGGCAGGTAATATAACAAATTACTTTATCTTCATGAATCCAAGTGATGTTTCTAAAAACTGTATAAATACAGTTACAGCCTGAAAAATGATTGCTACCAAGACAAGAAGTGAGTGTAAGTGAAGGATCCTGGACTACTGGATATTTATGGACCATTTGCCTTTGTAAAACCTTGTAAGAAAATAGTCTTTACCTTCTTTCCTGTGAATAGGATCTTGCATGATTTTCTGGTAGCATTCATACTGTGCTGTCATAATTTTATTCCGTGTAACACTCAGTTGAGTGAAGTCCTCCGTCATATTCTGATGCCCTTCAGATGGTATAGCACTGACAAAAAACTAAGAGGAAAAATACTTTTTTTTTTAATCCAGTCTTGTAAACTTTCTAAATATCAATATAAACTTCTTAAACCTCAATCTTTTTAAAATATTGTATTTTAAATACTATTTTACTGGAGGAAAATGAACTTCAAATCTTATTAGTGACAAGATGATTTTGGGTTTCTCTAGTTAATTTAACAATTTTTCTTACTACTGAATCTTAATAAGTATGTCCTGAGTGGGCATGGGGGAGTGACAATCTGCAAGATTTATGAATAATAATGGAAAAATATATAGAAAGCACTGAGACAATCAGAAGGATATAAACAGCTTTTGCAAAATTCAGTAAAATATATCAAAGTTACATTAGTCTAAAAGACATTTAATCAGGCCCAAAATGATCCTTTATGAAAAGAGACCTTTCATATACTGTAGGTACTGAAACTTTTGGCTTCTTAAGACCTATTTGGTTTCCCTACAGTCTCACGAAACATAAAGCCAACCCTCAGAAAATAAAGATATTGAAAGGCATGTCATCCACTTTTATAATTATTAATAATAATAAAAAAAAAACCACCCAAGAAAGTGGATCTTGGTCAAAACCTGAAACTTTAAAGTGTGTTTTTTAAAAAAGTTAGATATTTTTATGACAGGGTACTAAACTGAATGGAAAAACAAAGCTGCTGATAGAATACTATATCACTGTCATAGAAGGGGTGAAATTAAGTTCCGAGGATGTCCTCTGAATGTCCTCTGATGTCCAAGTTCTGTGTATTCTCCACTTTTCTCAGGGTCTGCATAGTAATGCTTATGTCATTTGTCAACTCTTACTGCAAAGTTCTCTTCTAGCAAGGGATATGCTAGGTTCAGCAGAGGCAAATACTATTTCTGTTCCTTTACCACAGGAACTGAAAGGAGAAGAGAAGGTAGATAAAGATCCTGCTGTGCAGAAACTCTGTTTGAAAATGAGATTAGCTGTTTCTGCATTTTCATATTAAAAATTTATATGGTATTCTGTATGTACTTGTTAAAACTGAAAGTGATTTAAAAAATTCATAAGACTCACCATAGTAACCGATAAGAAGAACAGCAAAAATGTGATCCAGATTTTTGTCATTTTTATGTCTGATGTGGTGGATTTTATACGGTAGTTGAATGAACTCAAACTGCAATGGAAAAAAAGTAGGAAGAAATTTAGTAATTCATTAAATCCAAAACTAATAAAAGATTTAATATTCTTAATATTCTGAATTAAAACAAATTAGTGGAGATCCTCTCGATTTTTATTCCCACATAGCGATGTCATGTGTGCATCAAGATGTACAATAAGACGTGAAAAAAATGCTTTCAATTCACTAGCAGTGAATTCCAGCAGCAGCATTTTTCCTGCACAGCTGCCTCCTTGCCCTGGCTAACACCAACTCTCCAGAGGGTCTGTTGCAGGCAGGTCGCTGGTATCAACTTTAAGAAGTATGTAGCAATTAGCCCTGAGATATGAGTGGACTCCGACATCCCTGCCTTTGGGCAACCATAGCAAACTGCGGTTCAGTTTACTGTAAAGTAGACTTACACTTCCACAAACATGCACACACATGGAGTTATTTTCTGCTCTCTTCAGACCCACTGATTTTTGATTTTGCCATTTCTGGAAGAACTGATCCAGCAAGTAGCCACTTTATCTTGAAGTTACAGCTTTGCAAAGATGACAGTGGCAATGCAAGAACTAATTGTGAGCTGTAAACTAGCTTCTGTACCTGCAGTAGCTGTGAACTAGTTACTGTATCTGTAGTTTGAAGAAAACAGAGCTACCCAAAATGGTTATCATCATCTTACAGTGCAAACTATTCTTGGACTTGATTCTTGAAGTGTAGAATGCCTGAAACATACAATATACGGATTTATTTTTTTAAGCACCTAGACCACCTATTAATCATAATGCTGCTATGATAACTCCATTAAGGGAAAGAGAAATGTGTAAGAGGTTTCTCACGCAATGTTTCACTGTGTCCTGAAGTAACCTGAGAAGACCACAAAGCTGAGCCTGGAACTGAGTTAAGGGTTTCTCTTCTGCTTGCACGGTAGCAAAAGACCTCTCCAATTTTAGATTAAGTTATTACAACTAAATTACCTTTTGAAATCTAAGTATCTTGCTGCAGTAGCATTAATGAAGTTATTACCAGCCAAAATAAAGGGGACCACATTTGAATGCTAAGCTCACTTGTAGAGATTAATTCACTAGAAATGATACACTGCTACTTAAGATACAAAACTCACCTACCCTAAAGGTCCCTCATCTACCTAGCTCAAAGATTCCACTGCTACCAACTCAAGAGGACTGTTGGAAGCTGACCACCTGCCTCCTGACCCAAGCCGTGTTCTCCCTTGGATCACACTTGCTCTTGTCTTTGGAAGTTTTTCTTACTCATGCTCTACACGAGACTGACGGATGACAAACTACTGATAGTACATTGTCAAGCAGAGGTAATTTAAAAGAAGCCCATCTTTTAAAAAAATCCCTGTCATTAACAAAAATCAAGTATTATATGTCTACTTCTCTGATTTTACACTGAGACTGGCTCCTCTTAACACAACTGTAATATGATGAACAACATTTTGTAGAATATACTGACTTAAAAATATATCACTGCTATTTATTGTATAGCTTGATACAAATACAAGAAATGTGTTGTAAAATCAGTGAATGTTGTGCCTGCTTATCCCAGACTAAAACTGTATCAGTAATCTCGCCTCTATTTTTACCACCGACATGCAATCCTCTAACACTGATTACTGGAAATTGCACACGTAATTCAGTCAGGCACTGAAATTCAAATATGCTGTTCTGAAGGCTCCTAAAACACTAACGGGAAGATCAATTAGCATACATGAAATATATTCTCAATTTGAGCTAATACTTCTCTGGAAAATTCATGTTTGATGAGAACTGCAGTGAATAGATAATTGTAAAAATCACCACCTGTTACCTAAAGAAAAATCTAAATGTCTATGTGTAGTGACTAAAGATTGACTAAAAAACAAATATAAATGGATATATCTAAATTAGCAAAGGCAATATGATTTCAATTCTAGATGAAAACTGGGGGCAAGAGAGATTAATTCAAACCTATTATAAATCTTCTGTCATTTATAATTGTGATTCTTTACCTATGAAGGGAAAGAATTACTGGCCTTCTAATTAACTGTTCTCTTGTAAAGTAACTGGGTAAACTTCTCTCTCCAAAGTATGCCAAAGCACATCTGCATAGGGTTAAAAGCCATAAACAACATGCATACGAGAAGCAGAGACCAATCAAGCAGAACATAGCAACCAGAATTTAGTGTGTTTTTCTATATATGTATACAAGAGTTCAAAGTAATTTTTTCTATAATAGTTCAAAATTTTTTTTTTGCTAAAACAAATGTTGGATGGTAAATTTAAAATGCATATTGAAATATCGCCCTCGCTTAGCCTCGCTTATTTTTCTTTAGTTAAAAGATACGACATCGTATAAACAAAGGCAGAATTTATCTGCTTTGATTCACGGTCCATTATTATTTCTGTTTCACAATATCAAAAGCCACCCTGTAGCTCAGTGCATTTAATGGTCCAAATGTTTTCATATCTAGTGGTTTTGTAGACAGTTCCTATATAACAATTCCAGTATCCAGTGCTAAATTTTTAATTCTTCCCAGGAGATAAAGATTAAGGCAAGTCTATAATTCACTTGATGCTTTCCACTCATTTCTCCCAGTTGCTAACTGCCAAAATTTTATATATATATATACAAAAAAAAAAGTATCTTTTTTTCTAAACATCGCTACATTTCGACATAATTACAAAATACGGGATGAAGGTAATCCAGATGCCTTTTGGACTTCAGTAAAGCATTTCTTACATGAATTCATTCATTCAACATTAATTCCAGTTAGTATGGACATGAACTTTCAGAAGAATATTAAAAGCTTTCTCAAGAATGGACAGCAACATAGTCCATTGGCTGAGCCAGGACTACTGAGAAAGTCAGTCTGCTTTTATTAATCATCTGTTCTGATGAGATGCAAAACAAATACAATTCTCTGGAAGTTCTCTCCCTCTCAGGGCTGGGAACGAAGAAAATAAATTAATAAATAAAGTGACCCATTCTTAAGTTTATTTAAATAATAATGCTTTTCAAGTTGTTGTTCTACTATTAAAGATCTTTGACAATTATACTGCAGGAAGACAGGACAACTGTATTTGACCAAGATTGATTTGAGTGTATGACACATCAGCTTCCACACAAAAGATGGTGGAAGCCTAGATAGAATTCTCTGACTCCACTCTGTGACCATAAAGCCATCAGGACCATGATCCACATGATAGGTACTGTATGAAACTAAGTCAGTAGACACAACACCAGTAAAAGGGAACATCATTGGGGAAAGAATGGGGAATTGCAAAAGCAAATCAGGTCTTCAAAACCTCTTTTTTATTTTTAGTGCATGTTATACTGAACTCTGGGAAAACTGGGGAAAAAAAATTGCCTGTTTTTCCTCTTTATTACATTCTTCATTACCCGAAGTAACGATACTCCAAAAAGCTGTATCGTGTTTGTCACTGATAACGCTGACATCTACTGAAGAAGGAATTCAAAAGGAGCTGCAAGCTGAACTTAGCCAAAATAATCACTGGTATAGCTTTAACAGATGTTCCCATTTCTCTTCTTCCTGCTTTCTCTACAGAGCCATCCTGCCTAATCAGCTGTTTCTACTTTTAATCTTGTCCCGTCCTCCCATGAATAAATGTCATCCCTGCTGAGCTCCAGATATTTCTCATTTCAATGATACAGCAAAAGGGTTAAAAAAAGTAGTCAGCAAGAAAAATAATTTTTTTTAGCTTCAATCAGCTTATCACATCTAGTACAAAAGAAAAAACACTGTCAGCTTCTTCTTGAAACAGCTTCTACCTTCTACTTAAGTTTGACTTTAAGTTAGAATGCAAGTCTGTAGGAGTGTGAAAGGAGGGTCTACCTATGTCATTGTGTGTACATTCATACACATGCACAAATGGTTTTCACAAACTGGTAATCTTTGCTTTGCTCAAGAAAAGAAAAAAACCAAACCACAAAGCTCCAAAATGTTTTCAGTATAAATTATTTATCTTGCAGTGTGCTATAATCTTGCAACACTGAAGTTAAACATGTAAATATAGTTGTATACCCTTCCTCTCCAACTAAAATTGGGATTCAGAATGGATATATTCTTGACAAAAAAGAAACCTTCTTGCTTTTGTTCCAGCACTCTGGTTTTGCTTTGTTGTGATCTCTTTCAAAATTAGCTGTACATGCTATTTTGTTATTTCTGGGTTTTTTTAGAGGGAGGCATACAACTTAAAGCATTTCTCAACTCAGGCTATGTTTGGTTGTTTCAGCCCAAGATACAAGCAAAAACACAAACTGGAAGATGCCCAACACTTTTCAAGCATCCCTAATTTGAACTGCTGTAGTACACTGTCAGAAAAAAACCCAGTAGCCTCACGTGGAACTCCAGATCCACTTACGTCTCCTCTCACACAAACTTTGTGGGAAACAATCTGCCCAGTGAGGAGCAAATTATCATCTAACTAAACAGGCTTTGCCAGTGGGCAGTACCACCAAACATTAATACACACCACATTAATTTAGTCCTGAAAGTGGACTACAAAATCTCCACACTTCTCTTAGGAAGCAATGCAGGATAATTTGGAAATCTCCCTAATTGGGTGCAATGCCCTCATTTCTGAAGGGACCACTTCTGCTGGGATTTGGACCGATCTGCTCTGATGGTATCATACAACAGCCCACAGCTGTATATGTGGGAATTACTCCATCCTCCTAATAATGTGGGATTAGGAAGGTTCAAAAACAATAGTTATGGGACAAATTCTGGGTAACATTCTTTCACAACACTAGAATTCCGTACTCACTGCCCAGACATGAGCAGCTGCAGACTCCTAAAACATGCGAGACAGGAGATCAAAAGAGTTTGATCTGCCATGAGACAATTTTTACCATACAGAAGCATAAACTCTTCACAGCTTCCAATGGATTTCACTGCACAATTATCTTCATTTAGTAACTGACAAGGCTTGGGTTCTTTTCAAATGTATTCTCCTTCACTTACTTGAATGTGTTAGTACATTGCCCAAATATGCTAGATCCATGTGTTGCTGGATTTTCCAATAAACAAAATTTAACTTACTATACTGGTTTAAAACACTGCTACAACTCAATTACAATGCTAGTGGAACTGCTGTAAGAAGGCATTCCTATCCTCACTGCAGTTATTCTTTCAAATCCCCAGTGTGACCTCCTCTCTTCAGATCAGATGTGGCATGTGTCAGGAAAAATGGAACAACAAAACTAAAAACAATAAATGCTCCTAATACTGTTTAGAACTCATTAGGAGTACTATGATAGATGGCTGTGTGTACCATCAACTGGTAACGAGCAACATCATAGAGACAGAACACTGCAAATAACTCTTCTGAGAAATCCAGTTGCTCCCACAGAGGTAAACTGAGATCCTTTGTTGCACTGCAGAACAAAGACTTAGAGGACTCATGAAGTCCTCCACAAGTGAATCAGTAATTAGAAAACTATTTGCAATATTCATATAACCACTGTGAAAAGTACTATAGGAAATAAACCCAAAGTTTATAAACAAGATGAGTTTCTGTAGACGTCCCATTTTCTGAACCAACAGCATCACTCAAGTCTATGGAGACATTATTAAAATAGTGCCACTTTAAAACATTCCTTCTTTCTTCTACTTTTCTTCCCAGAAGATTTTTCTTAGAGAGCAGCTGTGGCACAACAGCATTTACTCATTTCTTGAGGATTAGAGAAGAAACAGAGCAGCATACATCTCTTTTACTGTTCTATTTCGTGACAACTTCATCATGCATTAGGTGGTAGTTCAGCCCAGTATGAGAAAGTACTCACTGTTTGTTTCTTGGGCCACACGCTATGCATGTCTCGAGGTCTCAGACTTATTGCAAGTAGAAAATTAGGTCTAGTTCACAAAGAGGTTTCACATCTTTTATTCTATTAGCATGCAGACTTTTTTGTTTTTGTTTTCACATCACTTCAGTTGCTTGCCAAAGGCCTTGCAGAGATTGCAGGACCATCTGCAGATAAGATTACACAGATTGAATTACTTCTGTGTACTTTTTTCCCATTAATAGCTTTTGGCTACTGTTCAGCTAAGTTTTGTCTCCTGCATTCAACAGAAATTACTAGCAGTAATTGGCAACACTCTTGGCCAGTTCTAACAATACCTAAAATCATAAGAACCTACCCTTGAGTGATGGGGGTGTTAGTTTTTTCTGGGAAGGAGGGAACCTTCACTTTTTTGTAACACTTTTCTTTTTCTGTTTAGTTCACAGGTTTAGATGGTATTGTGAATTATATCAAGAAGAAACATGAGCTCTGGAGATGTTTTTGTGTCTTTGTCCATGACACCAATTTTGGATCTTTGAAACAAGTTTTCCACTGATTAAAAAAAAAAAGGTAGAGTACATCCTCCTCGCTTTTACATAGGCAGGCCTTCTCTTGGCCCCTGTGCTTTTGATGTCTTTCCCACAAATTATGACTACTCTATCCCTTAGTTCTCAAATATGATAATCTTTCCATTGGCTTAAGAACACCCAAAGGCAGTAGAAGCAAATGCTGCAATTGCGTATGGAAGACAGGCAAGGACTCGATTACCATTATAGTTACAATTCAACAGAATATCTAACTATGCCCAAAGAATGCATCATATGAATTAAAAAAACAAAAACAAAAAAACAACCAAAAAATTTAATTATTTAGAATAAGTAAAAGACACAATAGTCCAAATTTCCACTGTAATTTCACAGTATTTCCTTGGTTATAGTATTTTCTAACTAAAGTACTAAAGTTTCTGAACAGAAACCTCTATCAGAGCCTGATAGTGCCACCCACTATAATTTTCTTATTTCTGACTTCAAATGAGAAAGCAAGAACTGGCAGCTAACAAAACCACCTTTACTGCAGAAATTACATCCCCGTAACACACTTCACATATTTTATCAAAATATAAATAATATTTGCCCCATTACGTACGTTTTTACAATTATAGTATTTTTACAATGTCTTATACAGTGATATTAACAGCCAAACTGCTTCCCTTTTGATGAACTACATGTTAAATAAAGGCAACTGAGATTCTGGCAAAGCAGATCTTTACCAACAGACTGACACAGGTTATTCTCAGAGATGAAACTGTGATTTCCAACACTTCATAACTATTAATGCCTCCAGATTTTTCTGTGAGTGTTATCTGACTATAATTCTGCAAGCAGTTACGCTTACTTTACAAGTTTAACCCTTTTCACTCCATAGCCCTATCCAAACTATGTCTGTTCTCTTCCTCCAAAGCAGCTTCTAAGTTGTAGCAAGGATGTTCCAATCAGCATGTTATTTAAAATACATTGCTCATGACATTGTGAGAAACTGGACATGAGAAAATGATAGACAGTCTCTCTTCCATGGATTTTATACTATGAAAAAGTTGCAGAGCTTCCACATTCTTAATAGATATCTTTTAATACCTCATAATCCTTTTTCAATCTGTATTCCTCATACGTTCAATGTAAAAAAAAATCCATAATATAAACTAGAGCAAGACATCCACAGACACATGCAGCAAAACTTCTCGGGTCAAACCTAGGCCAAAATTTATAGGGATGTGTTACTGATGTGACATCAAACCAAATTACACAGTGTAGCAAAACATCACAAGCGTGCCACTGGAGCTACTGAATCTTCCTACCCGAGCCCAAATTCTATTGCTTCATTCCAGGTGCATATTGAAAACAGCTAATGTCTTGAAGATTTTAGGAGAGGCCCTCAGGAAACATTGAAGGGGAGGGGCAGCCCTTAACTGAGAGAGGAGAGTGACTTCTTTGCTATGACTGTAAAGGAGAGAACAGGGACCCTAACCACACAGCTAATTTAGAGAAAAAAATGTTTTCCATCTTCCTTTCCTCAGCAAGCAATTGCTGATACTAATAACAAGTGTGTAACTTGCAAAACAAAAGAGAGTGCAGTTGTTTAGATGTAACTATATACGGGCTATGCTCTCTGTCATATGATTTACTTTTAGGTAGTCCTGTAAGGAGCAGAGTGTTGGACTTGATGATCCTTATCAGTCTCTTCAAACTCAAGCTATTACATGATTCTATGACATATGTGAAAAAAACCCACTTTATTCCTCCAAAGAAGATCTCTCCACCTCAAACCAAAATTATTACTTTTCTGAATTAAAATAATGGCAGTATGAATTAATTAATTCATCAAATAGACCCTAATGCTTCCATAAAAACCTTTACTCAGATGTCTGAAGTTTTCTTTTCCCAGACACTGCTTCTTCAAGGCTGCAGAGAGCGAACTGCTGCTTTGTGTATCCCTTTCAGTCAGTTTTATTATTCAAATGATTCTGTTTGATGGTGTTTACCAAGTAATGACCCAAAGAGATCCAAAGGTTTCTTTGTGCAAATGTTAATAGCATGAAGTCACTTTCTCAGCTGGCTGAGTTTTAAAAAAATTTTTTTTTTATTTCTTCATTGACACATGCTAATTTTACAAGAACAGTATTTCTACAGTTCAAAGACTTTTCTCAAGGTCAGAACAAGGCAATGGGAATGGGAGAATGGGTTAACCTAAATCCATCAGGACTTTTATTTTTTTCAGAGCTTACCACTCAAGCTTTTTCTCACTGGCCCTAATCCAGTTCAGCAGTTAAGTATATTCAATGAAACTTTATTTTACAAAACTGTGATTCTTTTGCATCAGTTTCTTCTAGATTCATACTTAGAAATGTGAATATTTACACACAAATATATACAAACATGCTCTCATTCAGTTATAATTACATTTTACAACATTTCAAAATATTAATTTTATGGAATTATTATATAATATTATATAGTTACATGTTTTACATACATACATATATAAAAAAATTATATTTTTAGCTTGATCATGCCACAACAGGAGCTCAGAGCAGGATGGGGAGTGAGCAGGTGGCCAGGAAGGGGAACTGCTTATGCCAGCATAAACAGTGCTGCTCCAGCCACTGCATCAGAACCTGTGTCCTAACTTTGGGTTCACCACTGGTCAATGACTTGAACAGAACTGATGAACCAAATATAGATAAACTCTCCATAGAAATGTCAGAGGCACTACAGTCTTCTGAATTTGTGTTGGATTTCTTTTACTTTTTTTCTTTTTTTCTTTTCACCAGCAATAATCTTTATCTGGTTGAGAATGAAATTTCAGATGGGAGTTCATTTCAAATATCAACATTTTCTCCCATGGGATATTTCTGATGCATTTACTACTCCAAAGAAGTTCAGGTGAATTCCAGGCAGCTTTAGAAAAATTCAGCCTGCTTTACTTATTTAAAACAAAACAAACCACGAGCTACTTCAAAGCCTTTAGCAGGTCTGCCTAAGTCACAATAGTTCAGAACATTTCCTCTTGAATTTAAAATTTCACATGCCAGAAGTCAAAAGTCCAAGATCTGGAATATTTCACCCTTTGAATATTAGACATTACAAGTTATACTGTTCTGAATTATCATAACTACTAATCCATCCTGTAGCAAAAGCCAAGAACAAGCAGCAGCCAAGATCAGGCTTTTAAATTCTAGTGGTCTGAAGCTGGTCTCTTCTCTTTTTTAACTAGCTACAGATATTTCCCATACTTCCTATGTTTTTTTCATGTATTATATTCCTAAAATGGTATTTTAACAGCAAATATTTTAAAATGGGCTCACATAGAATGTGCTAGCCAGAAAAGAGTTTGAAAGTTAAAAACCAGAAGTAGTTAATCTCAACAGTATGGAAATAAGTTACCTTCTCTACGCTTTTGCAAGCCTATAGTGTCGAATAATAATTCCTAACCGCGTACCAGTAGATGCATATTTTCTTAAGATGCACATATACAGGTCTTGACTTTCCAAGGACCTCTACTCAGTACAGTGAAGAGCAAAGGCTTGTGAATGACTTCTAATGACACAAAAGAATGGATGCACATACTCAAAGGACAGATTAAGAATGCAGCAATGTCAAAGCCTTCATCTTTACATTTATAACCAGAGCTTTTCTTTTTATATATAACTCTCCTTCTCCTCACAGACTAGCTGCAGAAACCGTCTTCAGGTATCCATAAAGTAGGCAGAACTACAAAAGGTTTTTCAATCCCGTACCTACATCTCTTTCAGGTGAAGACATGTACAAAGATATTGCTACAGCCAATGATATTTTACATTAACGTAATTTTCCATCAATCTGAGTTAACATTAGTGTTGATAAAACGAGGAAAATATCATCTGTCAGTGTTTCAACGTTTTCTAAATGGGAATTCCCTTCAGCTTCATCCCATCCTACCACACCCACAGGCATATTGACATAAGCACAACCCTGAGACATACTGAAGCATCCGTGAGTGAAGAGACTCCACTAGAGTTGCTGTCAGTTTAAAAGTTAATTACAGGATCATAGCACTTAACTAATCATCTTACCAATATGAGAAGTGAGTTCCTTTGAACAGGAATCAAAATGCAACCAAACGTCTATGGTAACCTCTCCTATGATGTTTGACCTATGCATTCCTCATTACGACTTGAAAGTGCACAGGGAGAACGCAAAACCACTGGCACTAGTACAAATGCAAGAGTCCCAAACTTTCCTTGTGTTACATACAATCCCCCCAATAGGCACTGGTGACTGTCCATCCATTGTCTCTCGCAAAGTCTTAGTTCTTTCTCTGAAATGCCAGTGATTAGTAACTGCTGAAAACTGAGGGGTGAAGTGGACAGGTCCGGGTCTAACTGGCCTTATATTATAGTTGATATCCTACTGCATTTTCATGTTGTTAATAGAAGAGTGATTCTGTGCTGTTGAAAAATTCTACTTGCAGGGATGATGCTACTGGGAAAGATGTTAAAATAGCAAAAGCAGTTGCTGGATCATCTAACAATTTAGCTGGCATGCAATCTGCAAGCTGCATGCATATTTGATAGTCAAACACTGCACTATTTCACCTCCTCTGAACGAGAACTGCAAGGGTGACCGTTACTAGGATTTTGATATTATTGCATAATTGCATAGTATTTTATTGTCTTGTTACAATGCATTACATCTGTTTCACATAACTGTATAGTAATGCTGCAGCAGAATGAAAAGCATCATTGCACATTATCACATAAAATCCTCTGCTCTATGTGAAGCAGAGATTTTATAGACAGTGCCAGCTGCAATCTGTAGGAAGCAGTATGAATGTTTCCATGAATTCAGTTAAAGATCATATGCTCAGGGTGTGGCCGTGGGAAAGACTAGTGTATCTTACACACAGTCCCTAAAGCCCAATTAGTGTTCCTTTAATTACAAACAGACTTTTCCATATCCTTTTGCAGTATTTCACCCTGACTTACCTGAATGCAAACCAAAATAAAATATTAACTATGAACATTAAAAAAGCTTAAATGAATTTGACACAAAGTTCACTGCCTTGATAAACTCGAGTCTCACTTGGAGAAGATACTTCATGAAGATGAAATATTCCAGACCAAATGTAATAAAACATTACAAGCACTATGGTTACAGTAGAGGAATGGGAATCAAGCACAGCTATTCTGGTCATAAATTACATATAAGTGTTATTTATGTAATTTACACATTTATGTTATCTCTCCTCCAAATGTAAAAATAATAACAATATATAAAGGCTGTAATGGAAAATCTCACTTAAAGCTTGTCAAAATTGCAAGCAACTGAAAATTTCCACTGCAAGCATGGAAAATATTAGGTGGCTTTAATATAAGTGTCCATATTTTCTGCACACTCACATCCTGCACTTATTTTCCTGATGAATTCCCCCCCCCTAGGATTTCATATTGATTTCACATTCCTCCAATGAAAAAAATCCCTGGTAGAAACAAAATGCATGGAATTTGATGTGAAGCTTTGATAAGGACAACGTTTACCAAAATTAAATTAAAACATATCCAATTGAGTTTTTAATTCTACAGACCAGATCCTGCCATTGGTCTGCCAGTTTCTCAAATGGAACCACAGTGCTCGTATTCACTAGTTTTTCTAACTGACTTTAATGGCAAAGTTTGGATATCAGACTTTCAGGCATTACTTCCCTAAAGCAAAGGTACCGAAAGTCACTATGAAAAATAACCTTTCCATGTATTTTTCAATTCCTTCCTGTGTCTTTTAATTTAATAAAGCACATTAAAAGGCTCATCCATTTGATGCACACACATTTTATTCAGAGAGTCTGGTCTCGCATCCCTCAACTGTTACCCTCTCAAAGCCGTATTTGTGTATCCTGTTCCACAGAGCATGCAAAACTTCAGATTCATCTTGCTGAGAAATTTTTCTGTTCACAGCTGCTTGCTTGGCAGGGATTTGATTGCGGGGGGGAGAAGAGGGAGGAGGGGAGAGAATTTTCCAAGCGATGAGGAAAAACAGTACAAAACTTTCATCATCAATGGCCTTGACATTGCTGGAGCCAACGGAAACAACATCACCCAACTGATTCCCTGTGAGGGAACCATTCAGAAATAAACAAACAAAAAACCTAATGCTTTTATTTCTATTGAAGTAGCTTATGCCAAGCTTACTTTGGTGAGATTCAGGTTCTCCTGTATTGGCTTCCTCTTGTTGTTGATAGAGATGGGTATTTGCTGAAACACAGCAGGTAATGAATGTGGTATTCTGAATTAATCAGCATACACTGTGGATAGAGAACTCTGTCCTCTTCTGAAGCTGTAAGAACAGCTATCTTCCTCCCCTTTCCCTCCGTAAATAATTTTTATAGAAATAAAAATGCTTGGCTACTTCTACAGGTCTAGGCCACACAAAGAGTAGGTGACATTTCATGGGCTAACTTCTTATTGCTGTAACAACTTCAGGTTTCTCAAAAGAAATAAAAATTTGCAGTAATAAAACCTGGTTGGTTCCTCCCCCACACCCAGTAAATACATGTCTATATGTGGTTTGTCCTGTTCTAAAAGACATATCTCCCAGACATGAATTCCGTAAGACCTTAAGATATCAGTTGCAACTACTGGAATAAGTAAATTTGTTCCCATATTGTTGCTATCACAGAATTTTAACTTTGAAGTCAACATTGATCCTCAGGCTGTCTTACTGCATCACTTACAAGGCTATGGAGAAGAGAAATAAACCATTCAGAAGTATTTCTAAGGAACAGAGAACTTCAAATCTGAAGTGGTCATCACCCAGAGATCTGACCTCTGAACCCCACTTGGCTGGTCATCTCTGAGGGTCAGACATTACATGGAGGATGACCCTAAAACATCTGTTGAAAATCAGACTACCAAACTAATGGGAAATTCAGACTAATCCAAATGTAGGAGCCAAATCAGCTACTGAAACTATATAGTGCTACCAAACATAGAGTGACTACACTTGAAAAAAATGGGTTCAGTTCTAAAACCAAAAACAAGTAAAAAAATCACTTCAAAGTATATTTTTTTCTTTAAGGTCACAAAGAAGCACCAAGATAGAACATAAAGAGAAGGTAACAGCAAGATAATTAAAAATACTGATCCTGAATCTAAGAGTTAAAAGTCAGTTGCTATTTGCAGTAGAATTTTTGCGAAGGAATTCTTAGGCAATATCTGGCTTTTAAGGACATCACTTATGTGAGAGTTATTTTTACCAGCTTAATGCCTGACAGACTGTCCTGAGAATCTAAGTGTTTTTAAACTACTAATACAGATATGATTTTAATTCTCTGTAGGAGAGAATAGCCGTGAGAAGTGCAGTACTTAGAATCAGTCTACTTTGATCTACAGTTTTTGACAAGTCTACTAAATTTTGAAGGATAAAAGGAATAAAACCTCTGATGTGTCTGAGAAAAAAACCCTAGACAGAATTTAAGTGACTTGCCTATCACCACACTGCATGTTATGTCACTTCTGCGGTTCAAATACTCTGCAATTTGCAATGGATTTACCACTCATTTCTGCAGAGGCTGCCATCAAAGGGACTGCAAAAAGAGAGTAAAGGTTCTTCGGCTAAGTAAGAGAAAACCCAGACAAAACAAAAGTCAGGAAAATATAATCTAATATTTCTGCTAGTAAATTATCAGTCATTTTTTTTCTACATCAGTCTTTCAATTGTAACTGTACTTACTTGTCTGTAAGATGGTCTCAGAGCAAAAGTTGTTCTCGGACTATGGTTTCGACATTATTGTCTGTGGTATCATTAGGGACACTTCAGATGCTGAGTTTAAAGGAACATTTCCCACAAGAAATTCCCAGCATTAAGAGTTACCCAAGTAACTCTTACCTTAATATTTTCTTTGCACCTAAGCAGCATGAAGTAGGTTCCTCCACTCTTTCATTCCTACAGTGAAGCAAAAGTAAAATCATTACCTAAAGTGATGTCCTGAAACAAGCTCCATCCCTCCCTAGTCTCTTGCTACCCATTCTAAGCACTCACACTACAGGCTGAATTGCATAGAATAGCATTGTGGATGACAGATTTTTCAGCCACCTTAATCATGACTCACACAATTTGCCCCAAGAACCAAATATTCCTTCACATTGTGCACTGATTGTAATTTTCAAACTGATTCTCAAGACTACCTACTTCACGGGAAAGTGTAATGAAACACTAGTGCTACTTTCCACGAAGTAACAGTCACCTGCAATGTACAGGCGTTAATGAATGTGACTTAAATACCTGATTTTAACAATCTGGCAGTCACATTGATTTGCATGATTCCTTCACTTCTCCCATAAAACCCTAAAAGAGATTAGAAATCTCTTCCTAGACATATGATCACAAAAGAATCTCAGCTCTCAATCAAGCCATTGTGACTGATGAGAGTCCTGAATGCACCTCTACAGCACCCCAGGTAAAATAAACCCACCTGAAATACAGTAGGTTTAAAATACTTCTTGATTTTAAAAGCAATCACCTGGTGACAGCAGCCAAACTCATGGTCTCATTATTAATATTATAAATTAAACAATTATAGTGCCAGAATGAACTACAGTGAATAAATAGTCTGACCTGTTAAACATGTGCCAGAAGACAAGAATGTTAGGAAAGGACAGGAACCATAAGGAAATTATTCTTACTTGAAAAAGAACATATTTCTAGATTAAAAATGTGAAAAATATTACAATATAAAATAGAATAAAACATATATATATGTAAGACCTAAATAACCATGTTACACTATGGGAGATTCACAAACTAGTATCTGATAATTATCATTGCTGAATACAATTTTTAAAAAGCTGCAGACATAAGATTAGAGCCCTTATTTAGATTCTGAAGCACTCTCTCAGACTAACAGTGCTTTTGAACAATTCTACAGTCATTTTAGATGGGAAATTTATTCATAGTTGTTGCAATACACCAAGGATTTCTCAGATCTCTGCACTCAAAACAAAACAATAGAACTAAAAGGGTGTTAACTTCAGAAGCTAATTATAGCTTTTCAAGTACCAGCACCATTAACAATTTTACTGTCCCAAAAATGCCCCGGGGACATCTACAACACGTGGTGGTGCAGTGGAAATGGACCTGCCTAGCTAATCATGATAATGCTTTCATTTTTAAGTCATCTTTTACAACAGCAAAAGGTGAACACATATGAATATCGCAGAAAGTTCTAAAGCAGTAGAAATAAAACCACAGTCCCTCATTCTGTTTGGGTTTTTTTTTTCTACAAACAGCTAGCAGCATTATCAGTCCCTAGTATTAACTCCATTTATACCATGCTTGCAATTTGCAAGCACACAGATAGAACTACAAACATTCATCCCACATCCTTCCAATACTATTCCTCACACATACAGGTAATGAGAGAGATCAGGACCAAAGGCAAAGTTCACTTGCCCACATACAGGCTTCTAGTAGCCTTTGAGATGCCCTGAGGATATCAGAGAGGGTTGCCAAACCTGGTCCCAGTGCCTGCATGGAGGCAGCCACAAGGCCGGTGGGCTTCCCAGGCAGTAGCAGATGCCTGTGTACTGGGTAATCACATGTAGCACTACAAATCCTTCCCTAATTAATAGCTCCCCAAGAAACAGCTTAGCTGAAGGAGCAGGAAGAACAAAAGAAAACATACCAAAATGAAAATCTGATGAAGAATAAAAAATACACAGCGTGTTTATGTTTTGGGTTTCCTAGCAGTTTGACTAAAGTCACTAAGTCATGACATGCCCAGAACAGAATCAAACAACTCAAATGTCATGAGAAAAGAGGGTCACACTTAACTGGACCACCTCCAAAGACTGAAAAGAAACGGCAACTTGCTAAGTAAAATTTTCAGATAAACCCAATAAGGGCCAGAACAGGACTATCAAAATTTTGGGTGAGGGCCCAACAAAGAGCTGAAACGTCAGCAAGGATCATTGTTGGAATCCAGAAGACAGCTGGAGAAATGTTGTAAATGCAACTTGTGCAGTTTTCCAGAAACTGTAGTCTATTACAGTCAGTAGGGCAAATAAGTACTGGAGGCTGTGTCCTGTTTACATAGGCTTTTTTTTTTTTTTAAATGAGATATACCAGAAACGTGGACAAATGCACAAATATGGAACCATTTTTGCAGGAAACAGCTCCTCCCAGAGTTTAAGTGACCAAAAGATTCAAATGATCGCGGAGTACAGAGATGAGGCGGAGGGAAGGGTGGTATCCTTTCACAACAAAGATTATTTTCACTTAAGTATCATCTGTTGAGCTTGCTTCTGGGATTGTAATTGACACTGCTGGGCTTTGCCAAACAGTCCTTAAATGGTAGCTCTGAAGGTATAATTTTGTAAAAGTAGTCCACCAGCACCATTCTCTACCTCCAAAAAGAGCTCAAAAGAATTATCTTTGTAGTAACAATACTTGATGAAGAAATATATATTCAAGGAGAAGTGCCATACTTTGCTGAAATAAAACCAGGCTGTAAATCTAGATAGTCCCTTGTACAACTTGCAAGTTCTCTCAAATAAAGTATTTTTACCACATAAGTAAGAGCTGAAAGAACCAAATATATCTAGCATTTAAATGGGGAAAAAGAAATAAAGAAGAAAAAAATAATAAAAAGAAAGCATCCACATTGCTGTAATACGTCTAAGTTTTGCTCAAGGTCTCTTCCATGGATCTTTGGTGACTGTTCAGCTGGAAATTAAGGGCCCAAGAGATTTGTTTGAAAGCGGTAAGGGACATCCTGAGTCCCAGCCAATCCTAACAATACCGCTTCCAACAGCCAAAACCGTGTGAATTGTGTTACGAACACCACTCATCACCACACTCTGTGCTTATGAAGCCTTCATATAATTGTATTTTAACTATTAAAAGTGTTTTCTTTATAAAAGATGCTACACTCTAAGTAATAGGTTCCTACCCTAATAAAATCAAACTATGGTTTTGAGTTACTTTACATTTCTCAACATATTCATGTTTGAAAGCTCCACTGTGTGATTCTAATGTATTTCTTGGGGATAAAAAAATCAGGTTGTGAAAGGTCTATTTCATACTTGACTTTCCTATCATTTGTATTTCACATTTGACCAGCATAATACGGCAAATACCTGTTCTAGGCTTCAAGGCAAAAAAATCCAAAAACCACATCACCTGGTTTGTATTAAAAATTCATTGAAAACTTGTTTATTTCCACTCTACCATAAAATAGCTCAAGTGTGTTCCTGTAAGCAACATCCTTTGTCTCCTGCAGGATTGTGACATAGGCGGAGCTGATCACTGTGAGATTGGATTAGATTCTTGGCAAAAGCTGTTACGACATACTTGCTCCTACATCCTAAGGTTTGTTAGCATTCCTTATCCTAGCTGTATCTACCATATTCCATAGGGATAAGTAAGGAATTACTGTAGAAAGCTAGTATCTGAACTATGGATTTCAGAATTTTTTTCTTCAGAGACACACTTTTGTAGCATTAGTTGCATTTATGTCCAAAGGATGCAATGCTTCAGTAACTTTCAGCATTACTTGCACATTATTTCTTGTTTGTACTAAAAGCCAGGGAAGGAGGAAAGCAGAACTGCTTAAATTGTAAAGATCTACAGTTTCTGAAGGCAAGACTTAACAGTCAACACAATTAATCTCCCATGCAACTGTTAGAGCTAAGAGTTGTTTAGAAAATCTTTTTGTAAATTCTGTTATTTTTTGGTACATCCAACAGTTAATTTTGATTGAGGGTTTTTGATATAACTGCAGAGAGTCTTAACTTGTTAAGACAACTACAAATGTGCTACCTCTCTCCTCACAGCTTGATGAGACATTGGGAATCTACTGCTCAATGTCATTTCTTCAGTGTTACTCCCCTTAAATGCTTCTGTGGCTTGTCAGCTCTTCTGGCCCAGAAGATTGGGTGTTATCTTGACTCTTCCCAGAAAGACATCTTCAGTACAGGGACTGTGATTATATTTCTTTCACTCTTCCTTATGCTCCACTGGCCCTTATGCCACCATGAAAGAAAACTGTCACTGAAATGTAACTACCATGTTGAGGGTGTCCAAAATTATTAAATTGCAGAATGTTTCATGCTCACACTATTAAACCTCTTCTCATGTTGATGGAGGAAGGAGCAAGATTAGAGTAGGTAGGGAGAACTAATCCTGTCCTCAGTAATCATTAATAATAATAATCATAATAATAATCCTGTCCTGTGGTCTTTGTACATACATTTATTATTCATGGAGAACTGAAGTTTCAGTCTTAACAAGTGTACTGTCTTGCTGGCGAGTAAGAAGTTTGTCACTTTGACAAATACCATTTATGAGTAAGTAAACTTTTGAAAAGAAAAAAAGAAAGTTAGGGAGCTGTTGTTGATCAAGGTTTTAAACAAAACACAAGCATGTCTTCCTTTCTGTGCTAATTTGGGGAAGAGAAGGAAGTCAACACAATTAATGGCTGATAATTATAAAAATACTGTGTTACTTTTAATAGCCCAGCATATATCTTGCATAAACATTAAAGATCTTTCATTCAACTGCTTTCAGTTAGTATAATATTATCCAGATTTTTTAAAAAGCCGCTATTTGTTAGCTAAATTTGTAGCTAGATAAAAATACATCGAGTTTCAGAGTAAGTTCCCAAGACCATCAAGGAGAAATTATATTTCCTTTATGCAAAGCATTGCAAAAATAAATTCAGTTTCTGAAGCCCTACATTTTTTTCATTTCAGGAAGGACTGTGCACATGGTACAGACAGAAATGTAAGGAGGATACTAAAGCACACTGATTCAGGATGGGAAATCCTCCATTTCCAGTTCAATTATACCTGTGAAACAGCATTAATATTCTAAAATAAATAAAAGACACGTGTTGCATTACAAAAATGTAATATCCCTGTGATATTCTGAACCCTGAAAACAACATGTCACTGCTACACAAATCAAAAACATCTGTTTTTACAACAACGTTAATTGCTCTTATGAGCAATTTGTTGTGGAGCCAAATTTTTAAAAACTTAAGAAAAAAAATCATCAGGATTGGAGGAGAGGTGATGGTGGGAAAAAGAGAGCTCAGTCCCAGTATGTGTAAACAAACTTGCACATTTTCTTTAGCTTACTGGAGACTTGGCATGTTTGTCAGCTTTACAACATTTCTCAAGCTGCAGCTATGGCTGCAAAACACAAATATGTATAGGATATGGTATGAATATATGGCATGATTATGGAGAGACCATCCACACCTTGAAACCCAGAAAATTTCTGGTCCTTATGTTATAAAGTTATAAAAGTTATTTGAAAGTCACTTAAAATTTGTGCAAACTAAGCTACTTAGGTGCAATAGCCATGAGCCAATTCACAAATTAGGAGCAAAGAAAAACAAAATCTGGTTTACCCACAAACAGCACATACCTAAACCAACTCAGACTTGAGAACAGACTCTTAGTAGCAAGTCTGACTTATTTTGGAGGCACGTGGTTTCTATTATGCTGTTTTTACTGCAGCAGATCTGCACATCAAGTGGACAGAAAAATTCTGTGCAAATTTATACTAGGAGTGGTGGGAAGGTGCTGGAGCTGAAGCCCAAAGTTTGGGAACTAATGAACAAATTCAGTTAATCAAATAAGTAGCAGCACAGCTGGATAAGCCGTATAGCCTTTTGTACACTTAATGTTCTTTCAAGTGCAAGCAAGTTCCTCCATATTATTAGCAGAGTGCACATAGGCACAATAATTACCTAATAAGTACAATTTTGAAGCTAACCTAATTAATGTTTGCTAAATTGAGGGTGGTACAAAGATGTTATCACGTATCTGCTCGGTGCAAAAACACAAAGTCTACCAAGAGATGGATTTTCTCTGCTTGTTCACACTGAATATCTTTTCATAAGTTTCTCACTGAATACAGGAATGTTACGAACATTATTCCTATATGAAAATATTTTCTCACAGTAGCTGCAACAATACATAGGTGCCAGAGAGGTACCTTTTCCCAAGGAAAACGCATGTAAATAAATAATGACAAATTCTAAAAAAGCACCCTAATATATTCTGTAGTCACATGTTGTGGTGACCACTGTTTTTTCCCTTCAGGTAAAGAGGTTTTATTCCTAAAAGACAAATTAATCTAAGCTTATGTGAGCAAACTGTCTTGTAGGAAAATATGGATGTTGGTATCATAAAATTTAAACCACATGTTATCTTACTTGTTTACCTATTATAGAACCAAGGAACCATAAATAGGAGTCACCACTGCATAATATATATTTGTCCATAAAGGTAATATATGTCAAATCTGTTTTTCTTTCGATGATGATGTTTACTGATTTATATCAGTGAAAGATGAGAAACATTTCAAGTGAGCTCAATCCTACTTCCCTGAGAAAAAAACATAAACAAGAAACAGCACCAGCTGCTTGGCAGGACTCTGCTAGGATGATAACATGGTCTCTGAGTGCTCTTGTTCAAGCAATAAAATTAACTACGGATGAATACTAAGAGAGCAATAGCGCTGACTACTGCATCACCTATACTGTCTAGCAAACAAGCTGTTTGCTCATTGTGACCACTGCTTTAATACAGAGGTTTTCCAGAATTATTTCTGCACGTATTGTACTTGTACAGCAATATTTGAACAAAGCAGTCAACTGTATCTAGAACCATGAAACATTTACATCTAGCAAAAATTTGTTAGCAAGAAGAATTTGATATACCTATAGCATGCAAACTCATCATTAAATCTACCTGAAATTAAGTACAGAAAACAAATTTTCTTAAGTAATATCCACCCACTGACTTGGGTTAATCTTCAGTAGCAATACAGTAATAATTAGAAAATGAGTATGAACAGGTTCTGTGCTTCGTTCTGCAAAGTTCTCATTACCCTCCACATTAACAGACTGCTGTCCATTAAAAATGACACTTCTTTCTAAGAGAATGGAGAATGATCAGCCTGAATGAAAAAACAAGGGAAGGGGACAAAGGAAGTTCTTACACAACTAAGACAAGAGTGAAAGAATAGAGAAGAGCTAAAATTATGCAAAAATCTTTATATAAAAAGTGACAAGGAAAGAACTGCAATCAAAAATACCCCAACCCCAAAACACCACCACCCCTCAAAAAAACCCCTCCAACAAAACCAAACAAAACAAATCCAAAAAATCAGCCACAAACTCTCTTGTAATTTTGTGACAGTACAAGTTTATTCACTTTTTTGGCTAATGTTCCAGATTTGTTGGTCTGGAAATTTGGACAGGAATCTTATGAGAACAGGCTTTCTGATGATATTTTAGATACTCCCAGGTTATAAGCCTGCCAGAAAGAATGCAAAAGCAGGCTTTTTCCATAGTTTTTTGGTATTTTGATTCCAACTCCAGCAAAAGAGTAGGAACTGCAGAGGCACGTGAAAGTGATCAGAATAGAATTCTCTTTCCCCATTCCTCACCAAAGCACAATATAGCACAGCCTGAATTTTGGGCAAGACACAAGACGACTCTGATTTCATTTGTATCACTTTGCCCTTTTCCAGTTAAAGAAAGGTATTTGCTGGTGCTATTTAAAACAAGCACCTGACAGGAGCCACAGCTTTATTCAATTTGTTATTAATGGTTTTCTAATAAAGGTCAAGGATTTCTGTGTTTCTTCAGCACTGTGTTGTGACTTCACACACAGGATTTCTGCAGCTTACAGATATGGCTGGTAAATAAAACAGGATGTTACAAAGGTTACCTTCCTTGTACAAACCAAGGAAAATAGTTAATTCATTGAAAGACCGTGAAAAGGCATCTTCCACCGGTAACAATGATAACATGCTTGCTATGTTTGGGAAGAAAAAAACCCCACCCTGATAATTCTGATTTTGTGTTTGGGATCCCTTAGTGCTGGCTACAAAAACAGAAGTAATTACATTTGTGCAAATGAACACATAACTATGTTTTTCACATTTATATCTTGCACTTTGAAAGAGATGCAACTTAGAAACAGGTCTTCTGTAACTGTGCTCTCATACAATCAGGATAAAGTAAGTCAAAAGGTCTACTGGGGGAAGAAGGTTTCTGGTTCAGCCACCCTTGGTATTTTCCATATAGGTTTGATGAAGATTAGTCTATGCTTTATTCCAATATATATTTCGGTTATATGTGGAAAACACAGTAAGTTCTTCCAGAGGGTTGCAGGGAAGAGGGAACGCTTCTAAAGCTTAGGGGATACAGACAACTTTAGAAAGGCAGCAGTACAAGACTCTCATAGCACGGAAAAAGAAATGGAGTGAAGATATATTTGGTATGCTAGATGAAAAGAGAGTCAACAGGATCAGATGGAACACAAAGGAAATGAGAATGAAAAGAATTACACTTAATTTTTTTTTTTCTTTTGTGTTTTTAGCTGGAAAACAAGGTCTAGATACTGGCAGCTTCACAGGAGCAGAAGTGTTTTCTCTTTGAAAGTTGAGGTTCTCAAATTGCAGGGCAGGAAAGGCAGTTGAATCTCTTCAAACAGACAGCAGTTGCTTGATAACTTGGTGACCTTCCTGTTAAGCCCAAAGGGCCACGAACACACAGAATCCATACGACCCGTGACATCTTCAAACACTGGAAGTTGTTAACCAGTGCCCAATATCAGGAAACAACTGTCTGCCTGTGACAAGCTGAGTTCATCCCCCTCTATGGGACTGGAACTAATTTGTTTTCTACTAGAGTATACTTACAATCTCTCTTTTGAGAGAGTCAAGCGGAAGATTTTCAGCAATCAGTTGCAGGCTACCCCATTGGAATCCCAACAAATAATTTGTAAAGGACCACATGTTTGCGGTCCCTTTACTGGCCTGACACACACCCAAGAACCCTAATGATCTTTCAAATGCTCACTCTCTAAGAAAACCCAGCTTATCTAAAAAAATCACCACATGTAATCCTTTTGACAGTGCTCTAAGCATTTAAGTATTTGCTTTAAAAAGTTACAAATGGATTCTGGAAATTCACATGTATTTTTTGGAGCCTTCTCCATTTACAAAAACTGCTTACATACGTGCATATAAGATCATGTGGCATTTTAGGGGTAACGCATTAATTATTGTGCTGTACTTCATGTGGAAGAAATACTGTTGATTTGCATTAATTAGCTGCTTTATTTTTACATTAAGCAGTGCACATTCCACTTCCTATACCAAGTGATATATTAATATTCTTCTTTAAATGGATACAAATAAATTAGGCATGGTAACTAACTACTGAGCACCCTCTTTCTGTCACTTTTCAAAAGGAGTAGTAGAGTGGATCCAGTGGACAACAGACATTTTCTCCAACAAATACTTTCTTATCAATATTTTCTTGCTGGTCACTAGCTTCCCCCCCATGCCCCCATTTATAACTCCCATTCAATTGTTGCTGGTTTTGCAAACCCTTGGCCTTGTTTTGTGCTCTGTGTGTCATCCATATAGTTTCACTAACTACGTGGAACTGTACAAGTATACTACTAGTGACTTCAAGGGTTTTGTCTGATTGAAGGCTCCAAAGCCAAATGGAGTCAGAGAGCTGAAGAAAAACAGTTGGTCTCTAACAGTTCCCATGAGCCATTCGTTAAACTGCACAAAAGCTGTACAGTTTGGAAAAGCTTTTGATGAGTAGCATTAATACAAATCTCATCCACTGACACTTCATGTCATTTAATGTGTTTCATATTCTGCAAGCACCAGACTCACATATATATTCCTGCAGTGGCCGATTCCCCCACCCTGCTTTGTCCTTGCCTACAAAAGAAGGCAGCACTGAGACACGCTGTAGGATATTCTACTGCCAGACTTCCCCCTCACAGTTCTGCTAATTTCAGTACTGACCTGGAGTACCCTTAGTTTTCCATTCTTTAGACTCTATTACACAAATATGGCCCAGTATTCCAAACGAGGCTGTGTTTACTCTAAGAACACAAACAAGACCATTTTCACATCTAAGAAAATTATGCGTCTTGATTAAAGACTGAGGTTTTCATACAATGCTGAAAACATAAGCAGTTTTCATCAGCATCCCAAATCCCTGAGGACTGGTTTCTAAATCTATTCCACTAATCCCTTGATCCCAATCCCAAATTTGGCTGAACTCTCTTGCTTGAACTCCTTTTTTTTTTTTTTGTATTAGCTGGAAACTTTCATGAATGTTTTCAACTTGGCCCGCTAGTGGGTGCCTTTCAGCTAGAGAATTGTTAATTTAATCACATGCCACAGAAATAATCTGCAGTTGCTTCAAAGACCCACTAGGTCCTGTTTCTTATCTTCACCTTTTACATCAAACCGACCCATGTTGGCAAGTATGGAAAAAACACCCTATATGTCAAAAAGCAGCAATGCAAATAAGCTGTTTTCCTTTCAAACTTCAAAAGCAAAATATCTTTTTTAAAATGATCTAGCTAGATTTTCAAATTCAATGGTCCATCATAAGTTTCTATGATTTTATTTTGCTAAGTACACTGGAGCTAATTTGCAGTTTGGTGGTGAAAAATTTCCTGGCTCTTTTTCCCATTACCAATGATGAAAAATAATACTTCCAAAACACATATATTTACTATAAATACTGAAAATCATCTTTCCGCTTAGCAATTAGATGAAATTTGTATTTCATCAATATGAACTTTGTTAGAAAACACTCTGTTTGTAGCCTTACAACACTAATAACAGGGTTCTGACAAACTGGTAAATGTGAAGCTTGCTCATAACAAGATTGCACAAGAAAATACACTGTAATGACCCTGTCTTGAACATCCTGTAATAGCCCATTGTTCCTCTCTATTACTCTCGTTCAGCAATTTTTTTTTAATAGCGGATGCATGGCAGCAAAGGAACCCATGTAATGTGGGATCGCACGTGCACAAATCACAGCACATAACAGAGGTGAGAAAAAGACCCTGGCACACAGAGAAGTTTGAGTGTCCTATTAACTGGATGTGGAGCCTCACAAAACAATCCTACATCTCTCCACAACTTGAATAAGACAAATAAAAATAGTTATCTATAAATGCCTGAAGGATTTGTAAACACTAAGAAGATAGGAGAATCATTTTACCTATGAAGGGTGACAATGGCAGGAAGAATGGGAATGAAAAAGGAAAGTAATAGTCTTAAATTCTGAGAGATCATGAAGATAGCCAGTACATTTAAATTTAGCAGAGTAGCAGAAACAGAAAGAATCCTTCCCCTACACAGATGAAGAGATGTGGTAATAAGAATCTTCCACATCTGACAACTGGATGTTTCACCTGCACTCTGTATGAGAAAAAATGAAAAAATGAAAAAGAAAAACTTAAAACAGCAGAAAATACGAGCAGCATCTTAACTACATCGTGTACTGAAACCCAGCATTTGCTTTTGTTGCCAAATAAAAATATTGAATAGACAATTTAGCAACTCTACTGTGAATTCATATCACACACATAATTCCGTATAAAGATTTTTCAGTATCTGAAGGAATCTTTCAGTTTATCCAAGGGACTATATATGTAAAGAAATAGCCTTTGACCAGAAAATACCTGATTCAGCTTTGTCTCTGCAATTAGAAGATTATCTTAAAGGCAACATAATTCCATTTACTGATTTGTACACAGCTTACTTTCTTATGGGAACTACATTTAGACATTCAGATTAGTTTTTTCTTTGTGCATTTATTGTTCCTTCCATCCCTATCTTTTTCTTTCTTCCTTACTACCAGACTTCATAAATGCTCAAGGAAGGAGTTGTACAACTGTCCTGTTTAAAAGCTGTAAATGTTTAAAAATATAAAAGCTTGGAAATCCAGGAAACAGAAGGGCTAAAGAAATTGAAAAATAAAATTTAAAAAACAAAACAAAACAAAAGAAAAACAAAAAACAAACAAACACACACACCCCCCCAAAAAAAAAAAAAAAAAAAAACCAAACCAAAAAGAACAAACCTCTGGCTTAAGAAGTCCCATGTTCCTGCATGGTATAATGAGTTTTTTTGAACACTTTTTTTGAACATTCTGGAAGTTGAATTATCACAGATAAGTCTATCATGCCCGTCTGTCTTCACTGGACAGCATGTGTTTCAACAGTATCTTTTCTCTCTTTGTCTAATCTGATTTAGAAAGCTTATTGCAACTGGTCCCTAAAATCTGGTTTGAATCTGGGCTCTTTTGGTGCTGATTTTACCCTAACTGCGTACACGTTAGTGTGTATACTTCGGGATGGTGGTATACATTGACATGCTCTGGTGCCCCAGTGCCCCCGCAGAGTCAGTGCAAGTATTTTGCCACCCTTCCAACAAACCCTGAGTTACTGCCATGCCCTTCACTGGGCTGTAATGTGACTCCAGGGAAAGCTTAGCATGTCAGCAGACTATTTTCTCTCTGTAGCTCTAAATAAAAAAGTGTCCAGTTAAACTACATTGGCTGAATTCTACCTTTGGATTGCATGCACAGTTTTTAGAAGAGGGACCTCCTCTGGAGAAGAAACACTAGTTGTGCAATGTCTTCTGAAATAAGTGGGGGAGGAAGAAAAAAGAAAGAACACCTAGGCCCAGCAGCCACCCCAACGGTTCACGCTAAAAGGTTAAAAACATCTGAGTTGTGTTTCCTGCCTTGCTTCCTAGGAACTCTGAAAATGCTGAGACAGTGCATCCAGCATGTAAGATGGGGGGACACAAGACTCTTGAAGGACCCTGCTGTGACTTCCGTAATCAATCTAAGAATGACACTGTCAGGATTTGAAGACTGCTCAAATCACCTCAGTCAGAAATTAAGCATTTCCAGTATGAGAAACTAATTTTAAACTTATTTTAAACTATTCTAAATTAATATAAATGAATACTCAATGATTGTACTCCAAATAGAATTGTTTGATCTTCCAGTTGCAACCATTACTTGTGTTTCATACAATACCTATATTGTGATAGCAATAGAAACAAACAAATTTTCTATTTCTACATTGCTTACTGGTGTGTGTATAATTTGTGTCAACGTTAATTACACTTATAACAAGCAGAAAGTGATAGAAGGGTTATAACCTTTCAGATCTCCCTTAATGAAAACTGATGGAATATGAGATTCCCCAGCTCTGTGGGGTAAGGAGAGCAATGCAATAGCAGAGTTTATCTTGATTGGAGTTCTTGCACTCATTTCCATAGTGGTTTCCAAAGTTACTCTTCTCTAGGACTGTAATTTTCCCTGCTTATTTGCATGAGAAAGACTTTTATTTCCTGATGCATGCAAACAATTAAAAGATTAGAAAGACTTTTTAAAAAAATCCCTCTTTATCTACTTCTGAAACAGAAGGGGGGGAAAAAGGAAAAAATTAATAAAAAATATTCCAAACCCACACTGCATTGGTATGCACATAACCACAAGAAAAGTAACAATTTCATTTAAGTGCTCACTTAGTGCTAAGCATGTGCTGTTTCCGATTGTTGCTAGCTACATAGAAAAAAGGGCAATCCTGGTGGCCTTCAATGTATTATGATGCAATAAACAACACATTTAATAAAAAATGAATGCAGAACAGTGGCCATGCAAAAAGTACTTGAACAGCACTCCGGAAAGAGCCTTAATTTTGGCTTTCCTGGACTTGTTTAAACTAACTTTTCTGTCAGTAAATACTAAATCAATTTTAAAAAGGTTACCGATCTTGATACTCTGTTACAGTACATACTTCTGTTATTCCTCTTCAAGGAAAATGACTATGAATTTCAATATATAGTCAGTTACGGAAAGGGCTCTCACACCTCCCCCCCGCTTCCAGGAAACTAGACGTACGAAGACAGACATTTCTCTTTGAGAGGAAGGATAAGGCAGAGGTTAATTTCATCTGCATAGGCCAGTGTAGGATAAGCTTTTGGAAATATTGTCAAGCCACATTCTTAATGCCTGGCAAAGTGACTCATTCAGAGTCATCACAGGAAAGGAAGTTGAATAGAATAAAAAACGGAACAGGATGGGGGCTTAAACAGGAGAAAGAAGTGAGAGAAAGGAAACTGGATTGTTTAAAGTGGCCTGAGGTTACAAGTTTTATAACAAGATATTTTTTTAAAAATATATATGTAAAATATATCTCTACACATGTAAAAAAATACGTATATACATTTATGCATATATAAAACCACACATATATATGCAAGCATTTATAAAACCCAATGTATTTCTAGTTGAAAGAGACTTGTGGAGTGTCTCCCAAAGCTGCCTGCTGAGGTATTTGTTTCAGCAGAAGGTGGCGTTACCACAGTATGGGAAATAAACAAGAATACCCTCTGAAAACCCACAAGTTTTTAATAATTATGCTCCTATTCAACAATATGGGATCCACAGAATATGAAGTTATACGCTTACATATTATGCAAAAAGCCACCAGAATGCAACAAAAAGATTGTTATACCATTCCCTAAAGAAACACTGCAGAATAAACAAGACCATGTCTTTTTTTCCCAATATGCACAGTATTGACTTTATTGACGAGCACTTTGGTACAATGTGGAAATATTTCTCTTCTCCAAATATTTTTACTGTGAAGCTTTGGACATTTTGCCATCTAATGTCAATTTTAGCTAATTTAAACAGAAAACAATATGTAGATTGTTTTGATAAATATCTTCACTTGCAGCACTCTGCTGCAGGACACCTTCTTGAATTCGTCATAAATGAAAACATCTCTGTTGACAAACAATAATTTTGGTTCCCAGGGAAGATGATGAATATCTACTTAAATTTAATATCATAAAGGTAATATTCAACTGATTTCAAACTCTTTATGTTTCAGAATTGACAAATGTGAATAAAACTTCTAATTGTATAGTCCAATACTAACTACTGTGTCATTTTTTACATTCAAAGGGATACACAGAAAGAAGAATACACCCATTAAATCACATAATGAGAAAAAAGAAATTTAAAAATTGTAATGGCATGCATGGCAAAAAAAAACCCATGGAAAACTGTAATAGAATAAACGCTTCCAAATTCTGTATCTCATCTCCCATGCAAATTTATCTGTTTGTAAAATACTTCTTATTTAATCCCCAGAGTGACACCTGCTGGATTTCACTAACAGAAATGAAAGGGGCAGATAGCCCCTTATACAGAACATTTAAGAACAATGACTGCAAAAATGTGCCCTTTTAGTTATAAAAGGTTGTACAGTATCATATTTTTTTCTCCATTTAGGGCAGTAAATAAATACATAGATACAACCACAGAGGAAAGAAGTATGATGTCTAAAGATCTTCTTCATTTCTGAAATACATATTTTAAAATTCCTACCCAGGAATTGTTATAGAGCTCAACATTGGGAGAAAAATTTTATTCATTTCTGATAATATTTATATGAAAAATATTTTAAAAGCCTAAAACAAATGACTTTTGGTATTAAAAATATCTTTTCAGCACAACTTTTACTTTACTTTAACGAAACTGTAGCAAGGTTGACGGTGTTAAAATAATACAAATATTATGAAATTTAATTTCCAAGATTTTACCATTGTAATGTGATAAAAAAAAACGAGGGGGAAATCTAAGTGGTACCACAAAAAGTGACACTTTATGCCCATACAAGTCTCAAGGTTGTGCAGTTTTCCGGCTCAGAATTATCAAAGAATATGTTGAAAAGGTGATATAGTTCTAGGAACTACAAAGATATTCAGCCTAAACACAGCTGAACAGTATTACCACAGTATATGAGATGGCTGCTTTGAACATAATCACAATTTCAAAAATCCCTAATCACTGCATTTCACTCCTTGTACTTGGTTTTCTATGGGAAGTCAGACTGGTACGGGTTTCATCAAAACAAAACTCTGTCACTAATTTTGTTTGGGATATTTTTTAAATAAGGCCTGCCTGATCCAGGCACAAATCCAAAAATACAACACTGGTTTATTTTCTAAAATTCAATTAGTATCTTAATGGTTAGCTACAGCTTAATGGTGGCCAAAACTGTCAGAAAAGTCTTCGGTGACATCTATGCTATATTGAAAACTAACAGCTCCAGAGACACATTCAAATTTACTCACTTTCTTGAAGTGATTACATTGCTTCTTTCATGGAAAGTCTTTTTTTTTTTAAACGCATTACATTCAGTTAGGGGCATTTAAAATGCATCTTTCCAAGGAAAAGCAACTCTAAATAAATCACTTCTGATCTTTTGGACAGCATATGCTGCAGCAATGATTGAAAGTGTTTGCACAGAACTAGGGCAGTAAAAGAATGACTTTGCTGGGAAAATGTAGACAGTATAAACAAGCATGGCAGACTAAGACAGATGTGCATAAGATATAACTGTGAAAACAAAACTTTGAAAATGTGAAAATTTAGCCTTTCAACTTTGCCCAGCTTCTGAAATAGGAGAAAAAGAAGTATTGATGAAAACAAATTCTCTAACGGAAACAAATTTAATAAGAACATCTTATATTGTACTGCGCTGGCTGTGGAATTCTCCATTAAGATAACAGGTAAGTAACAGGCTAATATCTGCTGCTCTTTGTGCAACTGTATTACACTGAAAACATCAAAGTTGTCAATGAGAGTACAAACAAGAAAAAAAGTGGGTTGTGAACATCCATGAAAAGCTTTCTCCTTTTTCTTTTAAATATTAAAAGGAAACAAGATTCAAATGTATTCAGTTTAAAATATTAACAGTCATGACTCACGGTCTTCTCAACAAAGGATGAGGTTTAAGACTAATTTACTTTGAAAGTATCTTTAAAAATGAACGCGTTCTCTCTTTAGTTGACACATTTGGAATAATAAAAATCAGCATAATATCGACTTACGTATAATGTATGCATGTACATAGAAATAATATCATATATATATATGTGTCATTCTATGTCTAATACACATAAACACATATGCAAACACCCTGGCAGATTTATTTTTCTGCTTAAAAGTTATTTGCTTGTTAACTCACATCTGGTTTGGTAATAGTATTCGTTCCTCCCTCTACACAGTAGTGTCAAGGATATAGTTAATTCCAGAGCCCTAACAATTTACTACACCAAAGAAAAAATATTACCCAGTAACAGAACAATTAAATGAACTAAGAGACTGTATACAATAAGTGTAAAGCTTAACCAAGGAAACCACTACATACGAAACCCAATGACATAGCTACGCATGTTTTTCTGAACAGAGGTGACAGTAACACTAAGGTAATGACAATATTATGTATATACTTTATAGGAAGAACAGCTCATCAGAAGCAAAGAAGGAATTTTGCGTGCAGATCAAGAACACTGTAAACACATTGAGAACAGATGGGAAAAACTTCTTAAAGAGAAATTCTATTTTGTTTCCCCAACTGTAGATTTGGACTTCTCACTGGAGAATTTACTTCATATGCTTTCATAAATAGCCTATGTTATGTTCAGTATTTACTATAGAAGCACCTAGGTGTATACTTTTTAAATATTACTGTGTACATGTATTATTAAAAACATATTGATAATAATTTCTTCCAAATGACCCTGGACTGGTTTGAATTTTTCATCTGTATGATCTCCTGGGGCCAATCCTACTCAGCTTTTGCACATGCTAGGAACACTATTGGAAGCAGCTGATTAACTTGAATGCACAGAATATTGAATTAAGTTAATCATTATATCAGTAGCAAAGGAAATTAGTGTCCTTTCTTCCCTCGGCTTTGTTCTTAATTGCACTCTAGTCTAAATCTGGATTGTAATACTCAGTCAGTCCACAGAACAATACTGCATTCCTACAGTAGGACAGGTAAGACATGAGTCACCAACAATGCGACATGCAGATTTGTGTTTTTCAACTTGAATTCCATTTAAAAAATTTTAGAAGTTACCAAAAACCAGCTGCCAACAGACTACATAATGTAGGTGACTGGATGGGCAATGGATGTCTCATTCCTTCAACAGAAAAATACTCACATTTAGGAATATCCTGCCCTTTGACAGTCAGTGGAAAAAATCCCACTGGTTCTCAGTGGGACAGGATTTCAACAGTTGTATTGTATCAGGAAAAGCCTATTCAGAGGGACAAATGCTACATTTCTTAATGCAGAGCAAGAGTCCAGCTGATCAGAGATTCAGAGCACGGTAACATTTGAATGTGGCAGGATATACGGAACACAACTCTTGAACTTGCAGCGCATGTACACCATTCAGCTACTTAGTTCTGTCCACTAAAAACTGCAGTCACACTGTTCAACATAGCTGTCCTGCCACTGTCTTGCTTAATCTGAAAATAACGTAGATTCTGGCATCAAACCTGTGAACAATTATATGCCTGACACTTCCTATCTGGGCACTCCCACCACAGCCTAGACCAGTTACTTGAAAAGAACATAAAGCAAGAATCTAAGTCACTTAGCTGAAATGTTTTTGAAGACGTTTGTTCGTACTGCACTGATCATTACCACAATGTGAACACCTTTTATCTGAACTGTCACCTTGTTTGATTTAGTATCACCAAGTGCCTTTTGTGCTGAAGATTTTCAGTCGGAAAAAGACTTTGGGATTGCTCCTGTATGCAGTGAAGTCAATGAGAGTTTGAGCAGACTACACAAGTAAATACTGTGAAAATACATATCATTATTTTTAATTGAGAATTTCACACAGTATTGCAGCATGTGTACTTTGAAAGAACAGGCATGAATGAGACCAGATCTGAATCCACATTTATCCATATCTAGTGTGTCTCCTTTCAATCCATTGAAAGAGCCTTAAAGTGCAACGACAGGTTTTAGCACATCACTGATTTGAATAGGTTTAACCAACTGCTGTATTCATTATTACTGCAAATGAATGACAAGATCCCCAGTATGATCAATATGGCTGGAAAGACTCTGCACTGGCACAATTTAAGAGCAGCAAAATTCGGCCCCAAGATATCTGGCATAAGTTTATTAAAGTAAAGAGCAAGAAACCCCAAACCCTCAGCTATTGTTATTATTACTGTTTCAATCTCATCCCCTATAAAATGTATGGATGACTACATGAACCATTGTAGATCAAATCCAAGTGTGATTTATAGCCTGTACTATCATTCAGAAACAGGATTTCTTTTCGGTATTCTATAGACCCATTGCTTACTCACACAAGAAAATGACTAGACGTAGCAAACTCTGTAACACAACTGCATTTGTAAAATAAAGGACATGGCATCTGTTTTGGAAAGCTAAAGAAGTGGTTAAGAGCCTTAACTGTCGCTCAACTGATACTGGAGGGCACAAAATCACACTCCTTTCACTGTTCGATAGCTTCTCAAGGAAATGAAATAGTGGACAATCACCTTTCAATAAATAAAACAGCTGTCTGTGGGAAAAATCTTGGTCAGTAACACCCCGGCACACGTACAAGTTTCAAACACGAGCTAACTTTTTCTCTAACAAACAGAAAGTCCAAAGAAACCAGAAGCTTTATCTTTTTAGTTGTGTAATTACTACACAAAACCTAATTATGAAATAACTCAAGTATGACCTCTTTCTAGTACAATAAAGTCAGTAAGATTAAAGGAATAGTCAGTAAAAAAAATCTACACCATTTTGTCACCTAATTCAGCCTCTCTTGAAAGAGCTCCAGTTGTATTGAATTAGTTTTAAGTACCCTTTTCAAACCAATGAGCCTCTAATTCTCTCCAGATGCAAAGAAAGAAATTTGCTTAGCTAATATTAGAGGGTTTAGACAGAATCCTTTAAGTGCTGATTAGGGTATTTTATCTCCCCTTCTACCTATTTACTGCTGATTACTTCCTCAAGGATATACTATAACACAACCAGTTACAAAATCAGTTCAGCTCACTAAAACTAAACGAAGCTTTTCCGCGTACCCCTTTCTCCCTGCAGCCTACATATCGCACTGGGAGGTTAGTGTAAGAGCACACACACGCGTAACTATAAACGCATTCAGACGGCGCAAAAAAAAACCCAAACCAAACCAAAACAAAACCAACCCCATTGCTCTTAGATAAAACAACGGACTGTTTTGATCGGTACTCACCACACCGAGTTGTTTGGGGTTTTTTTGCCAGAATAAATCAGTGTGATTTCACTTTCCAGCGAGGGAGAAAGGCGATGTTTCCTTCCCTCCTTCCCTCCCTCTCCAGCCAAACAAGAGACCTAGGAGAGCCCGATCCTCCTGCTGGGTATAATCCAGTTCCCGAGCCCGGTGGCGGCAGGGGGAGGGGAGGGAGCCCCCGGCGCTGGGCGAAGCGGCGTTGCGGGCGGGCAGCGGCTGTCAGACGGTGCGGGAGTGTGAGAGCCGGGAGCGGCGGCAGCAGCCAAACATCAGAGCTTCCTGTGACATCACCCCGACCCCGCCCGCCGCCGGGATTCACTGACTTTTCTTTTTCAAACGCTGTGTGTCCCGGGGAAGCCTCTCTCTTCCCCCCCACCCCCGCCCCGCACCGCGATGCTTCCCGACGGCAGGCGCCCGCGTCCCGGCCGGTGGCCCCGGGCTCCCCCCCCGACAGCCCGGCTGCTGGCACGGGGCCGGCTGTCCCCGCACCTTGTCCCCCTCCCAGGGGTCGGCTGCAGCTCGTCCACTCGCTCTCTTGGGAAGGAGGTGAGCACGGGTCTGATCTTGGCACTTGTGGAGCCGGTGAGATCCGTCCTCCAGCTAGAGCTAGAGAAATGCATCACTTTGGACCTTTGGACCATAGCTGCATCCCTGCTCGATGCCACCAACCTGCCCCACCGCTGCCAGATGCTGCAGGGGCTGTGTTATGTCCCGCACCGTAAGTGCCGAAAAGTTGTACAGAGAAATGCCTTTGTTCCCCAAATGTAAAACTGCATTAAAGGTCAGAATCAAATTTGCAAATTCCAGCAAGTGTATAATTTACGGTGCTGCTTTGTTTTATATCTAAGAAAAAAAATCCTGTATTTAAGCAAATATGTCTTTGACACATCAAGGGGTAGGAAAAAAAGGCAGCAGGAATATTACTATTGCTGCACAGAACTCTAGGCTGCGTTATTTTAAATGCCAGTGATTTGAAAGCACAAGCGTGAGCTACCTGGTTTGAAAACTGCCATAACTGAAAACAAAATAAAATCAACAGCAGTCCTACTAGCTTCAAAGAATTTTGTGTCAGGACCTAAATATGTTTCTTTGAGAGCATTTATCCCTTATTTTTTGTACAGCTGATATCCGTGTTATAGACAGAATCTCTCCAAATCAATAGAGAGTTGATGTGTGCACCTGAAAGTACCATGGTAAACAAATGAGCATTAAGCTCAAATATTATTAACACCTGTAACACCAGTACTCTGTATGTAAGGCCATAAGGACCTCACATAAGTAATGGTTTTCTAAATGCTCATCAAAATCATAACCATTTAATTTCCTCACGAAACAAGATAAAGTACTCTGCTTGCTTCTCACTGCTTTTTGCTCATGCTCTCTTTTTACCAGCAGAAACATTTGTGGAATATGTTGTGAACTGGATGAGAGAATTAATCTGAAAATCTTTTCCTCAAAAATGAAAACAGCAAGAAACCGAAACCTAAGCAAAAAAACCCCAAACCACCCAACCCAAACCCAACCCCCAGCCAGGGTCAGGAAAAATAGAAAGAGGGAATACTTTAGATCAATATAGCCACTGGATAATATGAATTGTGAAATCACACTCTAAGGTCACTAAAAGAGCAGGCATATGACTTTAATATTCATTTGGCACATGCAAGTGTTGGTGCTTCTAGGATCTTACATCAACAGGAGAATGTCTGAGTTTTATAATCAGTGAAGAACTAAGAACTGGCACTCTAAACTTCTAGGCAATGTAAACAGATATAAGCCAGGGATTAGCTCTGATTCTGAACAGCGAGGGAAATGAACTTCTCCGAAATAAATGGTGTCACCTTAGGTAGTGGAATTTCATACAAAGTGAGCCTGGCTGTACCAGACCCATTAGATCTAGGCAATAGCCTATAAAATGGTATGTTACACACCATAACCTAGAAAATAATTTCTCTGTTCCAACTAAGCACACACGTTCAAGACAGGCATCTGAATAAGCTGCAGAGATTTATGACATGGGCTGTGTTTGATTTGGCATGTCAAATTCAGTGGAGTTGGGGGGGGGAAGACAGCTTGTTGGTTTATTTATTTATTAGTTCAAAAGTCTTCTATTCTACATATTTAGCTATCATTAGAACTTTCCTACTCCTGTTCTCCAGGGATATTGAGATACCTCAGCTGGTGCAATTTGCACTTCAAAGACGCAGAAGGCTCCCACGCTGACTTCAGGGACCCTTTCCCCCTGCCTGGAAGGCTTGTAAGTCCCCCCCAACTCAGGCTGCCTCGGCCACCCGTGTCCCCCGGCGGGGCCCGCTTCCCCTCAGCACAGAGAGGCGGGCGGGGGCGCCGCTCCGCGGAGCGCTGCGCTGCGCAGCGCGGTGCTGCCCCCTGGCGCTCAAGGGGGCCGGGTTGTGAGTACCGTATCCCCCTTCCCTTGCAGCTGGTCCTCCCTCAAGGTGAGTTACCGCTGGGAATTTAGGGAACACAATCCTCAGTGCTCTGCTACAAGTGGAAAGGCCTGGGAATGGTTTAAACCATGGGTTTGCCACTTGTCTGCGGTGAAAAATTCCAGTTTACCCCGGTATTTGACTTACTGCTCTGCTCCTGGGCAGTGGTGCAGCTCACAGTTACAGACTCGACTCCTTGCTGTGTGGAGTTCTGACAACACCTGGAGAGGAAGGTCAGTAAAAATGATGAGCTCGAATGGGAAGTTATCAAACGAGAACTGAAACTGGCAAGTACCGACTTACCAAATTAATTCTGCATAGAAACTTGACATTACTTGTTTTCAGCAGAAAGTTGGAGTTCATAGGTTTCCTGTCAGAAGGGCACTTGTCTGGTTTATACAGTTATTGCATTGTAACTCTGAGGTTTATACATTTTAGAGTCACCACACTCAAAGAATTGTGATTAATGGGTCAGTGGTGGCCAGTGACGAGTGGTGTCCCACAAGGATCGTACTGGGACCAGTACTATTTAACATCTTTGTTGGAGACATGGACAGTGGGATTGTGTGCTCAGCAAATTTGCTGATGACACCAAGCTCGGTGGTGCAGTTGACACACTGGGGGGAAGGGATGCCATCCAGAGGGACCTGGACAGGCTTGAGAGGTGGGCTAATGCAAATGGCATGAAGTTCAACCAAGCCAAGTGCAGAGTCCTGCACCTGGGATGTGGCAACCCCAGGCACAAATACAGGTTGGGCAGAGAATGGCTGGAGAGCAGCCCTGAGGAGAAGGACTTGGGAGTGCTCATGGATGAGAAGCTCAACATGAGCCGGCAGTGCACGCTGGCAGCCCAGAAAGCCAAATGTATCCTGGGTTGCATCAAAAGAAGTGTGAGCAGCAGGTCACGGGATGTGATTCTCCCCCTCTACTCTGCGCTTGTGAGACCCCACCTGGAGTCCTGTGTCCAGNGCTTGGAACTTGATGATCCTTAACGTTCCTTCCAACTCTAACCGTTCTATGATTCTATGATAAGACTTTCTGTTGTGTGTTTCAGTTTCATGAATGTTTTTCAGATCAGATTTAATAGATCCTAGATTAAAAGTCATGAAAGGATTTAGGTACCAGAACAGAGATTTGGATAGAATTTTGTATAAAAATCTGTGACTTTTACTTATACCCTTACTCACAGAACGTATAAATGCTTTCATTTTCAGCAGTACAACTTACCCTCTTTATGGAGTTAGTCCAAAGTTCACTAGACATATAAAAATTCAGTTTTCTGAAATCACACATATGATTCACAGTGCACAGACAAAGGTAGCTTCGTCCAACAGATCACTTATTATTCTGCCATTGCTGTCCTTGTCCTTGCTGTGGTGTGTGAGCCCCTCACATCAGTTTCAGCAATTTATTTCCACACCACTTCTCACAAACAGCAATGTAACTGTCCTCAGTAGTTTCAGCCATAAAGAGACAGATAACGACAAGGATTTATAACATCAAAGAAGACAGGGAAGAATTTCAAAATTATCCTGTTATCTTTTGTTTCACAGGCAGCACAGTGTTATCTCCAAAGCAAATGTACTTATTTCTAGGAAAGGAATTTCTTCTTCTTCTTCTTTTTTTGTCCAGTTCAGTTGCAAGGACAAAAATTAAATATATTTTTAAATCTTCACAGACATCTGTCAAATTGCTTCACACATTTACAACTTTAACACTCTTTTTATGGTTTTTGGTGGGTTAATTCTGATCTCACGTTCATTTTACAATAGTGTAATTATACGCACTTTGATGGAGTTAGATTTAGCTTGCATAACCTAAAATAACTCTGATTAAAACAAACCCAGTGTCTATTTCCTCTTTATACAAATAGACCTATCTTTTAATCTATGATTGAAATAGTCATGCTTGACAAGCCATTAGCGTTTGATAAGCATTATACTTTCTGTAGCACCAAAAATAGATTTCAAAAAAGAATAATGGGGTAAATTTGAATCTTGTCTACTTTTTAATCATTATGAGTTATACACCCACACAGTCTGTTCTGTCCTGTTTCAGCTCCAACAATTATATCCAATCAATTTATAATTTAACAACCTTTATCAAAGTGAAAGATAATGTTTATTAACTTGAATGAGGAATACATAATAAAAATATAAGCAGTTTAATAATATCTAATCAAAATAATCAGTACAGTAAACATATTTAAAGGGTGTACACTAAAGGCTTTCATTCACAGGTGAATAGTAGTTTACTACACATTTCCATGGAAATCAAAGCTGCATTTTTTCAGGGATGATTGCCTCGCCCTGAGCCTTTACTGGTTGTTTCTTTCTTTTCTTCTTGATTTTTATTAATCTCCTTTCATTTTTTCTTTTATTGAATCCTAAAGACAAAATGAAGAAAGCAAGATTAGATGCTGTATGAAATAACACATCCAAGATTATCAGAAATAAGAGACAAGTCTTGTTTTCAAGAAATATTATTAAAAAAAGAAACAGAGAAGAACATGGTCTTACCTAAAGTCTCCATATGACTGACCAATGCCCAGATGTCTTATTCTGTTCCTGTACACTGTATTTTACCATCCATCTTTCTCTCTCTAGCTCTGCCTCTCTTCTGATTTCTATTTTCACTTTTCTAAGACTTCCAACTATTGCTTTTTTTTCCAGCCAATACTGACTACCAAAAGTTGCAAGAATGTTTCCCTCTGCATAATATTTACCTCGTATGATAATCTGTGGCAGTATCACTTCCCATACCTTTCTTGCAGATCCTCAAACATGACTTCCTGGAGGTGAAATTATTTTCATTCCCACCGCAACCACTGTAGCGAAATGGGTGGCATCTTCCAGTTGAGTAGTTGTAGAAAAATCTTAACTCTTTGGCTCTACAAAGTCCTCTGTCCATCGGGGTCATGCAGAAAGAAGGGACAGAGGGTGGTTCTAGAAAGAACAAGAAAAACAAGATTAGAGACAACACAGCAGTTTGTTTTCTCTTACATTGATATTATATACGAGATTTGAAGCTCACAGGATGTTGAAATTTACATGAAATTTAGTGGCAAATTTATTTCTGCTCTCCTAAAAATCCAGAATACTTTACATAAATACCTGTCTTTTTGTGATTTAAGCCAGTGAATGCTTACCTAAAAGTAAGGTCTGTTTCCTATGTATTTAGTCATAAAATTGTTATTTCTGTGATAGGAGAACTTTTAAGTGAAATATTTGTAGAAAGTGAAATGAAATAAATTAAACTTGGGCAGCTTTTAAAACATTGTAATTATTTATGATCATGAATTAAGTGAATTTTCCTAAGCACTGCTAGACATTCTGAGATCAAATAGGAGGTAAAAGTACCCAGCATTTCAAATGTAAGATTCAATATCTTAATATTGGGTTTGACGTATGAATACATAAAACTCGACTTAAGTAATGAAAGTTGGACTATTGAAAAACACAGAGCAATTATCAAGAAATAGCTTGTAAATGGCACAATAGCAAAGGATCGGGTGTGAAGCATAAGTGCACAAAGTGACTGGGATGCTGGTGCTTTAGTGCTGCTGTTAGACTTTTACCATTCCAAGGATGAGGTTGATGGTTTGTTTCTTCAGTGTTGCTGCCAGTGGGAGTATGAGAACTGAAACACTGTGGAAGATGAACCTGAGGCGTCTGAAGTACCTGGTCTCTGGAGCAAGTTCAAGAAGCAAATCCATGCAAGAATTGACAAACCTGGAGAAACTCCATCACCTATCGCCCTGGAGCGACTCATAGAAAATTGGAACTAATACAATTGCTGCAGAGGATACAAGAAACTGAATGGAAGCCATTTTATCATCAGTTATGAGGGACCCAAAAGAGCTTTTCCTTTTCCTTCAAAAAGTAGCAGAATTCAGACAGCTGAGATCTGCATGCACAAGTGAAAATGTGAGGCTAGTCAGATGGCTTCTTGAAGTTAAAAAACCAAGTAAAAATTTTAGGGGATAATTTTGGTTACAACAGAGCTAAAGACACCCTGTTGTCTCAAAAGCAGGAAACAGATGAGTTGATGAAAGCAAGAAGTCATGAATTAACTTGGGCAATTCAAGAGGCTGACAAAAAAATGCCCAAAATGAACATGATACATTTTACTTGTCACACATATATTACACCTGCTGAAAAAGGTTCATCTGCAAAGTTGTCAAGGTGAAAAAGTACAAAAAATTGCTGTGAAAAAAACAGAATTATGATTCTAAGACAGCTAAGACAGCAAAAGGAAATTAATAATATATTCAAAGCTGTGTTAGCAACATTGTACTATTCAAAAAGAATCCTGAAATGCAAAACCTGAGTCATGAGTTGTTTTTTTCACTATAGATTAAGTTAGTTTCAGGTTATAAAATGAACACTACTTTGTTTTTATAACTGTGACATTATTGTAAGAGCAAGGTTCAATCTGGATCCAGAGTATAAGCTCACAATATGATAAAATTTATATTAAAATATATTGGTTTTTTTATAATGAAGATGGTGGTTAAATTAACTAATGCAATGTTTTTGGTACTGCTCTAACTGAGAACTCTTGTGCCTAGAGCTATTTTCATCTCACTAGCTGGAGAAGGTGTTAGCTTTCAAAGTATATATCCAGCAATGTTGAAAAAAAAGCTTACCTATTTTAACCTGTTAATTTCAGAAAAAGCAGAAAGATTCGCCAGTGATGAAAGGGCCAAACAGCACAGGTTTGTTAATTATGTAAGAGAATTAATATATGTGCTTTGTAATGTAAATTACTTATCTGGTATGTAGAATTTTCCAGAGAGACTCCAGAGCCCTCTCATAAAGGAGTTCTCACAATGACTGTAAGATCTAGGGGAACCATGGAGCCAGTGATGTGATAACTGGTGAATAAGGATTACTGGTGTACGTGTAATGCAACTTGCAGAGTGGCATCCAAATGCTATTCAGAATCTTTCTAAAAATTATGTTGTTTGTCTAGATCTTAGCTAGGTAAATGCTTCAGATACCGAGCAATACTCCTGTTCATCTTACAAAATATCTGCATATTCTTTACATTACAGAAGGAACCAGTCCAGGTCCCCACCCTCAACAGAACAGTATATTACAATAAAAATGAAATGACATCACAACTTCCTGTCTGCTGAGAATCATAAAAATCATGAATCGATTTTTAATACACTGATCACTGACAGACCTGTTAATTTTAAGATACTGCAAACATAAAATATGTACTGGTCATGCCCAGCTCAACATCTGTATTGTTAGAATAACCTATAAGCCTGTGAGCCAGAACATTAACACAGTCACTGGGAACATTAGATCCAGGTAAGTTTTCCCCATTTAGCCCTAGCTTCTAATGCTGTACTTAAACTATATATGATGTTACAGAAGTTTAGATATTATGCCTGTTCTTGAGTTTCTCTCTCAAATGTTTTGGTTTTACAGCCTCATTTTTCTGAGTTGTTGAAATGTTTTACTTCCTGCCTTTTCTATGAAGGAAAAAGGAAGGAAGAAGCAAATCCCACAACCCACAAAATTTCACAGAGAGAAAAGGGTATACACTGAAAACTGTAAAAAAATATAGCAATATATGCCCCACTATCAGAATTGTATATTTTTGAATTGACCCTAATGTAGCCATTACAGGTCTATGAATTACAGATACCAACTTTATTGAGAGACTACTTGAGATAGAAATGCTATTTTAACTCCACTATTTTCCTCAATTTAGATTATGTTGTAGCATACTTTTTTTTCACAGTGCAAGTAGAATTACTCATTACATTACATAACTTAAAATATGTTAACATCAAGTGGATCATATCAACCCCAAAATTAATAAATGTCACTAAACACTTTCTAACTGTTTTTTATACATGCAACTACATGGCCCATCCTATGGCCTTTTTTTTTTTTTTCCCTACAGAAAACCACCCAGTATTTATGTTTACAGCAACAGATCATAAGACTTCATCTTTACCCTTGTTTCCATACTATTTCTCCAAAATATCTGATTTAAACAGGTTTTAAATACCCAAGAGTAAGCTCATAAACTTGGATTTTCTATGTATATTATTTGCTAAACATATGCAACATAAGCCAGGTCACAAACAGGTAGAGAAGAAAAGAATCTATAACTCATGTAGGCAAAGGACAAAGTTTCAAAGCTGAGTTTGTCAAACATTTCTAGGTGTAAAATTTTTCTTGGGTAAAATGCCAATACAAGGAAATAGAAAGTCCTGTTCCTCAGAAACGTGGCAATTCCATCAAAAACTTTTGAAGGAAATTAGAACTTCGAACTCCTCTCCAGTGGAGCTTGGGAACTCTGGCCAGTAATTCTGTAGGAGTCTCTCAAATGGGTTTCAGGCTTTACAACAACAAAATACAGCATAGGTCTTCCTGTTATCATATCTTTCTGTTACTTCTTTATCTTGATGATGTAGATGTTTGGACTGATTTTGTTTTCTCGAGAGAGTAAGACCAAAAACTTCAATACTTGGTATTTAGTTTCTGAAAAAATATGTAAACTAATTCTATGGAATAAACAGTGGATTAAAAAGCCTATCATTCTTACCTATAAAAAGACTATTGTATCTTATCCTTCACTACTACCTAAACAATCTTTAAGTGTGTATATTTAAGATATAATTCTTACAATACAGCCTTTTCTCCAAACCCAGACACTCCCTTCTGTGGTGTGAACAGATTATATGATCATACTTCAGAATCTCTGAAACATCCGTATTCAGATATTGACACATGCTTATAAAAATTATTCCCAATCTTGCATTGCAACAATAACCATTACCCCTTAGACTTGAGTTGTCTGATAATGAAATGTCAATTGACCACAATACAAAAGAAGTTTAAAATGATTTTGGTGAGCTGGATGAGAAAAATGCTTCCTGCATTCACTTCTGCTAGACACAGGTGCATGACATTCACGAAGCTTCAGATTTATTGCCAGATTTTTGATATATGCAGACTTCAGTATTTCATTTCTGGTTGCAGCAAAGAGAAAATAAAAGAATCTTCACGTAGACAAGCTATTACAAAAATAATGAGTCATCTGCACTTGACAGTGCTCTGTAAGTATAAACTGGTGCAGATCCATTACAACAAATTGAACTGTGTCAATTTATATCAGCAAAAGATATGGCCCTGACTTTGAAATAACAGGAACTCTCTCTGTGTACTATTCCGTATTTGCTGAGTTGAAAACTAACTTTTGATCCTGCACCCCACTTAGCAAATGTAGAGTATAGCACTCAATTTCCTAACATAGATCGCTTTGTATAGTCTAAAAATGAAAGGCTTGATTCTTTCCTTCACTATTTCTTAACTTTCCCAGAATAAAAGTTATTTTAGATCTTGCAGCAGAGTAAGACCAGAACAATCTTCACACTCTACAGAAAGTTCATTGTTGAGAGATAGTGTTGTTTATATGCAGAAAAAAAAAAGTAGTTTGTTTTGTTTGCCAGTAGAAGAGTTTATTTTTCTGAAGATCAAAAACACACTGGTCCTTCCATGGCCACATTTCTTACTCGACCTGTCCAGCTACACTGACTCCACCCGTCCTTATTCCCTGACCCTTTCTTCCACTAACTTTTGAGTCCTTCTCTTTCTCCTACTCTCACCACTCCCTCCCAAAATCTGCTCTACCAGAAAATTCACCATTCCTGAGACAACAAGGAATCCTTCAGTTTCCTCTGTGAATCATGAATTATGCCCCTTTGCTTGTACAGATGAGTTGTTTTGGGGATTTGGAGATTCTTATTATGAGTAAAAATGTTTCCTTTAGGAAACATGTATGCCCTTATATCCCTAAACTTACTACCAGGCCTTAAATCATTCAAATATTTTTCAGTGAAAGAAGTTGCCAAAAGCTTTACTGTTTTATATTCAATCATTTCAATAACAGAGTGCTTTGTGTGTGGTAAACAAACAATCCAGCTATCATAGAAACTTACCTCAGCTCAACAGTGCATGTGGATCATAGTGCAGGCAAAAAAAAAAAAGAGCATACAACACACATTCAAGCTTTATTAGACATATTATAAGCAAAGAGTACAGGAATGTTATCCTACAAGCCCATTATCTTACAGATCATATTAAACACAAAAGCCTTAATGAATTCGTAAGTCATCACTCAGCCCCCAAAAGTACAAGTAAGTGTAAATGCAAAAAAACAACAGAAACGCTTGGTAAGAATGCTCAGGCTTTTCCCAACTGTTTCTTGTGTCCTCTTGCATAACTGTGGATCATAAAAATGACATGCCTCAAATTCAGTCACCCTTTACACTGTGAGCAAGTATCAGCAATCTATAGGGGCAGCCTCTAGCTGTAGAAACTGTTAAAATCTAGCCTTCTACAGCAAAGCTCCAGATTCTTATCTGCGTTATAACACATAATGCAAAAATACCTTTAAGCAGACACAAAATTACTTCACACTCCCTTTCATTATACTCAAACCAAGAACTGAGTTTAATATAGACTTAGTGGAAAACAAAGAAAAGTGTTATGATAATTATAGTATGCCATATTCCAAAATCCAAATATGGTCCTTTTATAACAGGTAAAATGAGCTTTAAATCAGCTGCTAATTAGATCCCCACAAAAATATTAATTTTGACTAAAAGAACTCTGCATCACTGCTTTTAATCCTTAAATTTTTGTATTTATCAGACCTTTAGGAAGCATACACTTTCAGAAGAGTACAAGATGTACTCAGTCTACCATTTTCTGATATCCATTGAAGATCTGTAAGTAGCAATATATGTCTTTGCTTTGACTTTCTCTGCTTATCATATCTGACACAGATATAAACCCACTCTTTAGTCTCAGATATGTTAGAAAATGGGTGGAGATGGAATAGCAATCCAGAGTGCATATAAAAGACCAAGAGGTAAGAACTGCAAAATCTTACCAAAAAAAATGGGAAACTGGTTGCGCTCCTCCTTTGGGGAACTACTGTTCAGATTGTTGGACTTCTCATTTGGAGCAGTTGGCAACAAATTGACTAAAAGGAAAAAGAAGTGAAACAGTAAATGCAATGTAATCTAGACAGAGCAAAGCTCTTAAAATAAACTGTGATTGGTACCTATTTGCCTTGCTCCATGCCAGTATTAATACCACCGAAAGGCAGCATTACTTTAAGTCCCAAAGGCATAGGAAACTAATGTACTGAGACAATTTTGGGCATGGATTCCTTTTTCTTTCTTAATTTTACCAATATAAGATTTAAATCAATCATGATTTGGTAAGGTTAATTTCATATTACTAGCAGACATTCTAACTTTTACAATTCTAAGCCTTTTCAAAATATTTATTACTGACAACAAAATTCCTATGAAAATAATTTTAATGTTACTAAATTCACTGTGCTTATGTATTCATCTGATATATATACCTCCAAATAAACAGAAAAATGAGTAGACAAGCCAAGGAGTGTCCCCATTAAAAACATCTACCTGTTCGCTTTTTTTTTTTCAAAAGCAAATTCTTACCAAAAATACCAGGAAACTGGTTGGGTTCTTTCGCTGGGGAGCTACTGTTCCCGGTTTTGGGATGCCCTTCAGCTGGAATAATTGGCAACATATATGCTAAAAGGAATATGAAAGGAAAACAGTGAGGAAAAAACACAAAACAGTTGGTATCAATGATTCAATATAGTTGCATTCTGCGACTTTTAGTTCATAAGGTAAAAATGGAATCAGAGTCTGGGAAGAAATGCTTCAGCAAAGGTAGGGGAAGAGTACATAGCTCTTTATGTATACCTTTAAAAAAATACTAAAAAAAAAAAATATCTTTAAAACAGGAACCATAGTGGATCTTGTCTTTTCTAAATGTGAATAAACCCAAGTTCCCCTTGCCAAAATGACCAATTATGAAATAGCCCTGGAAAAAGGCCCACCCCTAAACAAGACGAAAGGGTCTGGAGGCTCTGACTGGGAAAACATACTAGTCCTATAAATAAAAATAAACTCTTTGTGAAGAGCAGAGGAGTTATGAAAGTTACTATATTTTGATATAGAACAATTTGTAAGAACTAGTAGGATGAGGAAGTGGACAAATAATCTGCAGTCAGAATGGCTGTTTTGCAGCCTGAGCTGCACAGCCAAATCATTCAGAAGCAAGGGACAGGTTTCCATGATTCTTTAGTGGGAATCTAGCAATGCACAATAAGGAAACAATAAAACCAGAAATTCCTACATTGGCACCCCTTTTCATTAGAAAATTTGGTTTGAAAAGAGTATATTCAGATTTACAGGTTAAAAAAATATATAATAACATATTATGATATTATAAAGCCAAGCAGTTGGTAGATTTTAGGTTACAGAAAAAGAGTTATGTGGCTGTAAGCAAAATAGGTCCATGTCTTCATTTGCTGTCATTATAATATCTACTAATATTAACTCTCTGCCTTCTTCAGTGTAGGTACCAATATTTTTACAATACATTTCAAATCAAATTTCCCCAACTTTATGCCCTAGAAGTTTGGTTTATAAAATCATCCCCCTAATGGCAAGTTTAATGGAGAAATGTCCAGGTGTGGCCAGGAAACAGTACTCATTGTGGACCAAATCCCCTCTTCAGTTGAACTTGATGTTATTTTAACTACTTCATCTGTCTGCTTCTATTGCTGCTAACACTCTAGATTACACACTATTTGTTTCAACTTAAATATATTAAATAGTATGCAGATTTCTGAAAATTAAGATAGTGTTCTTTCTTACAGCGACAGGTTTAATATACATTTTGCAGGGAGTTGTAGAACTAACATATATGCAGGCAACTAACTCTCATGAGAAAAGCAGGAGTCCTGTAATATTAATTAAAATGAATAGTACCTACCATTTTTTTTTTGTAGTTTATATTTCCCCCCCCAAAAAATATTAATGTTAATTTCAGATCTAAATTATTGCCACCTAACGGTACCCTAAATTGTCCTTTTTTTTTCTTTTTTTTTTTTCCCCTCCATGCAAGCTACCTTAAAACACATTATTTATACAAGAATAACATTAAGAATAATGAGGATAACAACTTACAGTTGCCTTGGCAGGTAGCCTGGCATTCTTCCAAATTCTTGAAGTTGTTCTGGTTTCCTAGGCATCCACCATACTTGAATACTTCACATGTCTTTGTCTCTTTGTTATAGAAATACCTGGAGAAATAGCCTCGGCAGATTCCAGGGTCTTTCTCATGAAAGCAGAAGTTGGGCTTTTCTAAAAACAATGGTAAATGATGAACAGGGTGGGGGAAGAAAAAAAAAAAAATCAACAGACATTCCAAGACAATAATAGAACTGGAGGAAGTTTATAAAAAAACCTGTAAGTTTGGACTGAAGACTAACTGTAAAATAACTGCTGTTTTATTGTACTGTTTTTGTTCTACATATAATTCTGCAGTATTATGCTGTAGCATTATAGTGACATTTTTATTGCTTTTTTCTCTTTTCAGGTAGCCAGTAAATTATATCTTAGAAATTGAGGGCTAATGACCCTTTAAGTGTCATCGAAGCATTAAGTGCAAAATTAATTAATCTGAATTAAAGTGAGACTTGAATCTCAGCTGGATCATCTGAATTTGAGTACACATTCTTGTCATTTATGTAGTCATTTTAGTCAATGCCAGTGTGAAATATACAGAGAGCAATGTCAAAATAGAAGGAAAGAGGAAATGCTTTTTTAAAAAAGAACAGAGATAAAATATCTAACAATACATTTTGTCTGGGACAGTCTATTGCTAGGAAATTGGGAGATAGAGCAGCTGTGCTATCATTTTTCAGTCCCAGTTCCTAGTTTGCAATCAGTAACTACAATGTCAACCAAGAAAAATTAACAAATTAATATTGTGTAATTTGGCTGAATATCACGGCATGATACATGGCCTCTGGCAGAGAAGAAAAATACATAGCCATCTTCAAATGTCAATTTCTCACCATATTGAATTTTTTTTCAAAATAATATTCTTAAAAGAAAATAATGGAAAGTATAATGAAATACAAGTGGAGAAATTCTCAAATTCTTGCTAGATACTTTGAAAGATGATTCTTGACTGAGCTAAATTGCAGAGAAAAGTGTATTTAGCCATCCTATGAGACAATCATAACAAATGTGACATATAAAGGCTCTCCTTACCTGTGAAACTTAATAGAATATTGAGATTAAAACAGTGTGCAAAGGCCTGCCGTTCTAACAAAAGATACTACAGAACAATTAAGATGAAGTCCCTAACATTTTTTGAGTAGATTATGGAGTTGTAAGGAAGTCAATCCTATTATGTTTATTTCAGCCAAGTATTTATTAAAAGTAAATGCTAGAACAAGAATATTACTAAATTCAATTGATACATAGCGTATCTTTATATAAAACATTATAATATCTCAAAATCAGTATTCTTTCAAGAAATAATTGTCAATATCTTGTTTTTCAGTTCTTACAAAACTTCATGAACAGCAAAGCTTAAAATTAAAACCATTAAAATGGGGTTTTTTGCATAAAGAAACAGAATCAACTATTTTAAGCACTCCTGGACAGCTTAATTTTGATTTTACACTGCAAATTCCATTCTCTGCCAGTAAGTATATGGATTCTAGAGTTCAGACATTCCACATTTCTTACTATCCAAATGCAGCACCTATTGATGTTCACAGATTTACAAAACTAAGTTCACAAAGACCAACAAATACGAAAGGCACAGGTAAGGAATATGATATGCTTTCAGCTGTGAATGGAAATGAGACAGTTATGTAGATAGGTATCAGGCAAGAATCTGCCTGAAACTAGTGTTATACTTCTAAATGCCATGTCTTTCTCCAGAGACTCAATATTCAAGACTACATTACTGGAAACAATCGTAAACATATAATGATGTTGGTAATAGCCATGAGATTAATTGAAAGATATGTTCTGTTTTGTCATTAAAAGCAGGGAACTAAGGCCAGACCTTAAAGGAGTTAGTGCCAAATGTCTGCTGCATCTGTGGAAAATTAACTTTAGTAGCTTCCACAGCATAGAACCACTTTTTTTTTTTTTNATAATGAAAAAGACAGTAGACAACAGCAAAAGAAAACAATCATCTCAGTATGAAAATATTCAAGAATACCATTCTGCAAAGATAAATTATTTGATTGATCTATTTCAAAATGTACGTGCAAATATTGGCATTTCTGTGGGGAAATAAATGCACGCCACTTCAAGAGGAAGCAAAGTGAAGGAAACAAGGGATAAGGGTAGGAGGGCAAGCAGAGAAAGAGGAACTGACTTATGGTGGAATTTATTCATCTGTATTTGAGGAACTCTGGCTACAAGCACGGGGTCCAATTCAGGTAAGTCTCTAATGTGGAAAGAGAGGGTGGAGTGGAATAGATCTTCACAATCTCCACAGCAAGTGTCTAATTTAAATATCCTTGTTAGGAACATAGGTTACCTCAATAGACCAACAGTGTTTCAAACAACTGATTCCGGGTGCTTAAGTAGTGGTTATTTAGGAAGCCTGGGTATCAGACGTTTACATTTCTGTAAACAATCTGCCCCTTCAGAAGTGGAAAACTTGCCCTCTTGATTAATGGTAAGTAGATCTGCCCTAATCTCAGTTAGTTCCTACACATGCAATACTTGAAAAGTTCTGTTTCAGAGCAATTTTTTCCCTCCTATTTTTACTAACAATGGAGGAAGCATTTAGCCTCAAAACACAAAATAAGAATTTCACATAGTGGCTAATTGTATAATGCTTGAATCTCTGCAGAGTTGTTATTTTCTTGTTATTGAAGAAAGAGAAGCGTCACGATGTGCTTTTTTGGTGGAGAAGAGATTGCAGCTACAATCTTCAGTGACCACAACTGCCTTCAAAGTCATTGAGGAATACAAAAGAAAAGGTTAGGAATAAGAACTCACTTCACACTGATGTTGTTTTTATTAGGGGATAGCTTGGAACCATACATAAAGAACTTATCAAAGGAAGCTAAATCCCTTATCATTGTATGAGAATCTTAGGTTATTATGTAAACATAATTACCTTTCTTAATTTTTGCGAACATCATCTTCTGAGGAAGTTCTGCAATATAAATAAAAAAGAAATGTATTTAGCAAAAGCAGACTTGTTAAGTCTCACCTGTGATACCAGGGTGTTTAGCAGTGACTATGAGCACTGAAGAGGAAGAATGCAGTGTGTCTTCCTCTTTCTTCTCTTTGATAAAGCAGCAACACAAAAGCTTGCTCTGGAGTATTTGGACTGAAGTATCATTTCCTTCATATAAGAACACCTGATATATCGGAAACTTGAGGATATGGAAAACACTGGAATGAAATCATGCCAATATTGAATTGAACAGAGACATTTCTCTTCATATTACTGGGATGAGGATCCTGTATTATGCAACCTCACTCCTCAAAAAGAGGAGCGACTAGCAGACTTACTCAACCCAACTGCTGTAACTACTGATACCGCTAATAGCTTTGGAGCTGATCTAGTTAGCAATAAAGACCTCTCTCATGCTACCCAATTCCCTTTTGATCTGTTATCTAGTGTCTGAGTAAAGTGTTCATTATGCTGTTTATAATATTAAAGCCTGTTCAGCCAAGTATCTCCAATCATCTTTAGGGTTGTATGGATGACAAACTTGTTTGCACTGCTCTTTTAGTATCTGATCAGCAGTGATGAAGTTGCTATTGCCATTTTTAATGGAGGAGCCTGGGTTTTATTATACTTGCTCAAGAAGCTGGATATGTGAATTCAACCCTACATTCCTTTTCAACAATTGAAAACAAACCTTCTTCCCCTTCTAGGATACTCCCTAATCATAAAACTACAAAGGAGTCCAAGAGGAGACGGGCTCAGCCAATCTGTTAATAAAGGCTGAAAATTTTTCTGCACCACAAGTGGTGTAAGATAGCTTACACATTTTGTATTGCAGAGATATTTACAAGTTACATGAAATAGTAACTTCTGGACTTCATCTAATTCATCTTAATTGCATTGCTTCATAATTCTTGTTTTGTATTTGTACTTTTCTTAATGGCTTTACGAAATACCAGCTTCTCTAAAATTTTCTTTTGCCTACTGACCTCTTGCATCTGAGAGAAGGGATAAAGTAATACAGCTAATGCTTTGCTTGAAGTTGTCTGCTGGAAAGCAAACGCAATTTTATATTACATTTTTGTTTTGTCAGGCAGTCAAACATACTGTTATAAAGCAATACATTTGCCTGACGCTGCCATCTTACTCAGCTACCACAACTCCCCTTTAAGAAGATACCAATTCCCTATAGTACCTGCCAAGAGTAGCTGTTCAGTAGCAGAAGGACATTACAACTACTTTCTACCACCCATGGCTCTTCCTGCTTTAGTGGATATTTGTCTTCCAGAGACTTGCTCATAAAGCCCCAGCATAACCCATGGTTTAGTCTTCTTTAAAATGCAAAATGAAAAGGAGTTAATAAGGAAATCTAGATTTTAATCTGAATTTAAATCACATGCATTTGTCTCTCATGCTATTTTTCCCAGAAGGCCTCTAACATATACATGTACAGGATGTCACTACAGCCTCTCTGTGACTAAGTCTGAGATACAGCTGCTCTGTCCAGCTGGCGAGGGTGGGGAACATGCAGGTGCCATGCCCACTCTCAGTTTGGAGGTATCTACTAGCAAGACTTCAGACTGAAAACAGCTCCTACTGGAAAGCAGCGCTGGTGCTATGCCCTTCCTTGTTATGGAAGCAGTGACAGAAGATACCTGAGCCATCAGTATCCTTGCCTTTTCTGTAAATTCTGTCCCCCACCACTACTATTTATAATGATCTTATCACAGTCCAAAGCTGAAACAAATAATAGCAGTTTAATTCTTCACTCGTTTTCCAGAGCAAGTGTTTCTAACCATCCTATATGGAGCGGGTCCAGAGGAGGGCCACGAAGATGATCAGGGGACTGGAGCACCTCTGCTACGAAGACAGGCTGAGAGAGCTGGGGTTGTTCAGCCTGGAGGAGGCTCTGGGGAGACCTGATAGCAGCATTTCAATACCTAAAGGAGGCCTACAGGAAGGCTGAGGAGAATCTGTTTACAAAAGCCTGCAGTGATAGGACGAGGGGCAATGGATTTAAGTTGGAGAAGAGTAGATTTAGATTGGATATTAGGAAAACTTTCTTTCCTCTGAGGGTGGTGGAACACTGGAACAGGTTGCCCAGGGAGATGGTTGATGCCCCTTCCCTGGAGATATTCAGGGTGGGGCTTGATGAGGTCCTGGGCAACCTGGTCTAGTTGGGGGTGTCCCTGAGACTGCAGGGAGGCTGGACTAGATGACCTTTGGAGGTCCCTTCTGACATGGATGATTCCATGATTCTATATAGTGATACAGTGATATAATTTTTGTGGCTCTTATTTTAAGAAGTATTGCTGATGACTACTAAGGTTTTAGCATTAGCTGTACTGCCCTTAAGTGCCATAATCTTACCACAGGTTTTGTTTTTCCTCTCTCCTGGAAACATGGCTTGTGTTATAATTTTGAAGTGAATCTATCAGGTAGAAATCCTATCATGATACATTTCCTCACATCTCTAGGAAGATGCGGCTGGCATCCTTAAGAAAAATCTTTTTTAAAGACACAACACACACTTCAGAGTGACACATCTTTGAAGCGCTTCCTACTAGTAGGAATCTGTCTTCAACATTTAAATCCATGAGCTAAACCACAGATAATCACAACTGGCCATTTCACTAATTTCACTCAGCAATCCCTCTCAGCAATCGTACTCTGGCATACGATCTCTGCTCTTCTAGCACAAACTAGGAAGAATTTATTCTAAGTTTATACAGGCCTAGAATATTTTTATCTTACTACCATGTCAACAGTGTATTTTTGCTTCTGGTTTCAGTCAAAAAGGCAAATCCACAGCTGAGTTAATTTCTTCTTTGTAAACAAACCATATGCCTGAGTAGATCTGCTGTGTAAATAATAGACATCAGAATTGCTGTCATGGCCAGAACCCTTTATCAGTAGGTATTTTCTCACATTAGAAGCTTAAGTAGCCTGAGACATGTATTCACTGCCTTGAAAATTAGGACCTTTATGCTAGTGATAACATTTGTGATTCTATTTTCATATCCAGTAAACAATGATGCACATATGCAAACTCCTTTTAAAAGTATTTTTTTTTCTTGCCTGAAGGGGTGAGCATTGGGCATAAGGAAAAAAAATATATATCTGATTTCTAGGAGACTTAAGTCAGAACTAGGCATCTTGAATCTGAACACTGTCTTAGAGAGTCTTGGAGTGGCCAGCCTGTAGTTGAACTCTGTTGTACTCACTTAAGTCAGTTCTGGGAATTACTCATTTCTGTCTTCAATGGCTTATTAATTCAAAATATTTTATAAGTTGTTCTGATTTAAGGATCTTGGCAAGTCACTCATGTTGGCTCATTTCTTGTTGTATTTGTGCTTAATATTGGAAAATCAGACACTTTGGCTATTTACATTATTTCTTTTGAATTTGTATATATATCACATCCCTTTAGCTTATTTTTAATAATCATGGCCTTCACATTCTTCACAGAGATAATTGCTTAAGTGTCTCTTAGAATTTTTTAAAATTATTTTTAATAATTTTCTATCTCTCATACTGTCTTTTCACTCTGATTTCTATAGTTACTAAATAGTGATCTTCCTCCAGTAATACATACTGGAAAAATAAAGAAAAATGTATATAACTACGTACTGCAAGACTGCATAGACCAAGATAGATTTACCAAACAGAATCTACTGAATTTTTATTTTTTTTAAATTCAATTATGTTGACAAAAGTGGATTAATTTATTAGTTTACTTTGTTTTATGGCTGATGGTCAACAGCACACTGTGTGCGCCATCAAACCATTTTATCTGCTGTTATTCGTTCAGAGAATACAGAAATAATGAGCCTATATTGCTCCAATTCCTTATAGCAAATTCAACACTTGCAGATTCTTGGATCACTCATGTTTTGAATAAGATACTGGCAGCTGGAGTCCTGCAAACAGCCCTGCTGCAAGCATGGCAAAAATGCTGCGGGTCCAGCTCAAGCCCAAACCCAGATACCAGATGTAAAGTACTAAAAGGCAGTCTTGAAACATAAAAGGAAGAGCTAGTTGCACATCCTAGACCCTAAGTCTTCCTGACACTGAATGTTAATCAAGAAAATTAACTTCCTGGTTTTTCTGTTGAAAGATGGTATTCTTTAAACTCTGCAGAGCCATAACTTGAAACAAATCGATCACGATTTTCTAAACAAAACACTGTAGAAATGAAGAAAATGCCTTTTAAGAAAGGTTGTTCTCTTAGAATGACATTGCCAATGTTATTTTTTTAAACTTATATGAATGTATTAAGTCTGCAGTTCAGTGACACTTTTCATTAATTTCTGTGTTGAAAATTTAATAAATATGGAAAGAAACTTATAATCTGGTTGTCCATAGGAAGAAAATAAATCGTTAAATCTATGATACAAACTTATAAGTCATGAAAGCCATATGACAAAAGAGGAATTTCAAGTCTAGAAAGGTCATTTGGCAGACAAACAATTACTATATAAAATATTAATGCCACCATTTGAATACTTTTTAAGTCCTTAAAATTTGTCTTGAAAGCTCACAAAAATATAATTAAATTCTGATAGAGATATCTCTTCAGGGTAACCATACAGAATAATATTAATGAAACTCAAAAACCTGCCCAGACTGGGCTAAGTGGTGGAAGGACATCAGCTTCTTTAGCCATAAACTTTTATATGGGTGATGATCAGCAAATCCTAGTGTAAGTCTTTTACACCCAGTTTGGTGGTTGACAACCTTCAGCCCAAGTTGGAAGCAAGACCCTTTCCTACCCTTTTAGCCTCAAACACTACGTCCCTGTCCTCTCTTACTAACAAGCGCTGAAACTGGCATATTCAGGTTGGAGAAAATGGCCCAGATGTAGAGATATCAGGATTATCACTTAGACCTTGATACAGGAAATCTGAAATGCGTTACTGATAATAAGTTGTGCTATAACCAGCACAAAACTATTTGCTCTCCTTAAATATTGTGGGATTCAGTTCCCAAACAGGATGAATAACTAGAACTTTTGACAGGATGATTTATAGAACAAAACATGGGAGTTGGAAAAGGAGCAAGATGTCATTTTCATGTTTGTTTTGGACACTGGTTAAGCACAGCCCTGAACTTCCATTACTCTGTACTGATTTTCTGCCAAGAACTGTCATCTGGTCCTATCCAGCAGTTCCTTATAAAGATCAAAAAGCAGGTATGAAGAAGCCAAGACATAGGTAGTATAGTCTGGAGAAAGAACAATATTTTAAACAGCTTTTATCCTAACTGATTTCTAAAGAAACAAATACAGGTATGTAAACACTAAAACAGTAATTTGTACTTCCAGTAGCGTCTGAGACTTCAGCATGAAATGACATTGCTGATGTAAGGGTTCTTTCTCTTCCCAGCCAGTTCAGTAAGAATTGGTTTAAGACCCATTTCAGATCCAAGTAGGACAGGGTTTCATTGACTTTATGTGTGCTTGCATTTAGGTCAAGATGTTTATATTCAGGAAGATGCTTTTTGTATGTCACCTCTTTTTTAACCTGAAACCCTAGATTAAGTTATTTAATAGCTAAGGAATTATGATTTTCATATTATTTTTCCTCAGTGGAATGTAGTTTCAAGATATACCTTATTTTAATATAATTCACCCTACATTTACCTTATATTTGACTGTCATTAGCTCCTAAAGACAGAGCAAGGCTGTGACTGATTCTTGTCACTTCTTCCCTGGACTACATCCAATCTCTGAGGCTCATTAGTGGATCTTGCCAGAAGCCATCAAAAGATAAATTTCAAATTAATCCTTAGAGTAAAATGCACGGAAAAGTGATCTGATCATTTTAATTTTGACAAGTTGTTAGTGAAGTTTTGTAGTGTATTTTCCATCCTTGTAGTTTTATAAGCCTGCAATTGTTTGAAAGCAGAATATAACTGATGAGGAAAATAACTAAAATTTCCTTTCAACCTAAAATTTAAGGTCCATGTCTCTGTTCATTTTTCTCTTCTTTTGAATAGATTGTATATAGTGCCAGTTACAATAACAGAAACACATGGTGGCAGCAGAAGATTAGGAAATAGGTGTGACTGGTAAATAATGCCTTCACTTAGTATTTAATGAGTAAATAAAACACACTCAGTCTGCTCACGGTAAAGATCAAACGGATCAAGACCAGGGATACCTGTTAGGAAGGATGGGATTTCCTCTGTTAGCTGTTCTGGTATTTTCTCACTAGTGAAACTTTGTGCTCATGTATGACACATTAGATATAATTTTGCTATTATTTGTACATACAGTCCCACTGAGGCCTCGTTCCACTCAGCTACAATATTCTGGTTCACTTTGTGTAGCTAAGGAAGAAGCCCTTCTTTTCTCTATAAATTGTTAACACCATTGGAAATTGTTATTTAGCAATGTATAAGAAACATATATACTCATTTATCCTTTCCCTTGCTATGTCTGGACTGGTTACAGAGGGAGAAAAATCTGAGGTTGATCAAGTTTTTCAAATAGTTAGAATCATAGACTCATAGAATGGTTAGAGTTGGAAGGGACCTTCAAGATCCTCAAGTTCCAACTGCCCTGCCATGGGCAGGGACACCTCTCACTAGAGCAGGTTGCTCAAAGGCCCATCCAGCCTGGCCTAGTGGCCTATATAAACTTGGTGTCCTTTAAAGGGACCTATGCTAATTCTAGAATGTACAAACTTATATTCTGCAAAACGACTCGGGGCCTAGAACACTTTGTCATATTTGCAGTTTTATGGAAATTCCAAAGACTAGAATAAATTACGAAAACAGGGAAAACAAATTGACACCTACCAAGATCTGCATAACAGTAGGGTACTACCTGGGCACATCTCCATTAGGCAGGAGAGATTAACAATTTTCATCTAGTTGTGTTGCCTGTGCTCAGAATAACCTATAAACTGTTCTTGACTGCAGGATTGCCCAGTATCACTATCCTGACCTCAGGAACAAAGACATATTTCGCTCCTTTTATCTTACTTCAAAGTCCAAATAAATGAACATCCAATATACCGATTCACTTGAGAAAAAAAAACAAACCCGCCACATAGCTGATACACTCCCTGAGTCATGACACATTTTTGAGAGGCTCTGGAATTTTCTATTTCTGTTTTGTCATCAGTCTGTCCCTGTCCTGCTAACTCTGTCTTTACCTCCCTCATTATCACCTCTGTTTACACAGCCAGACAGGTTCCATCTTATTCCCATGAAAGCAAGAACTGCATTAGGTATCCAGAGGAAACTGTAAGACTTGAATTCCTTCAGTATCTGAAAATACAAACTTATTAAATTTCTAGCTCTACTGGCAGTAGCTTCCAATTTCAACAGTCTTCTAATTTTCATACAGTCCTGTGAAGAACAGGAGTTGGTTACTTTCACAAGGCTGGAAACCTTAGTTATTTCTGAGGATCATTTTTAATAGCTAAACCAGCATTCATCAGGCACTTCCTGTGTATTCTGTTTTGTATCAGATTTTGGATCTCATTTTCCTCTTTCTAAGAAATAATTGATGAGATTTCAGAAAATGCATCTTTTATAATAAACAGCCATAACTGCAATTTTTAAAGAGAATTATTTACTACTGTAGTTCTAATTATGTTGAATCATAGCAGGTGTCCAAACTCTTGGACAGCTTGAATCAGCTTTTCAGTTCTGAAGGACAAACCTGGGATCAAAAATCAGGTTAGATATTCTGAAAACAATAAAGGCCATCTCTTCTGCCCACCAGCTTAGCTCAGAATCTAAATCAATTTCTCTTTAACCACTCAATCAAAACAGGGCTCAAGCTAGAAAATAAGCTTTCTTGCATTGGTATCTCTGTTCCACGGGTCCACTAAAAAAAGCTGCTCTTATCTTTCCAAATCCTGAATGTTTGCTTGCACAGTGTCAAACGATTCAGATAATTACAACATAGTGTAATACTTGGGAACATAATTAGAGGCATCACATTACTGTATTAATAGGAACTGAAGAGGACCTCTACTTCCAAAATTCATAGTTTGTGGGTGAGAATTAACAGATGCAAATGAAGAACTGATAGGATGTTAAGAGAATGGGTACTACTGACCTGTTACTGCACACGTCTTCTGACATTCTTCTAGTGTTAGAAAGTTGTTCTCATTGCCATGGCATCCACCATACTCAAATATCTCACACTCATGGCTTTGAATATTGAAGTAGTAGCGCATGTGGATTGCTTTGCATGGACCTTCATCTGCTTTCATGGCACAGACTGAGTGTCCTAGCTTCAATGGCGGAAAAGCAGCCCCTGTAATAAAGAGAATCACTAGTAAGTAATAATAACTAGTAAGTTAGTTTGAATAATGCACAACATAACTTCAAAATGAGATTGCTTGCATCTTCTGCTGGAGAGACAGAGATAACATCTGGTTGTAAACATCTGAATACACCAAACACAGATGTAAAGAGAAAAGCATTATCTATATTGGAACATAAACTCCATTCAATCATTTTAAGCAAAACAGCTCATATTTTGAGCTTTTTCTCCTTGTCATAAACCTTGAAATAGCTATGGATAATGGCTTATTGACAGGAGCTAGCAAACAATTCTGAGCAAGTACATTGAGAAAAGCCTAGCAGGTCCCAAAGACACCTGCACAAAAAGGGCAGAAAGAGGACTCCTGTGCTCTTCCATACACTTCTATTAGTGAACACAGCTCATAAAGGCACCTCGTAGCGAAGTGCGGGGTGAACTAAGCAAGGCAGCCCTGCAGAGGGCACCATTTCCCTGCCAGAGTACACATTACTACTACCTGAACCCATTCGGTACAGCTGAAAGTTCATCATAATGTCTAATTTTCTTTGATGTCATTGTTCCTGCATTAGAGCTTTCAAGAGCCAAGTACACAAATAGAAATTTAAGCTGAGAAGAAACCGTATCTGTTCAAATTGCATCATTTCTATGTCTTTCAATATACACTATTAGGACAGGGTATGTTTTATAAAAATTATCGTATGTATCATGAAGAGTACTATCAAAGTTTTACGCTGTCAATGTCTATAGGGAAATTTTGACTGAAGATACAGTTTGTGATACTCTTCCCCTATCAATGCATGATTTATATCTTTTCCTGTTTTTGCTTTTCCAATTAATTATTTTACCCTAGAGGATTTTGAAAGCTTTACAGATCTTGTGTGCTTGCAATAGCAGCCAGAAAAACAGACCTGATGTCTTTTAGCATGCATATGCAAAAGTATCTATCATTGCTCTTTGCAGTAGCATCAGAAACAGGAGAAAAAAGGATGAGCAAATCAGTTTACACGATAATTGCACAGCTTCCTACTACTAACTAGGCTAAATTTCCAGTTCTAATTAAAAGAATTCACAAAAATCACACTTTATGACATGGCAAAAAGAAAACCAGTATAATTTCTGCCTACATGCTCTGTTGATATCCAATTTTAACATATAAATTTTGCCTCATATAATCATTAAATGTAATGCACAGCTGAGATAAATCCTCATAAATACTGAAATCAATGGAAGTTTACTTATTTTATTCCATTTGAGCCATTAATAGTTATTAAACCTACAGGAAAAAAGTGATTCTCAGCACTAAAATCTTTTAACTCATAGTATTTAAATCCTTGAAGAATTAACAACCTTTACTACAGTACTACCATCAATACAGAAATTGTACCACAAATCTTTCAAAAATGAACAATTTGGTGTTAAAATGCAGAGTAGGATGACTAATTTTAAAATTTTCATTAAATATTCAGTCTCTAAAACAGCTTGTGGCTGACTGTTCCGTAGGGAATTTACATTTATGGACTGTGAAGTTAGAAAAATAGATTTGAAAACATTATTGAAGACTGTGTAATAGGAAATGAAGATTAATGAAAAGAAACATTTTTGAGAGGCATTAGATTCAGTAAAATTCCTATGGAGCTTAGCTTGTCAAACAGATTTCTTGCCACTCTCCTTATCTGGGTCTTCCTGAGCCCATGAAGAATTAGAATTTAGAAGTCACATCGAATTTCAAGTTGGACCTCAAAGGTCTAAAGATCTCTAGCAGACTTGGAAATCCTTTGGAAGGGACTTTAAAAGGTTCAACTTGGAAAGTTGAAAGGCTATTGCATTGCAAAATGAAACTTTGGAATTCCCCTACTCAGTAATAGAGGAAAAATGCCATCAAAACATTAATGTTTTCAGTGACTTTGGATAACTCCTGATATGGTAAAATCAACTTCAAAATTCAGAACTACACAGAAACCAATCCAACTCAAATGCATTTGGAGTAAGGGATGGCAGATGGTTTATGAATATTTTATCGCTTGGCACAAAAGAAAAGAGATCTACATGACCCATGTCAGTGACCCAGTTCAGACTAAAAGAGGTTGTGAAAGCTACTAGGTTTCCTAACTACTGGAATTTCAGACATGTGGTTAATGTCAGTCATTTTCTTGCCACATTATGCAAAACCAATGTTGTAAGCTATCAAAATAGAAATAGTGTGCAAGCACAGTGGCAAAAGATGATGGCTTAGTCAAGTTTATCTTGGGAACTTTCTGGTCTTAACTCCTAGTCTATTTCCCATCAAAGCCACAGAACTAAATCTTTGTTTTGTTTACCTCCTAAGGCCTTTCCTCTGCAGTCACAGTGACACTGTTACCACTGGCAGATGTATTCACATCTGCAGCAAACATATAATGAATATCTGTGTCATGTTTTTTGGCAATCAGATATATATTTTCCTAGGAATACTAGCAAGTTGCCATACTTTGACTAAAATCTGTACCCTGGGAAACTCCCAAGGGCCAAAGCCTCCAACTCTGAACAATAACCAAGTGAATCTGAAGAAAGAAGTCTCAAAGGAATTCATGGGAACTGAGTCATATTTGTGTCTGGGAACAGTGAAAGAATTCTTCCCCATTATTTTACACCTGGGAACACTTAACTCACAGAGCTGACATAAAATCAGCTTTCCTTCTCAGATGAGAGCAGCAGATGAGAAGGCAAGCTTCAGTGTTTGGCCAGTAGATCTGCATGGTTACAAATCTGCCTGCACCGATTTTACATGCAGAATATACCTTGAAAAATCTAATTCTTATTGTAAGTCTTCTTCCTCTGCTCTTGAGCACTGGAACAAATTGCTCCTACTACATTTTAGATCCTGAATGAAGAGCACAGGATATAACATTAGGGGAAGACATCTGACAGGAAAGTCAGTGAACATTCTTCAATAGAAACATGGGAAGTCAAAACTGGGAGGCATTTTAATGGAGTTTCTCATTCAAGTTTTGACGTATTTCTATGGAATAAATACCTTGAGACCTTTTCTGACAGACAAAAAATTTGTTCTTAAAATACTCCAAGAAAGCAGAATTCCCAGCAAGCTGATGTAGCCAAGTTCCCAGGTTTTACTAACCTTCTTGCAAGACAGGCCTTTCTTGTAATATACAACCTAAATATTCTTTCTTACATATTAAATAATTTTATACTTCTTTCGGTGCATAGAATAATTTAATATCATCCAGTCTTTCTTTCAGACAATTTTTTCTCCTCTTAATTACCTCTACACTAAAAAAACACCTTTCTTCCAATCTTTTTATTATCTTTGCTTCTAACCCTCTCAAAAGTCTCCTTTGGACCTTTCCTATTGGTCTGGATTACTGCTAAAGTGTTATGCCCAGAGCTCAACATAATACTCTACCTGAGCCTTTATTGGTTCTAAAGAGTGGAATAATTATTCTTTGTCCTTTTCAAATCATTTTTCAAATCAAAAACATTCCATTCTTTTTGTAGTGCTCTACAACTTCCACTTACTCTCCAGAAAATATAACCTTGTTATATAGGTTCTTCAACAGTTATTTTCCATCTTATATTTATGAATGCATTGACTCTCCTTTATGTGTATAGCAGGTTGCATTTGTCATTTTAAAAAGAAAATTAGTTTAAACCTCCATATTGGATCAGGCTTTGTTAGATATTTATTACTCATCCAATTTAGGGATCTCATTCAAATAAACTTAAAAAAGTCAATAGAATTATTGGACTGTGCTACCCTAGAGCAAGAAAATTGAGTTTGTTTTGCTAGAAATACATTAAGTAATGATTACAGCTGATGCCCACAGTCAAACAAAAGTGATTACTTCATATATTGAAAACAAAATAAGCGAAGCAACACTTCCTCTCCTCTCCTTCTCCCCCCCTCCTTGAATTCTTGATTTTATAACTTCATTACCTCAGCTACATAGTTTTTCACAACAGAAGGCATTGTGTCCCATTTTCTGCCCTAACAATCTTCCCAATCCATAATTTCTAGTAAGTGCAAAATAATTCCAATGAAATGGCTCACAAAGAACACAAGTTTAGTACAGGTATTTTATATCTCTACCTTCTTCCTCCATTCCTTCAGCCTCCCTACTTTTGGCAACTGCCAGGAACAGGATACCAGCCAAGACTGCTCCTATACAGCAGAGTCATTCTCACTTTTATTGTCATTCACACGTTAACTTTTGTAACTCAAGATGTGACTGTATTATTCCTTAGTTGCTTTTCAGAACCGAACTATATGAATTAAATTAGGAAAATAAAACTTGGTCAGGAATATTTCTGCCTTTTTACGTAAAATACTTTCTGTTTTGTTTGCTTAAGTTATGGGTTCTCAACCTTATGAGAGTTTCTGTGGTTATTCTTAATTATAAAGATACGCTGTCATCTTTCCAGGCATTCTTGTAAATGTCTCTCTTTGATAAGTGGTATCAATACTAAGCACCTTGTCACTAACGAATAGCTGTTTCTTCTCTCTCCATCTTTGTCAGTTTGACAGCTTCCCACCCACACAGTGTTCAGTGCTCTTCCTACCCATGTGTTTCCTACCCTTTCTTTAAGCAGCTACATTTATTCTTGATAATTTTTCACATATGAATAAAAAGCACAGTCAACTTGTGAGTCATTTTCTTCAAGCTTTGGAATATCAACTAAAGTGCTCCCAACCACATAAGGTATTACTATTGAACAATATACAGAAACTAGTTATTTTTATATCTTTTTAAAAATATTTTAATCTTATTTATTGGTAGAAAAATGACAGATTTTTCCAGATGAGAACAAATTAAGAATCCTTTTTACCCTATAGAACTTGACTTGCAACCTTAATTATTACTGTAATTTAAATATTAATAGACCAAAAAACCCTCTCAGATTCACAAAGCACTTGTAGCCAATGTGGCCCAAAAGCGTGACATTATGAATAATGGATGCACACAACCCATTTTAGCATTTAATACTTGAAATTTATTGAATTCTAGGATAAAATATGTCAATGTTTTATAACTATCTAACTCAGGAAATAAATGCTATCAGTGAAATTGCAATCTATCAAAAGATAAATTCACTGGACCAGAAAGTCTTTCTTAAGAAATGACAAATATAATTCTAACTATCAACAGTCTAATCATTTTATAGAAACATAATACTGTAAAAAATTTCTTTTGTAAACACTGCAACTGAGTCTACTCACAAAACAGGCTCCCAGTTTAATTTCTCGGCATCACTTTTGATTGTTTTTTACTGTGGAATACAAGCCCAAATGTTCAAAATTGTTCCTCATACTACATCAACTCCTGGTTGTATAATGTTAAGTGACCAGTTGTAAAATAGTGAGTGATAAAATAAGGCCCAATAAAAAGACGATTCAACTTCCATGAAACAATTTTCACTTTTATAAATTAAGTAAGCAAATAGAGGGGGGAGAAATCCATCAGATTTCTTGTTCTGTTGATGAAGTGTGTTATTTTATCAAGAAGACAATTTGACTTCTGTAAACTGCAAGCTCAGGCTAAGGATTTTTATAATACTTAAGAGTTGCAGGGTACAGCAAAGATAAATGTGACTTTGTCCTTGAACAAGAAGAGCATGTATGTACTTCAAGGTTAAAGCAAAAAAAATAAATTATTCTGTATGAAACAGTCTTGACTACACAATCATGTTAAGCATATACTTAATGCAGAACAGTGCATAGCTTAAATTGCAGTAACTAACCGTGACAAGGTCCTAAAGCACTAGCTTCATTTGTCATATAGTCATGACTGTGCACAGTCAGTATTTTTGTCTCAAAGAGCACTGCTGCAAAATATAAAGAGAAATAATCTGGATGAAAATTGGACAAGATTGGGCAGATTTAGTAGAATGCCGTCATAAAAAAAGGTTCCCCTTAGCTGCATTCCCACTTAGGCTGTAAAATCAGGCCTGTAGTATCCACTGCATAACTCTCTGCAGCTTAAGAAAGAGATCACAATTGTAAGTCATTTTCTCAAAGGAAAGAAAAATATCTTAGTACAACCCAAAAAGTGTATTTTTTCCCTCATCTGCTTTCTCAAAATTATTTGGGAGGAAAATAAAATATCAAATATATAGAGTAGAAGTTTGATCCACCTTGCTTAAATTCAATGAAGTGAAAATAAACAATGATTTTACAATGGTAAGAAGCAGAGATCTTCCTCATTTCCAACAGTCACACTATTGACATTATTTTCTTAATAATCTTTTTCTTAATGGAAATCTTTGTCCAACTGGCGAGTTGTTATTTATTCATCAACATGAAATCACTTGGGGCTACAGAAAGAGCTTCTTCAATGCCCAGAAATACAACTAGATCAGTATTTGCTTCGACTTCAGCCCAAACTTTGCAAATTGTGACTCGAGAGCTGTGTGCAGGACAGAGTAACATCACTAACAATGTTCTTCATCCTGTATCTGCTCCATCCACATGGGGAGATAAAACTTGAGTTTATCTCAAGTTTTCCCTAAACACTGAACTTTTCCATATGTCCTAAAGTAGAGCTTTAAGTGAATAATCTTCATATCTAACACAATGTTTGATTAATACTAGCAGTTCCAAAAAGCACAGGAAACAGAAGCCTTTAGAGCAGGTAATTTTGCATTTCCCTGTTGGTTAGAAACCAGTGCCTTTTAATCTTAGTTCCACTTCCAAAAGTTTCCCCATAAAAATTCTTAAGTACAGCGTTAGATATCTGGTGCACTTTAATGTGTTAATTTTGTTATTTGAGATAGTTTTATGTGTCATTTTTGTAACCTCTTACCCAGAACATCCTCCTCTTCGCTGTAATCTAAATCAGTAGTTGCATACCCAGGGATACAGACAAACAGCAAGACAAAGGTTAAAGGTGAGGAACGCTCCTTCTTTCTTCCTTTCATCTTTCCTGTATAACATATAAATGACAATATACATTTTAATTAAATTCCTTCAGCGCTCTGTAGAAGTCATGAGCAGAATAGTACATAGCCGTACAAACTGGGATCTTTGAAATATTGTGAGTTATGTTAGTATAATTATATTGTAAGCAAAATGAAAAACAAGACAAGATTTATAGTTGTGCTCAGCTGACTGCAAGTCTCCAATCCTATCTCCAATACAGATTAGAGGTACTGCTATTATTTTTAAATCCCAATCGAATTAGTCTCCCAGACTACATAATGGTATAAAATGTAACACACTGTACTTTTAATGTTCTGATCAGTTCTACACTATGTATAGATAGCTGGCATGGGAAATCTTTCCAAATACGTTTTACATTGGTTTAGTTTTTTTATTTTACCCTGGATTCATTGCCACAATCATAGGATTTTATTTTTAACAAGTATTTGGTCAATGTATAGTTACCAAGTTCCTCGAATTTTGTGTAAACTGCACTTCAGGAGAGTCAGTGAGCTTTGTGCACTGTGGGCTTCAATGTCTTAAGAAATATTTTGTATCCTGTAGATCCCTCTAATATTGAATATGTCACTTAAACGCAGAGCTATTGTTTTTCACATATGATCAGTGCAACCATACTCATTCACACAAAGAAAAAACTCTTATTCCATGGCAGCTGGCACGATCAAGTTGCCAAAGATGAGGTTTTTCATGCACATATAAGAGTGCCTCTGGAAAACTTCTGCTTAAACTTTTTTAGAAATATGTATTTCCAGCCAATTAAAAGCTTCATAAGTATGCCTGAATTCTCATTAGAGAATAGGCTACATAACTCCTTTAGCTACCGACAATAAATTCCCTATAGGTGTCCTCTTTTCTTAAAGCGTAATACTAAACTTTGGTTAATTAATATTAATAGAAATTAAAGATCTAAGGACTAGGAATTAGGAAATGCACTTTTGTCTTTATTGTTAATGTTTGCATGCCTGTGAAGATAGCACATCTGCATTAAGTAAAACAGTGAGGGCTGGTAGGTCTGTGAGAGATGAGATGACCTGTCACTTTGCTTGGGATACGGCTTTGCAGGAAGAAGGCTACAGAGATGATGTGGCTGAAACAGCAGATGACATTCACAGAAGTATTCTTTAACAGGTCAAATTTTCTTCCAATCATTGTCTATGAAGTTAGAAACAAATCATAGCTATAGAATCTATGAAAACACTAGCAAATAACCATGTCTCAGAAAGGTAAAATCTGCACAGAGAGATTAAGCAATTTGCCACAGCCACTGTGCCAGAGCCAGAAGGTACGGTTATATCTTCATCATCCAATCAGAGCCACAATTTTCAATTCTTCCATGATGATCTATGAATTTTTCTTTCCTGCATACTCAGTGTTTTCTTAACATACAGCATGAGTAGTAAAAATGAAATGTGTTCTTAAAAGTAAGCCTTGGTGCAATGACAAACCAGACCACGCTACTCATGTATGTACTCATTAGTAGCACTAATAACTTGGATAATTTTTAAAATTGAAATTTCCCTTTAGAAAGCTTCACTACATATTGTAGTGAAAACCACTGAGAGATGTCTTTATTCCTTTTTTTTTGTTTGTAAAGGATCACAATTTTGAGATCAAAGGAATTTCTCTTAGCTGCAAAATGTGACAGTGTAAGCTTTTCATCATGCTTTCCTGCCAAAATAAACAGAAGAATACATTTTTCTTTCATTCTGTTCAAACTAAATTTTTAAGCTTAATTTCTCCATTGATATATAAAAATCCATTTTTACCCAGATAAAGTTTGGCAAAATAATTCAGATCTCATTTTGTGTTACTAATCGTGGGTTTTAAACAAATTTTCCTCAAATGCTATTTTTTACTTCTATGAACAAACTCAGAAGCTGTTACTTTCTCCTAGAGATGTAATAAGTACTCCTGGAATAGAAGCGAGCTTTTTAGAAATTCTGAAGACCTATGAAAATTGAGAAAACACGTAAGAGATACAATCACTTATTTTCAGGTATTTTTTCAAAGAAACAGAAGTAGTATTCTTATTCATGTTTCTAACTAGAACTCCACTTTTACATTCAAGTACTATTTTACATGTGAAAACTTAATCTAATAAGGTATTATTTTTCCCCTTTCCCCAGCAACAAATTTCCAGTGATCTGTCTGCTCCATTCAGAGTGATTAATCAATAATAGAACCATAATGGAAAACTTTTTTTTCCCCAGCGCCTTTAGTGGAGGAAGTACCTGAAGGCTGCTTGACTAATCACAAGATATCCCTGCAACATAGCTAAAACACAGGGAAAAAAAAACAACCATGGCACTGTGTTATGGACTTGCAAATTATCATTTCATTCTAACATGCCAGAAATTTAGGTTTAATTACATTCACTAAAGCTACTGTCTGCATTTACTTTCGTACCCAATTTGCTCTTATTTGCCTTACTTTTCTGTTCCGTCTGTTTGGAAGTTTCTTGTTCATATGTGGTAATTATCCACTAGTTAATTATTTCCATTTTCTAACACCATCCTTTTCCCAGCTGTTGTCCCAATATTATCTCATCACTGACTTTTTAAAATATTTCACCATTAAAGGATAGGAAGAGGCTTTACTGAAATGCTCATTGCTATTGTCTGAATACTTCAAGTTATAGCACTTAACATAACCATTAGTATACTCTCTCTCTGGAATATTCTCAGCATTTCTTTTCAGCATTCAGGTAATTTTCAGATTTCCAATCAACCAAAGAACACATATTTCCTCTCAATATACAGTATATACTATAACTTAAAAGCAAAGTAACTGTTCCAGTCCAAGGGCAACAGCCAACCTTGACATTACTGTAACAACTCCAGGAAGCTGTAACATTTGATCACCTCCTGTGAAAGTTGAATGCCAAAAGATCCACAGGAATAGATGTCTTTATACAGAAACAGGCAAAAATAGCATCTTAGACTTCATACGCTAAAAATAAATCGCATATGTAATAAGTAAAGCTTTTAACATATCCAAATAATATTATGTAAGAGTATAACACAAATCCAAAATAAAATAAGAAAACACCATAAAAAGGAGTTCTATTGCCTATATTTCTGGACAAAGTGAATAGAGGCAACAATGTTAATTTTCAGCTTTCATAGTCCATTCTATAATTTTCAGGAGCAGACTACCTCTTACAATGCATTTGGCCTAATACTAGAGTTTCTTCCATGAAAAATTTTGTGGTGTATGGTCCTGGGAGAATTTTACTTTTTTATCCAAACAATTACAGCAAATATTTTCATTCATCCCTCCAGTCATGCTTTAAAAGAGGAACAAAATAACTCTGTACAAGGTAACCTGAAGTTGGCCAGAATTGCCTTTATGATTTGAGAGACATTTGAGTTATGATGTTAGCTTGACGTTAACTAAATTTAAAATAAATACACAACTAAGAAAAAATGTATGGGGAGAAATAAGTAAAATGTTTTGAACTGCACAAGAACTTAGCATTACAATGCAAATAACTGTGGTGACACTATCTAGGCTGAATAAAACCAGAAACAACATCACATATTCAGATTTGATAATTAGATAGATAGCAATAAGTTTCATACTTTGCTTGGCTTCTGTGAGTTCATAGGAATGAAAAATTACAAAATACACTTTCCATTTTAGTCTTTGAAATTGTATGGGAAAGGGTAATTCTGAGCACATTGTTTTCCTTAGAATTTTTAATTTGCAATTATTGGCACAGTTGTGACCCTTCAGAACGGAACTTGCAAATTATCCATAACCTGCTTTGCCCACGGGTTAATTCCAAGTTTGCCTCTTGTCTTTCATTTTCTACATTTGAGTTTTTCCAAACACGACAGCAAAACTCTCACTAATTCAGGAAAACTCTACTTGAATTTGCTTTTGGGACCTCAAGTTGAGGCTTTGGTACCTTCTTTCAGGATCCTGTAGAGTATAGATTTAGATTACAAAATCTAGTAATCCATTTTTACTCAGTCACCTGATATTCTCAAAAGCTCGTTCCCAAGTAGAAGAAAAATATATGAAACAGCCAGAAATGGAAATCCTCAGGAAGTTTTTCTTTCTCATTTGAAAAAAGAATTTTATATACCAAGAGCTACCATATATAATTGTCACTATGTGATTATGAGGATAAATCAGTGCATTTGTACAGAGAACAAATATCTTAGCAGGGTACAGTATTTCTATCCTTCCACTACACTCCCACGTTTTCCTGAAAAGAGTGTCTTGTCAGAAGTAGGACTTACTGATGCTTGGGCAATTTCCCCATGAGCAAAAATTTACATTCTATAACTGTATCTGCCTTACTTCAAATTCTGCTGACCAAACACAATCTCCTTTATCTTCTTGCTAATCTTCCTACGAGGCCATGCATTCTTAGAACATTGGGTCAGGTATGGATGTAGGTGGGAAGAAGGGGGTGAAGATTTTAGTACTGAAATGCTTAAATCCTTCTGTAGCTTAAGTATTTCTTATAATTCCTAAAGGAAGAGTGAAGTCCAAGATCAAAGTGAACCTGGCACTACTTTTTCAATTAAAAAACCCAAACCCTCTGGAAAAGTCCAAGTTTTCTAATTTAATGTTCAGCTGCCCAATAACAACTTTAAAGCTGTGAGCCTCTCATAATATTGACTTTTTTTTTTTTTTTAATGCATTCTATTTATTCTTTATGTTGTATTTATATGGAATGCATAATTAATCTGTAACATCTGGCTCAAGAAAATATTCAAATGCACAAATTCGTGAAGGACTGTCTGCTATGGGAAAGATAGGAAATGTTTTGAGTTTAAATAATCTGCATTAAATGGTTTGATTATTTAGACCAAATACTGAAAATCTATGGGAGTAAATATAGCCCCTTACTCCAGAAGGTTTCTAATTTAGGACAGCCAGGAGTCAGTCCAGCTTTAATACTGGCTTTTCTCTGCATTAAAGTGTCACTAATGTAAATGTCATAAATTCCTAAGGCATTTTTTTAGGAACTGGCACTCTGGTGCTCCCAAACTACCTACCTTTTGAATGAAATATTCTTGTATCTATAACAGACAACTTCTAAATTACTTGAGAAGGGAGCTGAAGGGTATATGGGTAAAAATTGGCACTGATTTATTTACTAGTTTAACAAAATGCTTTGATTTGTGAATAATGCCATCAGCTTCCCTCAAGTTAGAATATAGGTTGACAAAGCAGACCACAAGTAATCAAGGAAGTTCCCAGTGAGAGATCCTTATTACCTGTTCTTATAAGTAGGCCTTTTTAAACCTGCCACCAAAGGAGAGAAATATGAGAAAACTCTCAAGATGTTTTTTTTTCTTCTTTTTTTTTTCTTTTTTTTTCTTCTTCTTTTTTTCCTAAGGACAGACAAGTATAAAACTTGGTGTGTTCTCCATGCAGCCTGCAAGCTCTGGAGTCAGATCTTTTATGTGTGTGTATATCTATAAATAGTTTAGTGTTTGAGTTGTTTGGTTTTTTGTTTTGGTTGTTTTTTT
>VXBW01001855.1:496232-528178 GCA_013400375.1 Thinocorus orbignyianus
TTTCCCACTTAAGGAAGTCTCTTCAACACCAATTTCTATAGTTACCAGAGAGTTTGAGAGCAAACATTTCTTCAGTATAGCATTTATCTCTAACTAACTAACCGGAAAAACAAAAATAAAAGCTAGCTTTTCCAGTAGTAGCCAAAACCAGACAGCTTTAGAAAATGGTATAAAGTGACATTGTAATGACTCTGAGAGTGACTCATTCACAGTGACAGCCCAGGAAGTGGAAGCACACACAACCGGGAAAAAAAAAAAAAAAGGCAACGGATATAATAGAGGAAAGAATAGCAGTAGATAGGACATGCATAGTCAGGGGCTAAATTTATCACAGCCTAAAATTAAAGATAAAAAGGTCTAATTAGACAGGATTGTAGCATCTCTGTTATAAAAAGCAGACCTTTTCCAGTTCACTATATTCTTTTCACATGGGGCATTTTATTTGCCTTATGGTATCTTTACTACCTACTAGGAGTTGTATGGCCAAGATGTTATTAGACCTACCTGTAGCATTGTCTCCCAGTTGGCAGAGTCAACAAGTTCCCTTTAAAAGTATATTATTACATGCACTATTTTGCAGCTGTTTGAAGCATCATAGTTTCACATTTACTCTGGAGTAAGCATGAAGAATGAATTAAGTATGAATTCTCTCACCTCTGCTCTGATGTGAACTGAGCAAAGAACAATGATAGCTATATAAGTCAGTGCTGGTCTGTCATCCCAACTGACTTTCAGCAGAGCAAAGCCTTGCAGTGTCACAATAACTTAATAAAAAGGAATGCAGTCTACTGTGGGTCATCAGCACACAAACATTGCTAATTGAAAGCACAAGCTATCAAAACTTCACCCCCAACTTAACTCCCTCCTGTACTATACAGTAGCAGCCCTAACTGTTTCAGTCCTGAGACCAGAGACTCCATTGGATTCCTCCAAGAACTTCAAAATTCCATCTTGTTATGACTGGCTGCTGCAATATTCCAGCCTCTTAAATTTCCAAGTGAAAACTGGGAAGTAAAAATTGGAAAGGAAAGTGAAAATTCAGCTTTTATGCTGAAAAGTTTTATGACTTGACGTCACCATTTCAGATTTAAACTCTCATTTTAGTTCTGTTTTTATTAAGATCGTAAATGCTGATTTGCAAACTGATAAATTAATTGAAAAAGAAAACCTTGTTACATTTTAAGTTGAAAAAAAGACCATCCCAAAAATAATGTTTACCACAAGAATACCTGTCCTTTTTCACATAAATCTGGACTTCCCTTGCCTTTTCACTTTTCTTTGTCAACTTCTTTCACTTGTGCTTTAAAACTGTTTTTCATCCAGGACTTATTTATTCCCTTCTCCTAGTCAGCTGACACCTGGCACTGGGTACTTTTGCCATTCTGTCTTTACTCAGGTCTTCTTGTGACAGACTCAAACCCTAATTTCCTTCTCCATTCAGTTCTCCTTACCTGGCTCTGTCATGCCTCACATCCTTGATATCCATCACCTAAGAGCTGGGAACTGGATATATTGTGGGAGGCAGAGAGGTGATGAGAGTAAGCCTTGGCAACAGAAGCCTGCAAGTCATTTTCCTAATTCCCTGATCATGCAGTGCAGAGCACCTGATACAACAGTTCGGGTGAATTATAAACTGTGAAATTAAAAGTGATTTTTTAAAGTAGCTGCACTTTTCACACAAACACTGGATTTGCCTACATCAAATCATATAACTACTAGAGACACCTTATGGAGAAGGACGAGTGATTTTGTAGCTACTTCTACTAGCCATAGAGGAAAAAAAACCCGAAAATAAAACACACGACACAGGATCCAACATTATGAGCTTATCCATATAATTGTTTTAAAATCAGTTCTTTTGGGATGCTCCATTTTCCAGAAGAAGTTTGAACTTTCTTGTACCCAGATCACATCCTGATAAATGCATTGTTTATTTTTTTACTAAAGAGTAAATCAAATTAACCAGAGGTTAATTTCAGAGGTATACTCACTTATGAACAGCATACATCAGGGAAAATGGCAACAATACTAAAGGTGGAAAATGGACAGCTGTATCAACAGCAACAGGAAATAATTAAGGAAACTGAAGAAAGAGGTTATGAGAGAAAATTAAAAGGACTAAAAATAAATCTATTTTGCTGCGCATTAGCTATGAGAGGAAAAGAGTTATACAACTCTCCATGTGGTTTTGCTTCATTCTGTCCCCAGTGGACCTTCCTCCCTCTTGTAAAGTAAAACCAGTTTCATAAAAGAAACACACAAAAGTAGGTAATTTGTCCCTGGTTTTTAAGACAGTTCTCCCTGGTTTCAGCATGAAGAGCTTTAGGTGTGAAGTCCTTACCAAAGCATCTTTCCAGATCTGGTTTCTTTAGAAACTGTCAGCTTCTAGTTTTTAGGAAAAAAAAAAAAATTACTGTCCAGAATGTAGCCTAAACAAAGACCAGAAATAAGTACTGGAATAACATTTTGCTTCAAAATTGTGAGATACGAGACTAACTTGATTCTTGAGGGTCCTAGGCTCTACTAATGTTCTATTTCTTGATTTTAAAATTGCTTTTCTTGTTTCTGTACACATGCTCTGACTCCCTCTGGCAGAACATACTGAAAACACACCAACAAAATCATGGCAGTTACAAAGAACTTCAAGCAGCCATAACTTTAAAATGTAGAAGAGAGTTATTCCCAGAATCAAGTTTTCCAATTAAACAGAGGTTCTAAAGCAGCTTTCCATAATGTGAAAAACTGTCGATATCTCTTTTTTTCTGGACTAGATTTAATATTCACATTTCCAGGGACCATCCCAATCTGTGACATCAGCCTGTGTTTTCTGCCCTAAAAGTAACTCAATATCCACAGAGGCAAAAGAACAGCATGAAAGCTATTAGTAGCCCCGTACTGGAGAACAGAAAATCTATGTGTGAGTACCTGCCCCTGTCTATGCACTTAACTTGGAAGGCTTATTGGAGAAGCATACAAATAGTTCTTGAAGGCAGATCTGGAATCCAGTAACTCTCCTTCTCTAACCGTGTGTCTGGTCTAGTTAGAAGTGAGACTTCAAACTCACTAAAGGCTCTGGACATGTTCTCTAAAAGCTTGTTGGGAAATCTGTTCTTTTACGCCTTTGCTTTGTTTCCTAGAGATCCTATTATCTTGGACTACCTTTCCCCCATCTTAAAATTTCCTCTCTGACAGAAACTTTTTATACTCTCTCCCTCATTGTGCTTTATATCTGACACTGAATCCTAAAATAGTTATCAACAATTTATAAATTTTTGCCGTTAGATTTATTTTCAAAATTAACTCTCTGATGAGATTAAGGATAGATAAATTCAATGCCAGTAATTTTCCATCTGTTCTCAGTCAGGAAGATAACAAACTTTAACTTACAGTTATTCTGCATTTAGAAGACTAGTTAGATGAGTTACAATAGAGTTTTCATTAGTAATCTGAGCGCTGCACTAAAAGGCTGAATGCGCTTTAAAGGTCATAACTACACCGGACAGCTGAAATGCATTAAATCTCCAGATTGCAAACTATGCAATGTAAGGATGAACATAAAGATTACTGAAAGTCAATTTAAAGCACACTTAGAGACTTTCCAGCATGGATGTTAAATCCATTTCTTTGAAATTTCTATATCAAGCACTTGCCAACATGAGTGCTTTTTAATGAACACTTTCATGTGGGACATATTTGACAGGAGAAAAGGCCAGAGCAGAATGTGCTCATCTTTCCTTCCTTTCCTTTGTGTGCAATACTCTCTCCTTGCAGAATTAAAGAATGAGCAGAAGATTACAAAGGGAAAAGACTGACAATTTTTCACAAGTAGGAGCCTAGCAATTCCTAAAGCAAGCCTTTGCTGTTCATATCTATACTGACAGCTGGACTTCCTGTCTTTGCGTCTGTCATTCAGGAAGGAAGCTTTATATCTTTACATGTTTTCCATTAAGTACTTTGATGACTAATTTCTAGAGTACTGAGTCACATTGACCTTTCACATACTCCCCCCCATCTAAATTGTTATTGTTCTCCCAACTCCACATTTCCACTCTTACATGCATTTTCTTCATTTAAATTGTATTTAGATTTTCTAAAACACAGTTATTAAAATTTTAGCCAATGTGTTTGTTTGTTTGTTTGTTTTTAATATACAGGGTAATATCACCATTTTTCTTTACTAAAAATGAAATTTCTGTCAGTACTTCCAAGAAAAATATTACAAAAATCACCAGTAGTATTTTGGGTTTTCGAGGGGGTGTGTGTGGCAGTGGTAGTGTTTGTTACTTCGGCACTGTTGTAAGCCTCATTCACTGCCCTCCCCACTGTTGAAGTGGTTTTAGATTCTTGAGAGTGAAATTGGTTTATAGTAGCATCACCTTAACTTGTTTCTCCTAAATTGTTATTGTACTTCCCAAAATATTAATTGCTTCAAATGTTACATGCCTTAAAAGGATTTGAAGTAGCCTATCAGACCGCTCTAAATCGAGCCTCCCTTGGAGCTACTGTAGTGGAGAAATTGTTTTAAAAAACAAAAGGTTTTTTCCAAAGTCCAGCTATTGATCAAAATTAACATATTCGCCTTTGAGATGGCTTTCTTTCAAAGATCTGTCATGGATCTCAAAATACCTTAGTCTGACATTCTTACAACCAAAGGTTAGTTGTATTAGTAATCGTAAAAGTATATTCATTGTTTCAAATTTAGAGACAAAAGTCTTCCTTTTCACAGCACTCCTCACTGAACTTTGAATCTAAACATCTGATTACTGCATCTACCACATTCTAAAGAAAAAATAACAGTGGATATTCCTTTCTGCCAGCTAAAGAAAAAAAACACCTCTCATGAAAAACTCAAAGTCTGTTACAAAGTACTCACCAAACGCCTAGTTACAGCTCTTGAAGAAAGAAAGAATTCCTGAAGCAGTGCTGAGTTTGATCCTCCCCTACTAATTCACGCAGAAGGGGTGTGGTGTAAGGCTACAAAGGCAGGATTGCAACCTGATCTTCCCTGAGCAGGGTCCTGCCTGTGGATTAATCAGCGACTCGTTGTTCTTGCTTTCTGTAGAGCACGCGGGTTCAGTCTCATGGATAGAAGTCAGGCATCTGCATCAGCAGCAGAAATGCTTCCTGTTTAAAGTTTTCAGATCTGCCTGCAGTTTGGAACAACTGTTTTCTAAACAGCACTGGCTGAAATGAAATGCATTTTTAAAGAACAAGAGACAGTCTGTGGATATACTATTCATTGTACCTTGGAGGCTTTGATACGGCTCATGAGGATGCCATATTCACTGCCTATTTAAGAGAGATACGTTGTAGTTTACTGTTGTTTTTTATTTGTTTTTAAATAAAGCCATGCTATTCACTCTAGATCCAGGCTGCGTTCGTCACAGTATCTGGAGCCGTACTATGATGAGTGCTTTGCCTTCAGCTACAACACACCATCTATCTATGAATCACACTTGTATGCATTAAAACTAAAGTTAAACATCATTAAGAGTACTACAGCTGCAGACAGGGACAGGGACCCTAGTTGTAAGACTGAGATCTTGTAACTTGTGGATGTAGAGACAAGCAACCAGAATTCTAGTCCTGGACACACAGGATGAGAATTAGATAATGAATTCATAGATAATGAACTAAACAGCAACAGATAGAAGCAACAGCTGAAGAACAGTAACTTTCACAGTTAGTAGCCATAACTGTAACTAATTGCAATTATTTCAGGGCAAAGACAAACAGGTGAGTTAAGTCACTTTCACTCAAGTTTTATATTCATCTGTTCATCATCATCCTCAAAGAGACTGGAAGTTTTACATAGTTAATTAACATGCTAACTATCTCTGACACAAACAGAAGTGCTTCTGGCAATTTTCTTAGAGATCCTGCTTGTTGTTCCTGACTGTAAAAATGTCTGTAATACTTTTCAGGGCAAAGTCAGTAGTCGGCTGAGTCTACTGACCATTAACTGTGTCAATAATCAAATGGATTAACTGTCCTGAAATGGACTAGAAGCACACACAAGTAAAGGAGCACTTTAAATGCTCCACTATACAGTTATAACTAACAACTCCTTAGCTCAGATAAAGGAAGGAGCAACCTAGCTCAGAAGTTAATTAAATGGAAGTGGTTACTCTGTCATTTGTGTGACACCAAGCCTCTGAAAAAACATGTTTTGGGGGCCCGTGTGTTAAGAATTAGTATCTGTAAGCGATATCCATAAATTTCTTAAAGGGTCACAAATAGAACAGCCCCAAACAGATGTAGTGAGATGACACCACAATTTAAGGCATCTCAGTTTGTATATTAACAATAGAAACAAAACAAACCAGATTTCCAAAAAAAAGACATACTTCTTCATTTAGGTTTTCTTAGAATCATAGAATGGTTTGGGTTAGAAGGGACCTTGAAGATCACTGAGTTCCAATCTCCCTGCCATGGGCAAGGACACCTCCCACTCGACCAGGTTGCTCAAAGCCCCATCCAGCCTGGCCTTGAACACTTCCAGGGGTGAGGCTTCCACAGCTTCTCTGGGCAATCTGTTCCAGTGCCTCACCACCCTCACAATAAAGAATTTCTTCGCAATATCTCATCTAAATCTCCTCCCTTTCAGTTTAAAACCATTAGTCCTTTTCCTATGGCTCCACTCCCTGATCAAAAGTCCCTCCTCATCTCTCCTGTAGGCCCCCTTTAGGTACTGGAGGGCTGCTACAAGGTCTCCCCAGAGCCTTCTCTTCTCCAGATTGAACAACCCCAACTCTCTCCACCTGTCCTAACAGGAGAGGTGCTCCAACCCTCTGATGATCTTCGTGGTGCTCCTCTGGACTTGCTCCAACAGGCCCATGCAGAAATGCATCTATGTAGATGGACATAGTTTCAAATTTGCTCCACTCTAGAAGGTATTTGTGGAGGACCTGGTTTATTTTCAGTCATACCAGATGCCAAACAGTTTGAATTTACCAGTCCCTGAAAATATATTCATAACCTAAGGACTCAACCTGGTCAAGACTTCAAGTGAGATCTTTTTAATTTTAATGATAATTTTTTTTTTAAGTGAATGTGCAAAAAAAAGAATCTTCAAAGATTATGTAATAATGTGCAGTCCTACAAAATCTCTTTCAAGTAAATTAGATTTGGTGTACAAATTAATATAGTAGCTCTTAAAGAAACAGTCCACACAGACATGAAAAATGAAAAAATGATACACTTTTAAAACACATTTGTCTTCTCATAGTCAAATACTTTGACAAACACATACAAAGAAAAGTACTCTTTGGCAGACATATTAGAGAATGAAATTCCTTATTTTGATGAAAAGTCAGATTAAGAAACCTTTGGTAAATAATGAAACAGGATAAGATATGCATTCATTATGTGCATGAAGAACTCATATCTAAAAGAAAAATTCAAAGGAAACAGTATTTCATTTTGAGAGGAATCTTTTTGCTTTCTAGTCTGTTTACATCTCTGCAGTTCCCTCATGCAGTCTTCTTAATCTAGTTATAAGGAGGGTGTCTGAACTCATTTGCTTTGTAACTTCGATGTAAAATGCTTTGGTTGAAACTGGAACCAGACTCTGGAGATAGAAACAAAACTGTTTTGAATCTCTAGTGAGATCAAAGAATTCCATTCAGCTATGAGCTGGCCTAAACAATCACACTAACCTCTGGATTGCCCTGAATCCTGCTGATAGCTTAAGACAGTTGTCAATAGTTAAACATCCACAGTGGAAAAAGTCCCTACAATTCTAAAAAATATCTTGGCTCCTTTTTAGAAGGGGCTTTCAAGATGAGCAAGATGGAATTTATTAGTTCTAAAACTAGTCAGGAAAACTCACTTTTCTGAGGTCCTATGAGAGGCTAGAAACCTCTCAAAAAGTAAAACTTGTAAATCACAAAACTCAGCAACCTAGCTTCTGCTCAAGAGATTACCTAAGCTTTGTTGTTTTTCTGAAGAACACAAGAATACTTACTAAAGAAATCTTTAACCTTTGAGTATGTGACATTATCATTATGTTCTCTCTTTGTGTTTACTTATAGCATATACTACATGAATCAATTGCCAACACAAAGACTAGAATTCGGAAGATGCCCATTTCACATGACTTCTGAGGTGAACCCACAGAGTAAAGCTCTGGCCAGTTATGCAATAGTAGGAACTGTACACATGATTGAATCAGTGTGAAAAAAGATCATTTACAGTACATTCATCAACAGACTACCTACCAAATTTGCTTGTTTTTCACAGGTTACACCAGAATGCAGCTTGGGCCGTACAAGTCTAATATACCAGCCCCCTTTACAAGCTTCTTTCTGACTCCTGAGGAATGCCACTCATCATTGGTTTCCACTTGGACGTTGAGCTGTTAACTGCAGCACTTTAAGTGTGACCACCCAGCCTGTTCCTTATTCACCAAGTGGTCCATCCATCAAATCCATGCCTCTTCAGTTTAGAGACCAGGATATCATGCAGGACAGTGTCAAATGCTCTGCATAAGTCCAAGTAGATGACATCTGTGGCACTGGCCTGCAGAAGGTGTGCAAGGATAACAGTTCTAATAGTAAAAGTCTTAGGTTTTTAAAAGTGTTTACATCCCACAGGTCAAAAATGGTTCACTCTTTCCTGAGTGACACCAGTTACTTTGGGTCAGATACTCCACCTTCCTCTTTCATCATGTGACATGGTACTAACACAGCTACGTTCACACTGCAGTGAGGCTAGCTATTACTGGTTTTACAATGTATAGTTAGTGTCAGCAAGACATCAGGAAAAAGGAAGAAAATGGCTAATGTCTAACCTAATTCAGAAGACTGGGGCAGCATCACTGGCTTCTGGAACGTCCGTCCTCAGTTTGAGCTGGTGGTCATGCTGATATTGAAAGGGATGGAGAGAAAGACAGTGAACATCAAATCAAAATTTTCCTATGCTCACAGAATCGCAGAATCTTCATGGTTGGAAGGGAGCTCTGAGATCATCAAGTCCAACCATACACAAACGCATACACACAAACAAACCCCAACAAAAAAACCAAAAGCCCATAAACCAAATCACACAACTCAACAATCTTGGCCACTAAAGCACGCCCTGAACTGACACGTCTACACGTTTCTTAAATGGTTCCAGGCTTGATGACTCCACCACCTCGCTGCTAGTGTCCAGAGGCTGTTCCAGTGCCTGATCACCCTCTCAGTGAAGTCATTCTTCCTAATATCTAATATAAACCTCCCCTGCCACAACTTCATAGCATTTCCTCTGGCCCTGTCATTATTCACTTGGGAGAAGAGGTCAACACACACCTCTCTACAATGTCCTTTAGGGTAGTTGTAGAGGGCAGTGAGATCTCCCCTCAGCCTCCTCTTCCCTAAACTAAACATGCCCAATTNCATTTGCAAACTTACTGAGGATGCAGTGAATCCCCATATCCAGATCATCAATAAAGATATTAAACAATGCTGGTCCCAGAACTGAGCCCTGAGGGACACCACTTGTGACTGGCTGCAAACTGGATTTCACCCCATTAATCACAACTCTCTGGGCACAGCCATCCAGCCAGTTTTTTACCTGGTGAAGAGTACATTTGTCTATGCCATGATTCACCAGTTTGTCCAGGAGAATGCTGGGGGGGATGGTGTCAAAGACCTCACCAAAGTCCAGGTAGACAATATCCACAGCCTTCCCCACATCAAGAAGGAGGCTCACGGTCATAGAAAGAGATCAGGTTGGTTAAGCAGGACCTCCCTTTCATGAACCCATGCTGGCTGGCCCTGATCCCTTGGCTGCCCTGCACTAGCCATGAGAGTTCACCGTACATCTTCATTTGCACAAAGTGGATGGGCTTTAGAAGTATACGTGATACATAGTGCTAAGTACATGATGTTCAGAAATAAAAATGATGCTCAAATCTCCAATCTTTTTACTGTTTTACTGTACAAGATCAGAGATCAAGCAGCAGAAAACTAGAAGCTTTGTGTGTGCTTGAATAATATTTTTTTTTTTAGCTCTATCTTCCATGAAGCAAGATTTACTACAAAACACAGCTGGAAAAACACAAAAGCATTTGCTTACACAAGCTGCTCTTCAGGTCTTCACAGAAACATCTCTCAGTGTGGGTGTGGCGTTGCTGGTACTGTAACAGCATAGATGTTTGCAATGTTTTGTTGCCCCCTAGCGATACCAGTTCATTTTTCCACTTAGTTCTGTAAACGTTTTCGTAGAGTCAAGGGCTTCCTGTTTCTTGACTTCAAAAAATTAAATCGTAACTTAATTACATACAATTGATGCTATATATTTGATGTATTTCTGAATCCTCATAAGAAATTGGCTAACAAGTTTACAGGAAAACTACCACCAGCATAGTTGACTTGCACCGGGGAGTTTAAAGTCAGAGCTAAAGATGCAGCAGTCACTGTCACCATGCAGGGCACAATCTCCCAAGGGCCTTTTCCTCAGAGCAGACACTAATCTTCTTACACAGTGGAAGGCTGTTGCTCTTGCAGAATTCCTGAAAGCACTGAAAGTTGCTGGCTCCTGTGTACAATGGCACACCACAGCAAACACCTACTCTGACAGTCAGCTACAGATCACAGATTCCCCACTTGCAGTATTAGTAGCAGGTTTGTACTTAAGTGTTACATCTTCAAATTAGCAGATCTTTTTGAGACCACTGAAGTATATTCCAGTTTTTTCATCTGAGGGCATCTACATGTTGATGAGACACAACTTCAAAACCCCAACCAGGTTCTAAAAGAAGAACTTAAATTCCTTTTAATCAGAGTTTTGCAAATGGCTCTATTACTGTTTTATATCTGTTGCATTATTTTTCTTGTGGTCTTTATAGCATTTCATATCTAAAATCCACCTAAAAATACATTAAAGGAAGTGAAAGTGAAGGATCTTCTCCAGTGAAAGGAAGGTCAAAACCCAGCAGCTGGCCCTTGAAAACCTGCCTCTGTAATACACGCCTCTTTTCCCCCTTATTGTTCTTCTTTTCAGTGACTACCTGTTCTTACAGAGAAATCACGGCTATCTCAAGTGTTTTCTAAATACTGAAATTATAATGAACAGAGAGAGTGACTGTTAATGCTGATAGCAGAATGCTGAGATCATACAATAAGGAAACTAAAAACATAGGCTTTATTTCTGTCCTCAATTTGAAAACTGTTTAAAGCAAGTAGGAAGAAGCAATGTAACTGTGACTGAAACTCAGATTTTTGTTCTTTTCCTGGAATCACTAGTCAACCTGCTGCCTCTTACCAAAGCACAGATGTGACAAATTTTCACATTTCTTGTTTTCAGCTGTGTTGTTTCTATTCCAATCCTTTTAATCAGTTTTGCCGTGCATGTCTTTTTCCATATGAGCTTACTCATGTACTTATTTCTTCATTCATCCATTTCTTAACAGTAAAACAGTGAGCATCTTGGAGCATGCTTTGAATTTAGAATCCTAAAAAATTAGTCCTATTTCTAGCTTTTTGAAAAGCCCAGAGATAAGCTTCTTCGAGATAAGCTTCTTCTATAGTATGATTACAATAATCAGAAAGTACAGAACGTATCATGTAACATTTTGAATAACGTGCAGATTCCAAGACTTTTGTATAACTCAGGAAGTAGGAGCTCAGGTCAGTACCAGGTGCATCTCATATAATCAGAAACTATGTGAGGTTTGAATTTCATTATAAAACTTGCACTGACTTCAGCCAAAAATGAATAAGGAACTTCTTACATAAAAGGACAGTAATAATTTTGTCACCTTCTCTACAAAAGAAAGGTTTTTTAATCCTGTTTGGTCTTTTTATTTCAGTAATTTGATAAAAATTGAATGAACTTTTCATCATTCAGCCACATTTAGATCTGAGGTAGATCACATCTGAGGCAAAATATAATACAAGTATTACCTGCTGATTTCTGTTGTTACTGTTAAATAATAAAAAATGTCATGAAGTGCTGCATAGTCTTGTTGAAAAAATTGACTCACTGGATAATGAACTTATTTTAAAATAATTTATTCCTCACTTGGCTCAGCAAATGTCTAATTCTGAAACAGCTATAGGCTAATTGAAAATTTATGTATTTTGTCCAGATTAGCTATTTTTCGTGTTTTGCATTCTCATGCAGCGTCTGTTTATCCTCTCAATGAGACCAGTGCTTCACTATGGATCTTAGTAAATAAGCCTCCCTTTAGCATTCATTCCAAATGCAGATCAAGTGTAGAGCTATCTGGCTTAGTCACTGGATGTCACTGTTGCAGCACTAAGAGTTCAGTTATTTTATCTGGAAACAGGAGGCAAGTATGCTTGTATCTATTTTATTCCTTGACTATTATTGAACAGTTACATTCTTACTCAGGCTGAAGTCAGTTTGAGTTTTATTATAGGTTCAGTATTTAGAATTTCTTAGGCCTGAAGATAATTTACAGTTTCAGGGGAGATTATTCTACCAGTGGCTTTGCATTTAAGTTTTAAAACTGTTTCTATTTTAATTTAAAAATGTACCCTTTCTTGGTTCTTTGTTTCTGCTGCTCTGATAGGAGCTTTATTTCTGAATAGACTTTTATATATACACAGCGTATATAATTCTGGTACTACCAAATTTAATACACACACATACACATACACAATAGTACCAGAATTATATACATATTTATGCATATGTATGCACATACAATAGCAATGTAAGATTTCTAAAAACATTTTAAATAGTTTTCTTGGTAGGGTCATATAAGCAATGAATTTAAAGAATTAACTATTACAAAAATAAAACACCTACCCTTTACCTTAAAAAACCTGAGGGAGAACTAAATAGCAAAAGAAACCTCAATCTATGTGCTCATAATTTTGAAAATCGAATAACTTAAGCATGTGCCCAAGTAGCTTATCAAGTCTTATTTCTTTTACAAAACCTCTTGAAATGTATTACATCAACACCAAAGTTATCAATGAGAAATATACTGTCATGGTATTATTTAACTGTTTACAGCTTGCATTAAATGAAATAAAATGAAACCAAATAGCATCTGATTTTAGATAGACAACCAAAAACCAAGCAGAATTTCCTATTCATTGGACCGTCTACTGATTTCTCAGAAAAAAAGCTGTGAGTATTCCTTTGTCTTGACAAATTATGAATAGAAGTGAAAGTTATTTTCTCTTGGTGAATTTGACTGGGAGACAGTAGTTATCAATGCTCCTACTAACAGAACCCAGCTCACCTTCAGTGCCATTTTATATTTTTAATATACCAGCTTCTTGCAGGCTGAATCCTCCTCTATGGTACGGCTGGGGAATAAATAAAGAAGGTACAAGAGACATTCAAACCATGACATAAGGATCAACAGGACTTTCACAGTATGATTTCAGAAAAATATTTTGAGACTGTGAATAAGTGAAGGAGATGGCATCTGAGGACACCACCATCAGTTGCCAGCTCTGGAGGTCTGAGCAGCTAGTATGAATGAAACGTTTACTAGCAAACATGCCAAACCCTGTATCCATTCCTCAGCCCCTCCTGCTGCAGTGCCAGACCTGCTTCCTTCTGTTCACCCCACCTCAACACTGTGCTTGTCCTCTTGCCAAGAGTGGCTCTCAACATCCTTGCCCCAGTTGTCTTTTGTGTTCTATTACCTGCTGACTCCTAATGTCTAAACCAGAAATAGGAAGGCAATCCAAGCACATAAGGAGGAAACCTGTTTCCCAAACCTACTGGGCTGCTAAAAAAGAAAACAAAGCATTACCAACAACTATTCTAAGACCTGCACTCCCTGGGGCTAGCTGCTCCCCACCAGCTCACTGGCTTCCAGCCCACCGTGTGTTTATTTGAAGAGGAAGAGGCTTCTCTAGAAGATACAGAGAATGCAAAGGTGGGAAATGTCACACAAGCTTTCGTTGTGTTCAGCTGCTATCTAGTATCTAAGACAACAACTCTAGGCTCAACAAGCTTTTAAAGCATTCTCATGATAAGTCATTAGACAACTAAAACCAGCCAATTCTTACGTGACAGTTATTGCAGTACACATGCTTACCAGAGAATGGAGGACAATTACTTACGCACTCTTCATAACTCCTACAATGCACAGAACAATTGTCTGCCCTTTGCCCTGTTCCCACTATCCAAGAAGCTGGGTACAATTCATGTTTCTTTCCTGGATGACAGAACACTAATCCATCGTCAGCAACGCCCATGCTGCATAGCACTGAGAAAAGAATAATTTTATTCTCCCAGTATTTCTACTATTTTTTTTTCCCAGTAATAGAGAACAAGTGATGAATAATGAGCAGGTTAGACACAGGTAGGAAGTCTAAGTATCAGTCTGTACTTTGAGAAAGGGGTAAGTACTGGATCCAAACTGAGAAAACCAAGGCATGTTCAAGGTCCAGTATCATACCGCTTCAAAGCTAATCATTCAAGAGAAGCCTGTGCCAAACAGAGTATTATGTACACTGTAATACTGAAACTCATGAAGCGATACTAACAAGTTGCATGTCACAGCCCCTGTAAAACTGCTCTGTGTGGGAGAACCCTTCCAAACTCATCAGGTAAGAGTTACCTTAGACGATTGCTATATAGCAAGCTATGGACTGGTAATATATTTTTTCCTTTCCTTAGTAGCAAGGTGACTTGTACTAGTATGCTAGATTCAAAATATCCCTTATGTGCAACAGTTTAATGGAGCACACACAAAACAAAAAACCAAAGCAAATCCTTCACAAGGTTGCCAGTCTCAGGAGACAGGAAGTGGAAGAGAAGGCCTTTCACAAGGGTTTTCCATTTGGGCATAATCTCTTCAAAATGAAGAGTAAACATCTGGGATGCTGACCAGCAAAAATCACCGAAGTGCATGCTTAACACTAAACACATAAGTAATAACACTGGAATAAGTATTTTTAAAAGGAGAAAAGCATGAGCAGGTTGCTACAGAAAATTGTACTTACTGCTGTATTCTTGTCTCATCTAGCAAGGTCAGACAGCTTGGTCTGGTCAGGAAATGGATGAATGAATCAAATGCAACTTTATCCAGGATAGTTCTCTAATAAAAAATAATTAATTACAGCTCATGTGAAAAATTTACCTGTAGCACTACCAGAGGACAAGTGAGATAGAAAACTGAGAGTGTAGCCCCTAGAAGACTGACAACAATATAATGATGCTGTTTCACTAGTGAGAAAAAACAACATTTATAGGTGCTTCATGGAGACTGAGTACATCCTTAGTCCAGCATAGTGCGGCACAATTTTTCAGAATACTCACAAAAGTTGCATTTACAACATACGGCTTCTATGGAAAAATCCAAATTTAATACCTGTAAAATCCTAGTTTGCCGAGTGGCAGATTTTTAAATGGTAAGAATCTCCCACTGCAATAACCTGATTGTATAAACAGTTATTTCATAATCACTATGGAAAACAATATGAAATCAAACCCTACCATCCCACTTTTGGATGTGAAAGAGGTAGGCTTTTACAGATGAGATTTCCTTATGATGCTGATTTGGGGAAGCTTTTGAATAATGCATCTTTTTCATTAAACAACATTATGAACTTGATCAAGGGTTGAAGTCTCTCTCCACCTTCCCCGAATTAGCCCATTTTAATAAGAAAACAAACAGAGAAGGAGGATTTTTCATAAAGCTCATGTGCTGCTGGTAAAAGAAGATTAAGAATTATTCTATATTTTCCTTTGATCCTCTGCAATCTCTTTCCAGCACCATATAAATCTCCTCTAGATTCTGGCAGAAGCCTGACAGCTTATTTGATTTCTTTACAGCATGTGGGATAACAAGAGTGGTATTTTCTGTTTCCTTACACTACAGGGTAGAAAACCTGCCTAGAGCCAAGACACTATAATAGACACACTATCCTTTAATACACTGGATAACTCTTTCAATGGAAGCACATAAATTTCTTTCACAGAATAATCATCATATCAACAAATTGAAATTGCTTACAGCTGTGTTTCAAGGAAGCTTTTAATAAAAGCTACTTGCAATACTTCAGACATTGAAAGAGTTTCCTCTTCATAACTAAATGTAAGCTGAACAAAGGTTTCTCACAGTCACCAGAGTGCTCTCTTGGACCATATTTAAATAAAGATATCTAAATATTCCCTCCAACAGACTTTTCTCCTCCAATATTCTTTTTTAATTTTCTTGTTGAAATAGTTGGTATGTAGGTACAAGATGCCTGTTCATTGTGGCTTTCCATCATATCTAGAAATTCACCAAATTAATTTTTCCTTCAAATACTTTGCAATCATATAAAAACAAACAAAACAAACAAAATCACTTATACAAAAATACTACAATTATTTAAGTAGAATTAACAGCTCACTTTGAAGTTACTTGCAAAAGAAAGTATATTACTATTAGATTGATTGAAAGATTTCTGATTTCAGATCTTTTTGATGGAAAGCTAGGATTTTATTATATGATTCCCTCCCTCTCCCCTGCCCTGAAATTCTGAAATACACTGACCTGCATAAATTTCAACTAGGAATGAAAATTCAGAGAAAACCTATATATTCAGAGAGACACAATCGGAATACAAAATTCCTTTCAGGCGACTCTGTTAATTCTGTTGTTTCTTTCTGTTTCATTTCACAAAAAACTAGTTGTGAAGTAAAACCTTGTCCATTGTGCAGATGGGTCAGAATCTAAACTGGTCTAAAATGACCAGCCTGTGATCTTCAAAGCAGAATAGCTCAAATTAATCTTTCTTAGCTGACATTTGCACCACAACCAGACTCTTGTGGGTAAAATTAAACTTAATGGGTTGTACTGACTAAGTCTGGAAGACTGGCATTTGCCTCAGCAGGTCAGTTCAGCAAAGGCAACGTCAACTAAGGAAGCATAACAAATAGCTGAGTAATTCAATCGAGAAAAGCAACAAAATATGTTGTGAAATAAAGTGTGAATTTGTAAGCTAACTGGCACTTCTTTTTGCTGCCAAATAGAGGTTACCACTTCCAGCAATGAGAGTTTGGTTATGTTCTAATACAACTGTCTCTATGAACTGAGATACAGCTTTGACCTGCTGCACAGAAATGCAGAGTCCCCTAGGACGTGTGTTTCATATCATGATTTTTTTTATGCACATAAATGTTTGAATATGTATGGCTGGATTAATGTTCATTCAAAAATAAAAGGGCATATCAGACACAAAATGTGAGTTCCTTCAAGTCTGAATCACTTTTGCTAACTATCTTTTCTTGTTAAATGCCCACTTCTGTACATGCAGTTGAGTGTTTCTGGGTTCTTGTATAGACTACTTGTGCCAGGTGAACACTTGGAAGGGCACTGTCGCAAGACACTGAACACTATGAAGAATTCAACACACTCTTCTCTGGGACACTGTAGATATTGCAGTATCATTCTGTACTTACAGGTCTGTAGCATATGAAGTATTGCGAGGACTGAGCTATAATAGTTTGCAGTGTATTTCTTACTTGGTCAGGAGAGAAGAACTTTAAGTTTTGAGGGTGAGTCACTCTCAGAAGCTCTTTAATTTTTCAGACTAACTTGGCATAAATATTTCAGTTATGCTTTAAAGAAATAACTCTTGCCTTTTGTATCCTGCAGAAGGGAACCAGGTGATCTCTACTTGCACGTGTTTGGAAATCTTGTAACCGTGCCGCTCTACCATTTCACATATCAGCTCCACAAAGTATGGCCCCTACCATTTAATCAGAACTGTGACAAATGACAAACATTTCTGTTATTTTGAACTGACAAAAGTAGTTAGAAATGTGGATGCTTTGTTAATAAAAGAGTCTTAAACAGGTTACTGACCCAGAATAGGGTTAGAATTGTTCACACGCTGATATGCAAGAAAAAGAAATTTAAGTTTTTCAGGACTTGTTCTAAAGATCTTCAGTGATGTGCAAACAGGAAAAAGTATTTTTAAAATTCAAGGGTTTTCTTCATTTCTGTTAGTGCGCTGCAGAGAATGGAAGATGAGATCAAATTTAACAAGAAAGAAAATCAGAGGATTCTTCAGAGTAATCAGCTGCTTGTAAGAAGAAAAACCCCTTTGTAACACATGTACAAAACCCAATAATAATTTGGTTAATCTTTTTCAACTTAGGCATCTTTACTGTACTATTTTGTTTCTTGGCACAAAGACAATTAGTTCAATTAGTGCTATTGATAAGGATGTGATTTTTTTTTAAGATTATGTCAATATTTTAGAAATAATGAAGAATACAGGCGTCATTATGACTTCTTTGTTCCATTTAAAAAAGAAAAATCTTACTGGTTTTTGAACTGTGCTTTTTGGATATAAACTGTAAGCAGGTGGACAGGACAGCTGGAAAGCAGAAGGCAAAAAAACCAAAACCTCCAAAAGAAGTTACAATTGCCCAAAGCAAAAGGCACAATCACTTCAAGATTAATCCCTAGGGAGGTTTTGTAATATTTTTGGAAATTAAAATATTCATGCTAAACTAGGTCCCCCCTTGGTAAACAACATTTTTTTCTGAAACTAAATTGCTTTTTACTAAACAGAGTGGATTCAGCTGATCAGATGAATGCTTTTTGAATTTTACAAAGAATATACACTTTTCTTATTAAAATCTTATTCTGAACTGTCAATGCTTTGCTCACAGTGGGCAGCAGAAATATTATTAAACCAAGTATCTGTGTGCATAACGGGCTACCAGTTTTTCCTGCTTATGGAATTAAGGGGGGTACTGAATAATCAATTAAGTTTTAATTTAATCAATCCAGGTTTATTATTGAATAAATACTTTGCCTGGGCATAAGGTATATGAAAGGGCATGTGCTTAAAACACCAAACATTAAAACAGTTTCTTAGTAATTGATTACTACTCTTTGGTAAAAAGAACGAAATTTCGCGATATTTAATTTGATCACCTGCTAATGATGTTGCTGAAGCATTTGTGACTTAGATGGTAGCTTTTACTACCATTAAAGTGGGAAATTATATTTCTTCTTTTTTTGTTGCATACCAACTACTCTTTGTGCCTTTGAAATAAAAAAAAAGTAACTGAAGCTCTGTAATAATAAGCATGGCTGTACAGAGTAAAATAAGCCTGGAGCTTTCCTCCTAGCTTGCAGATGGACCTTTATGCTTTATGCAAATGCCTGCAAAGTGTCTAGAAAGAACCAATTTACCTTTCATTTCAAATGGACTTGAAAATAGGCAGTCTGCTCAGTGTAGCTTTATCTACACTAGGTAGAAAGCCCCTGCTCTACTAGAATATACATGTCTAAAGTTAAACAGTGGAACATATTACTAGATGAAAATAGGATTTGTGATTTTTTCACTCACTGCCTGATACATGCAGATTTTCAGTTATGTACTTTGATTTTCCAAAAGTTTTAAAAAAATCCACCAACCCAAACCCTGTTTTTTTTCAGATTTACTTTAAAAGTTTGTCCATCTGTAAGCGAAACAGCAAATATTCTGTATGTGTGGTACTAAGCAATGGCTCCACTGAACGTATTTTTGTAAAGTATACGTAATATGAAAGAACCACACTAGTACTCTGGTATTACAGCAGCTACTTGTGAGACCACCTTTATTCCTCCAAAACTAGCTGAGTTTATGGAATGCTGAATATTTACCGTCTCACAGGCATGGAGATACTCCAGCATCTGGCAAATCTCTCCAGGTGTTTGGCTCTGACAGATTTTGAAGTGCACTGCTCAGAGACACAGCTCAACCACTAGAGGGTGGGGAGGTTTTCCCAAGGGCTGGGCAGTGCCAGTACATGGTCAATATTTTATGCAAATCATTAACATGCAAAGCATTTTCTCAATATTTTAAATTTTTTTTGTCTGCATATCCTATACCTTCTTTGAATTCAACATATTAATCAAGTTACAGAGGTGTTTCAGTAAACTGGCCCATACAGAAACTGCAAAATACAACTTCTCTGTAGATATGGAGGGTTTTATTAATCCCAAAGTCCAAAGTATGCAGAATGTCTGGCCAGTATTTAAGGCAACGATCATTTTTTCTGGAACAATGCAGGAAATATAACCTGATAAAGGAACTATCTTTTAATTAAGCCATTGGTATGATCTTTAAGTCTTTGAAAATATAACCAAAATAAAACTGAAAAAAAAACCCTTTATGACTTGGTATCTCAGTAGACCTCACTAATGAATAATTCAATGATATGCTCTACTTAGGATTCTGAAGTGCTCAAAAATATACTGACTGCTTTAAAAAGGTTTCTAGAGGAACTTCTGTATCTCTTTAGAAGTAAAGTGGTTACTGATTTGGTCACTGTCACCAGAAAATTATATAAATTAATCTCCCTTACCTCTACATTATTATTAAAGTCTTTGCAACATAGTTAATGCTTTCTATGCAGAGTAGTCTCCAATCTTAACAAATGCTTCTGACTACATATACTCAGTCTTTGGAATCTGCCATAGGAAACATGCATGATACCATAACTGACTATAAAACCATACCAAATTACAATTCGTAGCTATTGAAAGTACAAACAAAAATGCCATATATGGAATATCCTTCAATTCTTCTACCAAAAGGGGTCTTCTGCATGAACATAATTTCCATTCTGTAAAGTACTTTTTGCAGGACCATTTTCCACAAGCTATATGTGCACATTTATACACGAAAACCCAACGTATAGTGATCCATGCTAGTGGAGATTATAATGTTTAAAGGTCATCTTTAGATAGAATGTTGAGGTATCTTTTCCTTAGGACTCTTTCTTTCCATTTTTTCTAGTACTGAGAACAGTTGTCACCAAGAGTCATCAATCCAGAACAACACATATTCCAGAAAGCTCAGTTTAGGGAATGGAAATTATTTGAGAATAAGAAAAATTCTGGAAATACAGATCCTGTACACAAATCCTAACTTCTATATTTTTAAGAATTTATCAACAAATCTTTACAGTAATTCAAAAGCAGAAGAGAAACAAAGATGATTCCATATTTCTGATCTAATATTTAGAGAAAATTATCTAATTGGTTTTACAGATTTTCCTACCCTGGAACCAGTTGCAGAATTAGCTCAAAGAAAAGGAATTCCACCACTTATCTTCAAATATGTTCTAGATCTGGTTTTCTAGTTCACTGCTGTAATCTACTATCTATAGTGTTCAATCACTGAAACTGCTTCACAAAGAATAAACAATCATTTGCTAGTCTAACAGCAGTGAACAAAAGATTTTGTCTGCAGTATACATTTAGGTAAATTCTTCTTGTAAGATTGAGCTTGGCTAATTTAAATCGAAGACCATAGAAAGAAAATTCTAAATGAATCCTGCAGCTAATGGGGATATAACATATTTATGTATTGCAGGATCAATCCAAAGGTCACTACTCTATTTGCCTGTTCATTTTGTAGCTGACAAAAAGGATTTATTTTTCTGATTAAAAAGAGAAACACATTTCTTAGCAGAATTACTTTTCCTAACTGTTCCTTTCCATAGTTTTAGATCTGAAGGAGAAAAAATAAATACCCGAAAGGAGGAATTTATTTTATATGAGGTGCCCTGTTTATCCACGGCTGCTGCAACAGAAAAAAATAAAATAAAAAAACCCAACAACGCAACCCCCTTTTTTTGACATAAATTATTTCCTTAAAATAAGCAACAAATAAAAATTTCACTCTGTTTTCTACAGTAAGAAGGTCAATGGATGTCTATATTCATATTACAATCAACTCACTTTTGAAAAGTAAAAAGAGGTAATTGAATAAGCTTCTCCGGTAGACAAGTCCTCATCTTCCCCCTGCCCAGTCACTGTAATTTTTTACTGGGTTTGTTTGTTTGTTTGTTCAGGTGTTTGACATCTGAATTATGACCACCCAAACTCCTTGGTTGGGAGTAAGCCAGGTCTGAATCAGTTACACTGAGTAAATTTCTACGAAAGACAGGCCTTTTCAGACAATCACAGAAAAAGGAAGAAATAAATAATGTAATTGGAAAAGAAAAGCAGTTATGAAGCAGTATATCTTCAGAAGGAGCAGATTAAGTGTATTATTAAATTAGAATCCATCTTGATTTATTAGTGTTGCTTGTTTTCAAAATGAACTCTTTAAGTGTTCAATGCTACCAGGGATAATACAAGGGATTTTAGAAACTATGTATCAGTTCAGGACTTTTGAATACCCAGAATTAATTAAGATTAACTTCTGCAAAATACAGTTATTTAACAATCTATAGAAGAAGCTTTCCTAGCTGGTAATATAATATAAAGTTTTAGAAGACAAAATAAATTACAGAGAGAAAACTGGAAAAGAAAACAACCATTGATGTCAGGGTAAGTATAAAGTCTAACCGCTGAGGAATTAAGTTAACCCTTAGCACTATCTGACGCTGTGAAAGTATAGAATAGCTCTGCTTTGCATGAACAGGATTTGAAAGTAATAATTGTACCACAGGCTTTCAATCAGCATGTAATATGCAAACTGAAGCCATTAATAAGCAATTTTATTCACAGACAAAATGTGACATAAATGCAGCTACTCTTAAGCAAAGCAAGTCAGCTCTGTTGCAGAACAGAGAGTAAGCATGTGTACTGGTTTCTGCATGCTTAATGAGGGAGACCAATCTGATGGCCAAGGATTTAAGTAACTTTTGTGTTCCACAGCTCTCAAGCTAAGTATCACGGAGTTAATAATGACACAGTCTTGGGCAACTGCAGCAGAGCTTCAAGAAATTTTCTATTTCATAGGAATAACATGTTCATTTCCACAAACTCTACAGGGCTATACAAATAAACTTTCTATTTCAGCAATGCAAAGCTGAGAACCAGGCCCACATTCTCTATCTGGCTATTTTTATAAAGGATGTTTTGAGCAATTTGCTCATATTGCTGGCTGGTTATGAAGAACCACATTCTTGACACACAACCAAGCTAAAAGGTAATTTTCTTTAATTCTTTGGTGGATTCTTTACATAATTTGAGTAGAGGATACTGTGAATTTTAATAAACATTATGTTTATTAACCAAAGTCTCACTGGTTGTTTCTTTCACCATTAATGAGAGCAAATTCCTCAAATCGGTGTTGTAGGAGCTTTGTCAGATGAGAACCAAGGTACACACTTTAATGATCAGAGAGAAGTACATTTTAATTGCCAGGTTTTTAATTACAGATAATGAGTCCCAGTGACCATCAAACAATAAATAAAGAAACATCATGGCTTATCATTGTCTAAGAAAAGGGAAGACACTGACAAATACTGCTGACAATGTGTTCAATCAGCATGTAATATGCAAATTGAAGTCATTAAACTTTATACAGAAAGTGTGGTACCTTAAATATTTTCATGGCTCCTAGAAGGCCAAGAGTCTTGATGAGTTCTACAACACAACTACCATTTTTCAAGCTTCATTAGTGCTAAGACATCAAACCAGGAGCAGTACAAACTACTTCCTGGCCAAGGCTCCAATATTCCTCTTCCTCAGTCTTGGACTACAGTACAAGGTTTATAACATAGGCCTGATCCTGCTCAGACTTCCTGTTGGGCCTTTTCTACTCCACCCACAGCAACATCTGTTCTTAACTAGACATTAGAGAATATTTCTGGCTTCAGTTAGGAAAGTGTCAGAAGTTCTTGCTGGCAAATAATGTTATCCTTTTTATTCTTGGTTGCTGGAGGGACCATTTAACTCCCTGTTGCCATTGTGTCCTCAGCTGGCATTTTAGCTGTCAGACATTTGTATTCATCTGTTAGAAAGAAAAAAAAAAAAAAAAAAAAAAAAAGAAAAAAACCCCACCATAACAAACAAAGACGGCTCTCTTCTTTCGGTTTTTAATGGCATAACTTGATGGCTTACATATTTTAATGTTTCTTCCTTTCTCCACTGACTCTTCAACACCTTTCCAAACCAGGCTTTCTGACAGAAGAACAAATAGTGCTGTTTACACCAGAAACTTTTGTCTGAAGAAAAAATAAAGGACAATAAAATAACAGTACACATAAACATCTGCAGAAACAACTATCTCTGTTATATAATGCTGTAGAAACAATCATTATAACTAAATATCACTTATTACAAAACCTGGAGTTCCTCAGTGATGTTTCCTCATATCATCTGGCATCAGTCTTATTCATTGTGTTAAAAGGGAAAATTCCTTCTATAGTTCTGACAATTCTCTTTACTACTGACTAGAACAAATCTTTCTACTATTTTTCTACTACTACTACTAGCACTTGACTAGAACAAATCTTTCTCTCCTCTTTTTTGTTCCCATTAAAGATATAGAGATGGAAGAAATCTGCTACTGTTAGTTTATACCCCCCACACTTATAATAAAATTTATAATACACTTAAACATATCACATGCTTGAACTGGCACCAGTGGAAATTGAATCCTTCTTACAGAAATAATTTCAGAATCAATAATACAGTATGTATAACTGATTTAACTGTAGTTCAATGGCAAGTAACACCAACACTTTGTAAGGTCCAATGGCAGTAGAGTGGCAACAGAATCATTAAACTATAGCTTTAAAGTACAATTTAAGCCTATAGGATAACAAAACACTTGGGCAACAGCGTCTGGGACTTTCTTTGAGGTGAGTTTTAGGCTATTTTTACATTTGACCAAGACAATTTTAACTATTTAGTAAATAATTTTTCGTTAAACTGCCAAGAAGTCCCTGAAATTAACACACACGCTATAGTCTGTGCAAACACAGCATTTATAGGACTTACAGATAACAACAAACCTGTAATTAAACCTGTTATATTTGGAACTGGATCAAAGGTAGCTCTTCAGGAAACTCAAAGTATGTCAGAAACAAAGAAATTTTCTTCCATCTTACATCCATGGAATAAACTTATTGGATAGCTTCTCTTTTATTATTATTATTTTAGAGTTCAGCTGAAAAGTTCCAGCTTGCAAAGTTTTAACCTGTGTTTCAGTTTGTGTGTCTGGAATGCAATTTTCTCATTAAAATGCAACTCATGATGCTAACTTCAGGGTTTACCTACAGTGTCACTGGACTTTGAAATTAACTTCAGAGCAAAATGTGAAGCTTGAATTACTTATAAAAAACCTTGATAGTTGGAAAAGCAATAAACTACCAGTTAATTGGGGCCAAATATTTTTAAATGACTGGGGTTTTTTGGCCACAGATCATTGATCACCTCAAGTAATTTCAGAATTTGATTTATCTAAATTATGTTCAAAATTATATACTAATGCTAATTTATAACAAAAGAAATTACAAGGTCAAGAATGAAAGCTGGAATTTTAAAAACAAGATTTAGTGCCTGGCTCCATATACTTCTGTGTTCCAGTATTTAAGTAGCCACTGTGCTGAAGACAGTGTTGAAGGAAATCAAAAACCACTGATCAACTACTTTAATTTCANATTAAAATTCAGATCAAATATTACAAGTACATTTTTTAAAAGTGCATTTACACAAGCCTTCTACAAACACAGAAGTACTACTTGTATCATTTCCACATGATATGGGTTTCCATATAGGATTCATAAATACATTATAGATAAATTGTTACAGACTCTATAACTTTGAGTTCTGATTATTTATTTGATTTCAATGCTACTGTAAGCTTTAACAGAGATATCACATTCCATTGAAACAATATGTAGTTTACTATATGCTATTTCTGCCTGTACATTGTTTCTTAAGTTAAAAAAATAATAGAAAAAAAAAAACTTCTGAAGCTATTTCTTTAAAAGTTATTTTGGAGCTATTTCTTTCCAATTTGCCCAGAGAAGTTAGCAGGAAGATTCTGCTTTATTCAAATACCTCTCATAACTTGGCAACGGTGTAGAGACATAAGTGTTAAAAAGAAAGTAAAAAATATTTAAATTTTGACAATAAAAGTAGTAATTTTAACCCCTGAGACTAGTAGCTCCAGCTGAGATGCTCATTACATGGACGAAATATCTTGTGTCTCATCCATCACCTACAGTCTGAAAGAAAGGAAAGGCAGTCCTAATCACAGAAAATGATCTCTAACCATGTTTTACCAAGAGCACTGAAGGCTTGAAATTAAAGCAGATTACTGCACTTCTTTTCTTACAGCTTTACAGAATTGAGCAAAATCCACTAGCATAGACTGAAAGAATAACCTGAAGGAAGAGGTTTCCAACATGAAGAATAGGAAAAGGGGAATACAGATAATAGGCCCAGCTTCATAGTGACTCTCTATATCTTCTTCTCTTGTATTATCAGCTGCACCACACTTTGGCTTTTGCTTCAAATCATCCTCTTCCCCATTGGCAATTCAACAATATCAGCAGAGAAACTGAAAGACTCAGAACAGCAAACACACCTGCTATTCCAATATAAAAAATGCTGCAGAAGCCCAGAAGTTATTTAAAGCAAGTGGATGACATCAGTAGACAATACCAACATCAATTGTCATGACTAAAAATGGCAAGGTACTGGAGAAAAAATGGTATAAACGTGTTTCTTCCCTGGTGCTTTATTTTTCCTTTATATGGATAATATCAAGAGTATGTCAATCTCATACTTAAAAAACCCCCACAATGCTGTCATTGTTGAGGTCACTTGATTTGCTGGAGGCAGATACGTATATACACCGTATAATACTACTGTATTTTCTGTCTTCTCTACCCTGGTATAAAGAAATAACCAAAATACAGAGATGAAAATATATTACAGAAGCAGGAAGTGCATGAATAATTTTTGCTGAAAGGCTAGGCACCTGTAGTCACAAGTAGCTGGGTCTCTCTAGGGCAACTCATCTAGTCTTGAGACCCATCACTTCCTGCGTGACAGGACTGAAAACTGGCTTTGCACCAAAAAAGCTAGTCAGATTTTACTCACCTACTGGAATGAAAGCAAAATTGAGCTCTAAAACCCCAGTAAAGTATACACTCCACAGATTAAGCCCCAGGTTTGGGCTTTGAGCCAAGGAGACTACTATGCCCTCCCACTGTTAAAATGGTTTTATAAATACTTCTTTTCTGCTATATACTCAAGAAAACTGACATACTTAAATTCTGAAGAGCGTATTTCCTCTGCTTTGCAATTGAAACATGCACTGCAGCTATTTTCCATTCTCCAAGGGGAAACTTGCAGGATTGCTTTATCAATTAATAGATTATAAAAACTGAAAAAAAAAACCCCACCCACAAACATTTTCATCATCTAATTTGTCTTTTTCTATACTTCTGAGCGTAGAATTTTGTTAATTTTTTTATTAAATTCAATTACTGGCCATATGATATTTTTGAAACACATATCTAATTTTGATTTAAAGACATAAGATCACAAAGAATGTCTAATGTATTTTCCCAAATATATGTGGTGACTGATTATCCTCACCATGTGCACCCCATTTCTGAAAAGAATATACTTACTCAAGGTAATCTTGTCAGCTATCAGAAATGCCTTCCTAAACTATAATAGGAGGACAAATACAGCATAATCTTGATTGTTAATAGAATAAAAATTATTTCATTTGTCATCTTTACTCCCTCATTTCGTCTGTAACCAATGACCAGCTAATAATTAAAGTTACCATGAGTATTGTGAGTAGTGTTACTATTGCTATCACAAACTTAAACATTTTTCAAATCAATCTACCAAAAAACCAAGAATGCCAGAAAAACACACTAGCTACAAAAAAATGTTTTAATTAGGTATTTTTTCTGCATTTTCTATACATCCTAAAGTAAAAATCCCCCAGAAGTCAACTGTTTAAAAAGCAGTCCAGCTTTAACTAGGGATTTCGGATCAGTTCAATTCAGTACAGAGGAAACTGTCTCCAGCCATTAATGGGAAGATGCAGCTGACATCCCACACAATAAAACAGATGCACTAATTTATTAACAGGCATTTTATCTCCATTGGAATAAAAGATTAAAAGAGTTATTGGGCAACTGTGGAAAGAGAAGACAGAAATATATTCATGCCTTTTGCAACTTTCACTTTGGTGCAATCCCACAGAACCACAGAAAAGGAAAGCTATAATAATTAAAACTCCATAGTGTTTACAGATTTCCCAGGACAAATCTGAAGGCATAAGACTGCTATATTATAAAATACTGATGCTATGTTTTGTAAACATTCTTACATTAATTTCAGCTATTGCAGTATATCTTAACATAAATACAGTTGAATGGTTTACTGTAAAGAAGAAATAAACCCCTTAAAAGTCCTTAGAAGAAGAAATGTGAAAGAGAAACTTTCAAGATGAAAGCTTCGTACAGCTGCTGTGTGCTGTAATCTTAATGTTCTTTAAAAAAAGAAAAATCTCTAACCTGAATTTCTCTCTCTGCAAGGCTATTAAATCATGTCTAGGTACAGATTAACAACCACCTTAAATGCCATATATGGATTTAGGAAAGAGGATATGCTGTACAAACACTATGAAACAGCTTTCAATTAGAAAATGCCAATCCATTAAACTAGAGACAGATGCCAGAAGTGCTGATATCCTAGCAATTAGGGCCTTACTTGAAACAGGAAGATGGTCTCAGGCAGGTGAGAGTGGCTTTTAGTCTGCTTTAGACTTCTAGACCTCAAACTCTTTAGACTGCTTACCAGTATGCTTTGCTTGTCCTTTTTGTTCTGTGACTTAGAAATGTCACATGCAACATGAGAGGTCTGGGCTTTCACCTGCCACAGCAAAACAAAATTCTGAAACTGTTTAGAAAAAGATTAAAAATCATTAAATAGGAAACTCAGTTGTAAATATTTGTAAACTGCTGTTTCTTACACAACACAAAAAATTCTTTCCTTCTTCCAAAGCTGGAAAAGGAAGTGTGTTCCTCCAGCCAGGCACTTCATTATTTCAAAGCATCATTTGTCTACGGCAGCAAAAAAAACTATTGCTCTCTGGTATATGTCATACTGATTACACGAAGCCATAACGGGAGAGAGAGTATTGAATACATAAAGCTGTATCTTTCTCTAGCATTATGTGGTGATATTACTAAAACTGTGTGAGACATCTTCAGTGTTTTATTTCTTTTTTACATTTACATTTCTATCATTAGGTGATGGACGGGTTTAGAAATCAGCAGGAGCTGTAAGAAAGATAGTGAAAATCAGGTGGCTTTTTGCTTCCCTCTCTACCTGCATTTACTGTTAGGACTGGAGAATGGAAATGTGGAAACCCAGGTATGATTGCAGAGGTGGTGTCCTGGTTTCAGCTGGGATAGAGTTATTTTCCTCCTAGTAGCTGCTGTGATTTGGATTTAGTATGAGAATAATGTTGATAACACATATTGTTTTAGTTGTTGCTGAGTAATGCTTATATTAAGTCAAGGGTTTCTCTCAGTTCCCATAGAAGCTGAGAGGGAGCATAGACAGCACAAGCTGGCCAAATGAATATTCCATGGCACTGATATCATGCTCAGTATATAAATGGGGAGGTTGCTAGGGGGCAGGAATACTGTCAGGAAGACATGATCAGCAATCGGGACTGGCTGGTCAACCGATCACTGGTGGTAAGAAATTGTATTGCATCACTTTATATTGTATATTCTTTTACCACCATCATTAGTAGTAACAGTAGTAGTAGCATTTTCTCAGTCCTGGGTTTAAAAGCCCCATGTTTTGCTGACTGAGCTAGCCAGGCATGACCAAGAACGAGTTGACTTCTTGAGGCTCTGGCAGGCTGGGCCCTCGTCCCTAAACAATGACCTAGAAGCCTTTTCCGACACGGTTTAACCCCAGGCGGCAACTAGGACTGCACAGCAGTTTAATAGATCAAGCAAATGAAACGTTTCTGCCTGAAACGTACTAGCTGTACGTAATATCTTCACCTGGCACACAATGCCTTCAATATATTTTTCTGCCTCTGAGACCAAAAAGAACCCCACCAAACGGTTGCTCTTAATAACCTTGATAACTTTCAAAACCTTATTTTACTTTCAAACAGAATTTGTTTGCCATCCTTTCATCTCTGAGGTTGTATTTACTTTGTTCTCCAACATGAAATGGTAAATGAAAATCCTCTAGTGACCTTCTCTAAATCACAGTCATTGAATATGCTTTGGCTATGCTCTTTGTTACTCCTCTTCAATCTAAACTGAGTCAACTTATCTTTCTCATCTCTTCTTTTAGGGGAATCTTTCCTTGTTTAATTTTATTGATTGCCCTCTTGTGTCCTATATGATCAGCAATAAGTGGATTGCTCAATGCATGCCTTTAATTTACTTCGTTTGCACTGTATTTTCATTAATTTCACCATATTCTTTCATTGTTACAATCTAAAATATTTTTGAGTCTTTAATCTTATTTTCTTGATAACACCTTCTTAGAACAATTTGTCATCACTGTTTTGACTCAAGTGCTGTTTCCTTCTCCCTTTTTTGCACACAAAGCCTATGGCTTCACAAAGCAACCCTGGAGAATTACTGCTGGTGGGATTGGCTGATACTATTCTAAACCTTAATCTAAACACAAATATACTTATCAGCTAATACTTCTTGAGGGTTTTAAGGAAGACTTTAGATTTCTCAGGAATTTTGTTTTGCCAAAGCAACAAACAAAGTCAGAAAATTCTAATAAATTTTGGAACCTTGATTGCATATTACACATTTTCAGTGCACAGTAACACATTAAAAAAAAATAATCAATTGTGATACAGCACTGCAATCCATAAATGAAGAGGCAACCTATTGAAACTTAGCTTTCTTAGGAGAAAGCAACAGACATTATTTAAAATCAGCCACACAGTATCAGCAAAATGGATGAAGATAACCTGTTATTCATTCAAAGAACTTGATTCTTGAAGGTAATTACAAGATAATTCTATCTTTCTCCTGCCCTCTAATAATTAATCTATCTGGGTTTTTTTTGCAACTTGTCTCATCTGACTATCCCTTCCTAGAGAACCCATGAGCTTTTGTGTGGGTGCAGTGGTCATCAGTGCAGAGCTCAGTGTGGGTCAGAGCCCAAGGGCAGATTAGCAATCAGGAATTTTACTGAAAACATGACATAGAAATTTTACCATGAAAAGTGAACAAGCCTGTTAATAATACACAAAGCCTTTGAACAGTTAATTGACAGATAAAGGTTGCACTAACAGCAGCTCTCCACGAGTTTATTCCAGCAGAGAAGTTGTGTGATTTTATACATTTCTACCTTTTTCTCCTCTACTTGGTGCAGTTAGAGGAGGATTAAAACATTCACATACTGGAGAAAGGAAACCAATTCAAGCATGCACAAAGGAGATCTATCTCCCTGTCAATCCCCTTGAAAAATGCTACTGAAAAATATCCTTTCCTGTTCTATGTTCCTTTGCCACCCTCTCTTTTTCTGAAGGGTTCATTCTCATAGAAGGCAGACTCTCTCTAGTTGCACTCCCCACTCAAGAAAAGCTGCTCTTCTATATAAACCTGGCAGACTTAAAAAGCAAGGATTCCCCAACAGCCATAAAATATTTAGACAAATGTATTAAGTGCCTGAACTTAGAAACTTTTCCACAGTTTGGAACCACATAGCACAGAAACAAATGACTGCTTTCTCCCATTGCCCTGTTTCTAGGGCTATGAAATATTAAACTGATCATAAAAGAAATGCTCCTGTATAACAGCTACCCAAAGCCTCTTCTTATTTTGGAAACTGGGTCTTTTTTTATGCTGAAACCTGCTCCACAGGAAATGATGATTTCAAACCAGTTATTTGCCTGGCACAAGTAAAAATAGCAAGACAGACTGCCAAACTTTATTGACATAATATATCTACTAAAACAAAAGCCAACCATGATCTCTTTGCTTATATTTTCAGATAGAGAAATGTCCTGCAGGCTACATGAAGAAATAGACTATTAGGAAGGTTAATTTCTTTGAAGAGCTGGACATGAAGACTGCTACATCTATTTACCTGCATATAGATTAGCTCATATTTGAAATAGTTTGCAATGACAAATAATAACCTGCAGGGCTTTTTCCATAAAGTTGTTTCCAACTTAAATAAAATGAACTTTTACCCTCCTACCAAAGACCAAAATTAAGATCTAGTAGTGATCCAACAACTACTTTTTTTTTTTTTT
>VXBW01001855.1:528187-646023 GCA_013400375.1 Thinocorus orbignyianus
TTTTTTTTTAATGCTGTATGGTGTCCTTGACTGGGTTGCCACAAAGTGAGAAAATAGACAGCTTACAAAATAGTGTATGATATACAACACATGCTTGATTGTGATCACCCAAAATATTGTTCATTCTTCATTTATGCCCACCTACCCTCATATAAAAAATTCTGCTTTTTCATGTGATAGTTCAACCAGATTCCTTTAGGAAATAAAGGGTCTTTGTTTCACTTGAGTTACATAATTTACTACCTTGAGTTCTAGTCTCTGTTTATCTGGCTTACTCATTTAAATCACGCATCTTGTTACACTGGATTTTTTGGGGTTTAAGAAGAAACATGTTACTAGTGTCTTTTTCTGGGTAAAAGCAATTCCCAAAAGGTAAATGTCAATTTATCTTAAGCTTTTTACCAGCAAGCTTTAAAACAAACAAACAAACAAACAAAAAACAAACAAAAAAACCCACCCAAAACAAAATCAGAAATGGCTTAAATTCCTTTGATGGAGCTCATTGTTATATTCAGTTTAAAATTTAAATATTGTCTTAAAGAAGAAAATAAATTAGTTTATCTTTTCACTTTCTTGCTTGAGGTGCACCATTCTTGATGAAAACTGGGAAGACTTTTACAGACAATATAGTGAAATCTAGTCAAGACACACCTTAAACAGGGAAGGAATAATAGAATGCACGGAAAGATTACAAAAAATTAAATAAATAATTCTCACTTGAATTATGCGGTATCACAGCTATGATTTGTTATGGTTTTGAAGTGAGGTAGTATAAGATTTATTTTATGGGTCATGTGGAAATTGGAGCAGAAGCATGTTCCAGGAGCACATGTATATATGCTACATATTATGTAATAATATACCATGCTAGTAGGAAAAAAAACTTTGGAGAGGTAATGCATGGAACAGTATAGGGAAGTATAAGCTGTGCACTGTGAACAAAAAGTCAAATCTACCTAGCTGCATTTTTAGAGGCTCAGAGCAGTTAAGCATCATCAGCTGCAGTTTGTGTCTTGTACAAAGGTTTTGACAAGTTAGCTTTCCAGCTCCTCCAACTCTAGATGGCAGTGACAACTGAAAACACCAAGAGCACAGTGTCTGAAAAATCAAAAGATGAGGTGCATCAGTTTGCAATGATCACTTAGCAGTGATGTAAGATTGCATTCCAAAGGAATTAATATTCCCATTGCTTTATTCTTCCTTCATCCAATCCCTGCTGTGTTCTACTTACAATGAAGTTTGACCTCACTATGTAAAAGGCAGAATTATTAACAACAGCTTCATACTGTACATTCTTTAAAGACACCTAAATACAAACTACAATGAAGTTCTTAGCTGAAATAGTTGACATAGAAAAGTTCAGATGAAGACAGTAGGACTTTCTAATTTTGAGTGTACCAGGAAAATTTTATTTTCCCCACACATATTCTTAGTGTTGAACTGCTTAATAGGAGTGGTCCACTTTACTATTTCTTTTTTAGGGTTTTGGGGATTCGTTGTGTCTGTTTTTTAAACACAGTAATAAAGACATGTATGTCATTATCTAATAAGGATAAAAACAGTGGCCTTATTTTCAAAGTACTTTGATGAGAAGTGCCATGCACAGGCTGTTAATTGTTCTGAGTTTGCTTTCAGAACTGGGTTTGCTTCTGTGTTGTTTTTTTTTTTCCATTTATGTTAAGGTTGACTTGTGCTACTAATAACATATATCCAGAAAGTGAGGGGGAGGGGAGAAAAAAAGAAAGTGATTTGCTTGATTCTTTGTGTGTGGTCAAACAGAAAACGAACTCAGAGAAGAGACTAAGGGATGACAAGGAAATGGCTCAATCTATATTCACTGTGCAGATCTCTAAAAAAATTTGGTAAATAATAATTTCAAATTCAGAAATACAAGCTAGAAAGCCTAAAGGCCTAAAGTACAGTCAAAGGCCACCCCTGCTGTATTTATCAATGAATCAGAACACACAGGTCTCCACTTTATAAACTAAATTGCACAAGAAGCTGTTATTAGTCAGTTATACAGGGAAACTGTACAGACAAAGCTTCTGCTTAATGAAACAAAAAAATAAAATTACAGCCCATGACATAAGTATTCTCTCCATATAGGCAGAACTAATTGCCCATTTATTATTTCCTTGCACTGTTGACAAAATAAAGCAAAAAAATCCCACCTCTTGGGCCTTATGTCCACAGATTGACAGTACCTATTCCACCCTATTGACACTACTTACATTATGTAGAGAACAGGGTAGACAAGGAACTTGTCTTAATTGGGCTGGAGTGCAGGTTTTCTGAGTAATGTACAGGAGGTATTACTGAGTCATATTTGACACGCAGTGTATATCTCACATATTTAGCGTCTATTTGGACTGTGGTAGTGTAGCAATGATATCTGGATTAACTAGTGTGATTACGAGCCTGAAAAACCTAGGCAGCGACAGTAGATCCTCTAACAAGTTCTCTTACCCTCAACTAAATCCAGAGCTAGAGTCAATTTAGAGTGAAAATGACTCCAGAGAGCCAGCCTGTACAACATATGCTATGTTGTTGAACTTTTGTAGCAATATTTAAACCACAGCACAGATTAGTTCCTAAAAATTCACTCAAGCAAAGCACAAAATGCTGCCCCTCTTTCCCCCAATCAGCTATGCTTCATTCCAGGAAAATACAAAATTTAATCCAATTGAATAGCTTTTGCCTTAAACCTAGTAATGTATTTTAAGGCTTCAGGATTTGATATACATTTTGTATAGCTTATTTGAGATGGTGTAACTTACTAATGATTTAAAAAAAACCAAACAACTACAAACAAATAAAATAAAATAAAACAAAACAAAACAAAGAAAAAAAAACAGAATAACAACAACCAGAAAACCAAGAAAACACCTTGTTTAAGCCATATGTAAATTCCAGGTACTGTACAAAATATTAAAATGAAATTCTGTTGGCACTAGTGTATTAGTACATTTTCTACTCAAAAAATCAGGCATTTGTTTCCTTTGAGATACTTTCTCTGGGAGACCAAGGCAACCTGAGTTCTCATATGTTGCTCATTTAAAAGGCCAGGAATTGTAGCTGTCTTGTCCCAGTGCCAACATTTGAATCATTCCATATAGATGAGAGACTAGATCAAAATTGTACTAGGTACTTAAAACTCTCAGCCATGTTTGTATAAATCTAAGGTCAAAACCAATTCTGTGCTTTTAATCAGCATAAACAGATTTGGTAAATTACAGAATATCCTTGTATTAATAAAGAGGAAAGCCTACTTTATGAAAAACCTTCTTTTTGTTTACCAGTCCCTTAGTTACACACAAAGGAGCAAAAAGCTACATTTGAAAACTGCGTCTCGTTAAGATTTGTCATTCTCTGTGATCATTCAGTTTCATACTAAATATTTCTTCAGTAAAACAGAGCATATTATAACAGTTCCACCCAAGACTGAAAACTAAAAGTATTTGTAGCAGCAGCTGTGCAATTGTCACAAATAGTCTCATTTCCCAAAAATACAGAGTCCATTTGGTAATCCCGCCACATACCTCAATACTTTTCCTTTAAATACCTATAGGTGGTGCTGAAATACAATTGTTTCTTTTCAAAACTGATAGTCACAAAGTAATTCCATCATAAAGCTACCCATGAAGATAGATAGCCCTCCTGGCTGCACAGATTGACATCAGGGAAACAGTGCTGAATCAGAAATCAGATTGACATTCATAATTTGTGTTTTCCTCAGGCACTTATTACAGTAAATTTTCTCATATGGACATATCTTATAGCCTAGGCTGTTTCCAAGACTGAAGTTGCAAAATATAAGCATATTTTTAAATTGCTGGAAACGCCCAATAATATAAACATAAACTGTGAAAATGTAGCTGTCATGAATATGGCATAATTACAAAGAAAAAGAAACATAAATGTTTCCCCAAGAATTTTGTTTTTACATTGCACATTTCATCCTGATAATCATAAATTCCACCATTTGGTATAAATTATGAGAACATAGCTACTAATAATAGCTCTCTGGGCATCAGCCCAGTTTGCTGAAATGAAGCAGAACTAACTAGGTACTCCACAAACATATAATGGAAAAGAACAAAATCTTTGCCAGGCATAATTAATGTATGGTAACATGATAATCAACACCACATGAATCCATACTTTCTGGTTTCAAAAAATACATAATAATTCCACATTAGTGATTATTTATAGAAAAAATCTGAAGTGTTTGCAATTATGAACATACTTTATGGTATAAGTCATAGCTTGAGCCATTTCCTGCAATGCTAACACTTTGCACTTCATTTCCAAGCTCTATTCAGCCTTTTAAAATTATGAAACTTAAGAAAACAAGTTGCAGTAAGAAAATAAACAGCTTATAATAGTTCTACAATTTTTTAAGGATAAGTCACACAAAAAATTCTGTCATCAAAAATGGTTTTAATACATCAACGCTTGTAATGTTTGTGAACGAAGTTTTATGCATACCTTGTGAAAAAACTGAACAACATAGAATAGGAAGAGGAAGGGACCCCTTAGTCCCTGAATCCAGCTCTATCCATTCGAAAAGTAGCTATAGGACTGAAGTCAAAACATGCAGAACATCACATCGCTCCTCCCTCCTCTTCCAGCATAAACTGCAACCGATAAAGGGGCTTTTCCTCAGTGCATCATAAAACTCAAGAAAGGAAACACAGAAAGCTACATTTACAGTTTACAATAAAGAATAAAAGAGGGAGAAAGAAGCTATATAACTGATATATTGAGTTACTAAAAGAATGGGAAGTTTACATAGTAAAAGTAGTCTGGAAACTGACATTTATTTATACTAGCTTTCTTCTAATTGTAAAGCTAAGCTACTTTCAGCAAAAAAAGTAGGTTGCATGGGAATTGTAATTCAAACAAAAAGGAAGACTTTTCACAATGGAGTTCTTCACAAAGAGGTACACCACCCTTTCACTCAGCATATTCTTTTGATTAAAATGTAATCCATGATTTCTTTTTTTCCCCCACCATCTTCCAGATGTTAATCTCTTCCTTGTAGCTAACGTGTAAGTATAAACACAGCATAACACAACTGCAACAAGATGCAGTAAGGCAGCACGCTAAGGCAAGTTTAAAATGGAATACAAATTCCATAGAGACCGTGCAATGGCTTCAGAGATAACGCAGCCTCTTGCCCTAAACATGAAAGAACGTTATGTCTAGGCCTTCAGAAAACATAAACAAATGTCACTAAATTTGGCAAGACCATCATACTGAAAAAAAAGTTGAAAACCTGCACAGGAAGCACAAGTCAGCTATTTCCTTTGGCAAAACTTTGGCTATATTTGACCACCTTGCCTCAGAAATCTTTTTGCATTAAAGAGCATCTTTAGTATTCACTTTTGCTTCCTAATGTCTTCCTGAACCTAATGCCACACATATAAGTGGCAAAAACAGGATTACAAATCGATAGTAGTAGAGATAACAAATTCTTCAGAAAAAAAAAGAGAAGTGTAAGTAGTAAATAAAGTCCACCAATGACTGACTGCTCTTTGACAAACTTCTGTAAACCTAGAAGCGAGCCTAAACTGATTTAGATTGCCATCCATATAATCCAATTGCATGAAAATGTGACTAATTTTGGCATAAATCAGTCTGGCTCCTTTGATATGAGTGGAAAGTAATGAAAATAAGTGTTAATTAGGAGAGCACAAAGATGACCAGAGGGCTGGAGTACCTCTCCTGTTAGGACAGGCTGAGAGTGCTGAGGTTGTTCAGCCTGGAGAAGAGACAGTTTTGGGGAGACCTTGTAGCAGCCTTCCAGTACCTAAAGGGGGCCTAAGGAAAGATGGGGAAGGACTCTTCATCAGGTAATGTAGGGATAAGATGAGGAGTAGTGATTTTAAACTGAAAGAGGGGAGATTTAGAGTAGATATTGGAAAGAAACTCCTTATTGTGGGGGTGGTGAGGCACTGGAACAGGTTGCCCAGAGAAGTTGTGGATCCCTGTAAGTGTTGAAAGCCAGGCTGGATAGGGCTTTGAGCAACCTGGTCTAGTGGGAGGTGTCCCTGCCAATGGCAGGGAGTTGGAACTCTATGATCTTTAAAGTCCTTTCCAATTCAAACTTTCTATGATTCTGTGATGGGTTGGAAACTTGGTTCAATAACCTGTTTTATCAGTTTAGCACATAAGCCAACTCTGAACTAACAGCTGTATGTTCCAAATACACCCTAAAAAGTCAAATGCAAATATTGATCCTGCTTAACATCTGCAAAAAAGTTGATTTGCTCATGTGAATTATATAAACAGCCAAGACAATCATTAAGCATTAAAATATTTGTGGTAAACTGGCATAAACTCACATCTCTGAGTGTTCATAAACATATCTTGAGAAACTAGAGGGGACTAAGTTATTGTTTTCATTGTCTTCTTTAATTCACTGTTTATAAATTATTATTTTTCTGACTAGACTTTGCTTCCAAATATCACATTTTATGTGAATTACTAGTTCTCCTTCTTGTTTGGCTCATTCTGTATATCCTATTTGTCTTTGACAACATGCCACTTCTTTGTACTTTTGTATTTGGGGTGGACAACATGTGGCGCACATGTAGCCATTCATCCGAGAAGCTAAGGGGAAACAAGATAGTAATTAAAACCAGATTTGAGGCTAAAATTTTATCTAATCTCACTGTTTTGCCAATTACAAAAGAAATAGTGTTCTCATTTGTCACATTCTCACTGCAGGCAGCTCATACAGTTTATTTCTTTTATTACTTTCATTCACTACTTTCTTTTTTAGTGTCTTCTTAAGCTGCTTGGTACTGAAGAGAATTAAGGTAAGTTATTATTCTTGCTGTACGCTACACATAGATCAGAATCTAGAGTTTAAGTCTTGGCTAGCTTATATTGTCAGAGAACAAGTCAAGATCACAGTTGTCTTGACACAGCGTTTCAAAACTTCTTGGGACCAATTACATATTTGTACTGGGAAACCAGTTTTTGTTCTTGAATCCTCATACGGAGGATACAAGCCTCAATAAGGGTTACCCTCTCCCTTGGGAGCTGCTTTAAAGGTGAAGCTCTTATCTTTAGCCCCCACCTGAGCTACACTGCAGCAGTGTTGTAGCCATCCCTCTGCCCAGTCGTTGATCCCAACCCAAATACCAACTTCTCTCTTGATGTCAGGCCCACCCCATCACTATGCAACTTGTCTGACAACCACCGGGCTGTTTCTGATCCGTGTCTTGCTGACTTGATTTCCTGGCTTGACCTTGTGCCTGCCTCATCACCACAGACTTGTCTGATGATCTGGGCTCTTAGCTGGCCCTGGATGTCATTACCACAGCTGCCCACCTCATCTTACTCTCATACTTTGGGACTATACTTGTGAGGATCACTGCCCTTGACTGCCTTATTGTGCTCAGCTCCTACTTTCTCTTCACTTGTGGAACAACTTGCTTTTTCTGCTTCCTGAAAACTTGATGCATGTTTTCCTCAGGCAATGTTGCACTTCACAGCTAAAATGAGCATTACAATCCAAAAGCCCTTTTCCTCCAAAACATGGATGTCCTATACTCCTCCAGCCTCCTACATTTCTTCCTCGCTTTGTTTCCAGCCACCACAACCACTCTTCTTTTGCAAACCCCTGTGCTTCTCACACAACTCACTAATACTCAGTAAAGGAATGAACAAATTTGTCAGAGAAAGGGGAGCTGATCACATATCCAAGTGGATGTGGGAAGGAACAAAGGAGTAGGGCCTCTCCTCTCTCTGTCTTGTGACAGTGAGTTGTTACACTGGCTCCAATACAACAGCAGCTTCACTTTGAGTTTCTTTGCTTTGCAGTGTATCTTAGTTTTCCATTTACCTTTAATTAACACCTTATTCTCAACCTTGCAAGTTCTCATCTGCCACTATACAATCTTTTTAAAAAACACTAAAAAACAAAGAAAACATCCATGTTTTAAGTGTAATTGCAGCCGAAAATGAGCAGAAACATGCCTTACTCACTTTCCTTTTCCCTCTAGCACAGTAACTATATCAGTGGTTTTTCCCCCCTCATTGCTTTCAGAAATATCTGGAATCTCTCATCTAGCTTTTCTGCATATTCCCATTCTAGAGACTTCCTACATGACTATGATCAGCAATATAAACAATAAATCATACTCCTTTCATCAATCCTCCTGCCACCCTACCTACACATATGCTATATATAGACATCAGCTGTTGAGTCAAGAAATTTGTATCAACAATGGCAAACAGCTCTCAAACCACAACAGAACCACTGCGTATTTATTAACAAAGTATATGAAGTAAGAAATACAAATGATGGGCCACTTTTTTCAAAGTTCAGATTTATTCATTATGTTATTAATGATATGTATAAAGTGACATATGTGAAGACCAGGTATTTTGGAGCTGATTCCTCTAGGTAGGGGAACATCAAAGTGACTGTAAGCAGAAGCAAGCCACATTTTCAAGACAGACTGCTTGAAAATGAATCCTCTGCAAAGTTTAACCATTCTACTAACTAATTACAGAACAAAAATGATACTGTTCATTACAGAATTGTTTTACCAAATGTAAAAATTGAATTTTTTCACTGAGATACAACTTGGGAGGATTTTAATTCTATCTAATGTGCTGATCTCAGACTAAAGTTTGAAGTTTTTTCTGAAACCAGTTTAAAGACCACAGTCATGTCTGTTAAATAGCAAAGCAGGACAGTACAAAAGTATAAGAAAGACTAGAATTTAAACAACCATATTAACAATCACAGCAGTATCTTAAAGTACACGTAAAATTTTGTTCTCCGACTATAATGTAGCTATTTCTCTTGAATAAAGGTACTTCTGATACCGTTGGTAAATTCATAATTCTTCTGATTGCTCATGGGCCCTTTCTCTGAAAAGCCTTGAAAAGTTTACCAATACAAAAAGGAAGCCAAATCTGAGCAAGAGAAAAATTTAGCCTAATAACAGCCATTGAAAAAATCATACTTTGCTTTCTTTCTACTCTACAATACCATATTTCAGTCAGCCATGCCTAACATTTTGGAGAAAACTATCCATGATACTTAAATTTGCAAAAATTTAAAGCCACAATTGAATAAGATTCCATAAAGGGAGAGCAAAACAATGGATTAGCCCATATACTCAGGGCTGGTCAGAAGCAATGAAATCAACGTCTATCAATTTTTGTGCATTTTTACAGTGGGAGAAGAGATAAATACTGTTTATGTAGCCTATTCTACTCCTGGAGAGGTAGGGAAAGACAAAGGAACAATCACTGTGCAACGTTTACCCTTTCACAACTCTGTCCAGCAGAATCCACCAGAAATCTGTTAAGTGTCATTATCTAATTCCATCAGAGCATTTAGGGGAAGCTCCTAGGAGTGTTTCCATCAGTCTGTCATTTGATAATCTGTAACCATAAAGTACAAGAGAAAGTTTAGAAGCAATGGCTTTCAGAGGCTAGTCTGGAGGGAAAGGGGCTTTCAGTGGCTGCCTTGGGACCTTCTACTGCCACAGGAAAGAAAAGCCTTAAACACACTGCCTGGTCAATATTCTATGAATGGTTTTACTACTGGTCTTGGAAACTAATAACCCCCCTGTTCCATCTTAATGATTAACCATATCCAATGCACAGTTCTGTTAAATGCATTTACCATTGGCATCTAGTCTTCCAGAACTAGGTAGGGAATAAAATTGCCTCTTATGTTCCATCTGATGGTGTAGATGAAATTTTCCTTCATTTTAACATTTCCCATTAACCCAGACTGAGGTCAGACGATTGCAGCTTTGTGTTTATGGACAGAGAATTTATACACTAGAAGTGCTCCTGACAACATATTTAAGACTGTTCAAATGTTCACATTTTTTTTTATTCATTATATCAACAACTAGACCAAAAGGTGTTTTCATACACAAAACAGACCCAGTGGAATCACAAGTGGTTTTTTTTTTTTCTTATCTTCAAGGAGATTTTTTTGCAGTTTACATACATGGCAAACAGATGCTGCTACTCTAATTTATTCATAACACACTGTGATGATAGCTAGAGAGGCACAGAGCAGACCTGTTTGACCTCTACCACCCCTTATCTCTCCTGCAATACTTATGTTCTAGTTCCAATATCCAAAAAGCACTTTGTGGTGCTGGCAGCTACTGTTTACACTGACTAATGAAAACATCCCTTTCCTTCCCCTCCTGCCACAAAGAAGCTAATAGCTTTCATGAGGTACAAAACAGAACAAAGACATTGTTTCCATAATCACTTCATTAATAACTTATTCCCAAACACAGACAGTTCTGCTCTCTCTCCTGTCAGGATACAGCACACACTACATCTCCAAATTATTTAAAAACTTGTGAATACGATATTTCTAATGAGATGCCACATGCTTTAGCCCAGCTTTTCAGACTCAAGACCCCTCTGGGCTAACTGGGCCAGTTGTCTGGAACAACATAGGTCAAATTGCTTGTTAAGCAATACAGACAAAACAAAAAACCTCAAAAAATTGTACAGAAGCAAGCATGAACACAGAAGAATCAGGCAAATCATCGTGAGTGACTTGAAGTGGGCAAGAGAGGAAGAAAGCAGAAAGTGTGAAGAAATATAGTGGTTGGTGTACCTGTGCAGTCTGGTGCAAGAAGGCTGATAACACAGATCTTCCTCCAGAGGCTGGAATTGTCTCCCTCTGAGGGGGCTGAGACCAAGCCAAGAATGACTGCGGAGCAATAAACAAAACCTATCCAGTATTGCCTTAGATCTTCAAACTGAGGGGACCAAATGATGGAATAAGTGGGGAAAAAAAAAAAAAAAGGTAAAACAGAGTTCCCTTTCTGACAGGATTAAGGGTTATTTTTCAAAAGAATCAAGGTTTCCAATGACAGAATATGAGTGATAGATGTTTTGACATATCTAGAAAGGTGCTGTACTTTACACAAAATAAAAGATACAACAGCAGTTACAATGAACTTTTATGTGGCTCAGTTTGATTTCATGCTATTGTTTTCTTCTGAGTTTCTGTGAACCATAATTACTTCACCTGACATGAATATCAACATAGCAATCATCACAGCAGTGTGAGCCTGACCGTGCCACAAGGACAAGTTGCTTCTTGCAAATACATTTCAGGTGACACCATTTAGCAGAATGGACTACAGCACTCAAACATCTGATGAATAATTGAAGTGTTAATTACACAAGTGATTGGATTTCACACATATCTTAGAGCTCTAATAACATCTCATTATTTTAAGAGTTGCAGTTGGTTTGGCTCCACTACATAGGTGGTATTCTCACAATGTGTTATGGTTGTTTAAAATGTTCGAAGCACATTCTGTCATTGTTTTGTATTACAGGCCAGTTCTGCTTAGAAGCAATCCAGTGGAGGAGTATTCCAGAGGTAGTTAAATACCATCCAGTAGAATGAATTTCAGCCAGTTCTTTAACTACATACTTAAAGTCCCTTTAGCACTTCCTGTTTCCTCCGCTTTTATCACTGACTCTGACCTTGATTCTTTCTCCTGCACATTCAGGATTATCTCCAAAATATTTGAGGTGACATGAGGGAGACAATTACTTCGTCCACTCCTTTCTCTACTTTAATCCTGCATTCTCTTGTCCAAGCTGCAAACAAGATAACATCCATGGGTTCTTTGATTCTGAACAAGAGCTTTGCTTTCTGTGCTCACAAATACAAATATTTTCAAACTGGGAAAGCAAAATGATTATTTATGCTTCTCTGAATGTGCAGGAGAGCATACACTGCCAAGTGAGTGCACATTGTACTTTCAGGAAAGCTGGGTCAGATTCCTGGAAGTTGAAAAGTGGCTCAATAACATCCAACAATCCAAACTTAAGTCACACCGAGGAGGGAAAAATCCATAGAATCTCATTTTTTCTTTTTCTTTTTTTTTTTTTTTTTTTTTTTTTTTTTTTTTTTTTTTTTTTTTTTTTTTTTTTTTTTTTTTTTTTTCTTTTTTTTTTTTTCTGTTGGTCAGAATAATGATAATAATGATAAAATTGCAACTGTGCTGATAATATTCTCAGGCTCTGCATTCATTTGTGTTGGCTTGCCTTGGAGTAAACTACTCTTTAGTAATTATCTTGCCAGAATCTCAACTCCGGAGAAATCTCCCATATTTAAATAATCAAGTGAACAGCTTTGCATGTGTGCCTGAAAATCGAAGTAGAAGCATAATGCACATTTTGCTGAAAAAGCTGAAGAAAATGACAAGAAACTAAATGAGATTTTCATGCTATACTCTAGGGCAGCATACTAACTAAGCAGATACCTGAGTAAAGTGAAGAAGATTTTGAGTTGGAAGTCACAGAATCACAGAATGATATGCAGTTGGAAGAGACCTCTGCAGATCATCTAGTCCAAATCCCCCTGCCAAAGCAGGTGAGCAGCGAGCGTCCACTTGGTTCTTTGTTGCTGTCTGAGGCTACACCACCAACAGCAGGAAACACTGTACAGATCCACGGGAAAATGGTGGTTTGATGAAAGCAGTTTGAGTGTCCAGCTGGGAAGAGTTGAGGTACCTCAGCAAGGATAGCATAAGAGTTTCAGAAAGAATCATTTGAAGTACCTCATCAAGACAGCAGAAAGATTTGACATGAAGCCCTGAGGTACCTCAGAGGGGAAAGGAGAAAAGATTCAGTGAGAAGCCCTGAGGTACCTCTGAAAGGTCAGCAGAAAGGTTTGGGTAGGAAGCTATGATTTACTTCGAGGAGGACAGCAGAATAGCTTGGGTGAAGCCCTGAGGTATGTCAGTGAGGAGAGCTGAAAGGTTTTGGCAAGAAGCCCCGAGTTTCCTCAGCAGGGAGAGCAGAGGAGTTTGAGCAGGAATCCCTGAGGTACTTCTGCATTGAGCAGAATGTTTTGAGCAGGAGGAACTGAGGTGATACTACTGTGTTTAGCCAGGAAAAACTGAGTTATCTGAGGACTGCAAAAGAATTTGGGTGACAGCTAGTACAAAATTGATATAAAGAGTGTACCAACTGATTCACTGGGCAAAAAGATTTGAAGAATTATTTGAGAAATCTAATGAATCCTCTAGGTGAAGGGGTGATGTGGAAAAGGTAAACCTTGAAGGAAGAACAGTACGAGTAGGAGCAACAAGCCGAAGAAAATATTTGCTGGAAATAGGAAAGAAAATATTTTAGTATGTGCAGGGACAAGTCAAAGCTGGTAAGTGCAGGAAGCAGAAGATGGGATGAAGATTTCAGTAGGAAATGCCAAAGCAGCTTTCTTGTCTACTGACAGTTCTAACTCTAGATGTTAGGTAAAATATACTAGAGCTGAATCAAGGTCAGTTTAGAAAAAAATAAATGCTGCCTCAAGGAAAGAAAACAATCTCATCACTTTTCAGACCAGCTGGGGACAAGAATTTTGAATTATACCTAAACAAGCAATAATTCCTAAAAAATTTAGAAAGTAAACCTTAAGCTTCCAACTTAAAATTTTTAAACTATTTTGTATCCTTACAAAACAAGAAAAAATATGAGGCTGAGACAGAAAGAAAAATTGTAAGAAAAGAGAGCCAAAGTAAGGAGAAAATAGCACTTGTGGCACGGGGACCAGCCCATAATCAGGGCACAAGTCATGTGAGAATGTGACTGGCCCCATTGACGGCTGTCCTGCCTGCCTTTGAGCCAGGTAACCCACCCTGCAATCAGGGCTGGGGGCTTGGCCTGGTTTTGGTTATTTTCTTTCTTGTTCCTGGTGCGGCTTAGGGAGAGTGACTACCCTGTAAGGAGGGTGAATGTCACTGTCCTTGCTGGAGGGAGACACTGAGCTCTCTGGAACCCATTGCCTACCCTGTAAGCAGGACAGAGCCCTCACCCTGTAGCTTCCTGCCTGCTGGCCATCTGGTCAGGGTGAGCATCCTGTAAGAAGTGACATGTTTCACAGCACTGGCCGGTGTGCAACCTGCGGAGCTCCTTGTGGGCGTCACGAATGGACTAGCCTCCATGACACCTTGGTGCAAGTCTGACTTCATCCTCCTGCTCACGGGCAAGAGTATCAGCGCCTTGATGCTGGCTGCCCTGGATTCTCTTCCTCTGCTGGGAAGGCTTTTAAGGTGTGTGTGCCTGTGGCTGCCTGGTCACATGTGCACATGTGCCTGGCTGCACACGTGAGCTTCTTTTGATTGAGTTTCCAAATCACTGAAGCATTGGAAAACGAGGCTTTCAAACACTGGGAGAAGCACCATGTGCTAGCAGACAGGTCCTGCCTTGCAAGCTGAACAGAAGGAGAGTTCAGGCTTGTCCTGTGCAACAGACCTAGGAGGCTCTGTAATAGTGTGGGTAATGGGACCTCCTTGGGATCAAGGCCCCACAACCTCTGTCTGTCTGTCTGTCCGTGGTCATGTATGAGCTCTGTAAGCGAGGCATCTGTAACATGCCATGGGGCCCTTTGTGAGCCTGGAGCAGCTTGAGTGCCCTACAAAAGGGCTTGGGGGCTGCAGTGCTGCAGCCTGCTGCTTCAGCCAGTAACAACCCCTGTGCCCATAAGTAAGGGGCAGGTGGAGGAACTGCTACTATGTGCAGGCAGTCCAGGAATTTCTACTGCTTTTTGGCCTGGTGTGATTGCTCTGCCACTGCCAACAAGGCCAATGGAGTCACGGTTTCTACCTGGGCTCCTGAAGACAAGTGCTGCAGCCAGGATGGCCAACCCATCCTGAGGGTCTGGGCTGGGGTCTCCTGCTGTGGGGGAGCTCGGTGCTAGCACTAAGCAGCCAGGGTAACCCCCATTTTGAGCAGGGTGCTGTATATCCCCTGTGCTCAGATGGAAGTACTTGGAGCAGCCCACTGTAAGCACATAGTTCACTCCTGTCCTGGCCTTTCAGAGGCACAGGCAGAGGTCTGGGCAACAGGCTGAACCCTCCCTGCAGTCAGGGCTAGGGCCCCAGTTCTTTGGGTGGCCTTTTTCTACTGTGCTCCACTGCCTGGCTGTTGAGAATCATTCCTTTTGCTCTGGGGAAAAACAGAGCCCACTGACCCCCCCCTGCCTAGATACTGACCTGCCTGTAAGGAAGGTCCAGGTCTCTGCAACTTCCTGCCTGGATGGCAGCCTGCTTGGTCTAAGCGCCCCTTAAATCTGGTCGAAGAAGCCTTCTCTGCCCTTAAAGGCCAGGGTTGCCCTGTAATTTAGGGACTGCCCTGTGCCCTGGAGTCCTGGCGCAATGATGCTGAGCCAGTGCAGAGCAAGCCCCCTGTAAGCAGGGCTGAAACATCTTCCACCACTGCTTTTCCACCTCAGCTGAACATGTCCAGAGCGCCAACCTCAACACCAACCTGAATTCTGCAGTCACAGCTCTTGTCAAGACAGCTGGGCAGCTTCCCCCCATGGAGGTTAGGTCATCATAAGCAGTGGCTAATGAGTTGAGCAAAGGAATCCTAGTCCCAGAGTATTTTGTAGTGGCTGGGAGGATGTTACCTTTATTACCTTGATCCAGGGAACCTCACTGCAGACAGGGTTCGAGCTTCTGCTCTCTCGATCTCCAGTCTTTGGGCTAGTGGAAGTGATGGCCCTGTAAGGAGCGTGAGAGTCACATGGGGATCGTTCATATCACTGAGGTTTCTTGGATGGTACACTTACCCTGTGTCTTCATGCCCTGTTGCAATGCAGTGCTGTACATAGAGCTTGGATGCCCTCTGCAGAGGAGGTATTTCATGGAATCATGGAATTGTCAGAGTTGGAAGGGACCTCTTGAGATTGTCTAGTCCAACTCTTCTGTTAAATTTGGATTGCCTAGAGCACATTACTCAGGACTGCGTCCAGACGGGTCTTGAAAACCTCCAGAGAAGGGGACTCCACAACCTCACTGGGAACCTGTTCCAGTGCTCTATCACCCGCACCATAATGAAGTTTTTCTCATATCTGAATGGAAGTTCCTATGTTCCAGCTTGTGCCCATTGCCCCTTGTCCTGTCATTTCACAATGCTTGTTGCTTGTGGAACAGTGGGGCAGCCCTTTTGTGCAAACATCACCTTGACCTCCCTGTAAGAAGGGTTCAGGCCTGAGGAACCAGAGTACTCTCTTGTTGGCCGGCTTCACGACTTACCCATGCCTGTGAGGGCTTATGTCGCAAGACTCAGCTTTATAGGGATCTATGGAGCCTCTTCTAACCTTAATCCCAGAGCTGACCTCTTGGTCAGGGTTTGGCTCCCTGCCTTAGAGCCTTCATGCTGTTGGCACGCAAACCAGCATGACAGCCCTGTAATGACAGTGGATACCACGGGCCCAACACCCTCCCCTCCCAATGGAGGAACAAGGGGAACCCTTTGTAGGATAGAGAAACATGGACAGCTTTGTAAGACCGGGAGAGGGTTATCCCCTCTTTGTGCCTTGTTTTGGGCTGCTTTAGCAAGCAGAACAGAAGGAACACTCTATAAGGATGGAAGAAATTCCTTCCTGTTGTTACTTCTGGTACCGCTATGTACCACCCCTAGAAAGTGTGCTCAGAGGTGTAGACTTCTCTCAGCCTTGTCCCTGGTCAGAATATAACATACTACCCTGGGGACTTTGCAGCTGTTCCTAGAGGTGAAGGAGTGGAATGCACTGCATAAAAAAAAACAAATAACTTGATGGCAACAGTCATACTATTGAGAAAAAAACCCAAATTCGATCAAGTGTTTGTGAGAAAATGCGCTGGTATAATGGATTCCTGATTTATTTAATATATTTGCTACTCTTTTTCAGTTCTAGCAGTAATCAATAATCTTCCCCTCATGGAGTCTATACAGATTTTTCTCACAGGGAATACATTCTTAACTAGAATTTGTTTACAATCATATTGTAGGGATGTGACTAAAATGTATTATGCCATTTTTCATAAAGCTGCCTCTTCACAGAGCCACACACAAAAAAAAAGTATAATTCTCAGTCATGTCACCTCCCGTAACTCAGGTAGTCAAAAGCATGGCAAAATTCATCAATTCATGTTAGTCCTAGTATTAAATACTGTCTGAACACATGAATAAACAAAATATCCCCCATGTTATTCTTGTCCATGCAAAGTACACATTCAAGCCCTAAGAACCTTATTCATTCATTTCCTTTAGATGATCTTACTTGACATGTGCTCCCTTTTCCTGGTGGTGCCTGTGAGCCCTTGAAAAATCACTAACCTTGAGATATAAGAATGTAAAGGGCAGTGTCATGGTTTAACCCAGCCAGCGACTAGGATCACACAGCCACTCTCTCAGGTCTTCCCCTGCACTGGGATGGGGAGAAGAATCAGAAAAAGCGAAACAGNCATGCGATATTCCTTTGGTTAGTTGGGGTCAGCTGCTCCGGCTGTATCACCTCCCAGCTCTTTGTGCAGCCTGCTCTGGCAGGGCAGTATAAGGAGCAGAAAAGGCCTTGACTGCTTAGCAACAACCATCAGCACTGCTTCCATCCCAAATCCAAAACACAGCACCACACCAATTGCTAGCCAAAAAGTCAGCTCTATCCCAGCCAAAACCATGACAGGCAGCCACATCTGTGTAGGTCAGTAAGCCAGCAGCATAAGGTAAGTATTTCCACTCTGGCCAACTGTTCACTGAAAATGATACTAGTAACCTGGGTTTACATCTAGCATACCTCTCCTGTTCACTTTTTTACACATCTAATGGGGTACAAAGAAATGCAAGGAAGACTTCTAATGACCTCTGTAGTAGCAAGGGAGTTGCCAACTCTTCCCTTTCTCCAGTTGCATGTTTGATTCCCATATTCTTAACATGTTCACTTCTGCTTCTTAAGAACTGGTGGATGTCTTGCATGCTGCACAATGATTCCCTAGACAGTGTTAGAAACAGCAAAGTTGTATATGTTGGCCTCCAGCATTTTGATCTGGAACATAATGGTTCTGTTTCCCTTATGTATTAAGACAGTGAAAAACTGTTTAAAAACCCACTAAACTAAAGGAGGGCACCCATTATTCCAAAGCTGAAAATCTATGTAGCTTCATGGTGATGAAATGTGTCTTAAAGTTAATATCTTTTTAGAAATACTATTCTGGAAATAAAGACAAAAGAATGCTGCTATAGGACCCAGGCTGGTATTAAAAAATAAGGGCTATTTACATATAGAATACTAATAATGCCACAGGGAAAAGGCCCAGGATAAAACACATTTTAATCTGTTTATCCTCTTCCATACGTGCAGAGCTCACCCTCACAGCAGTTTGATTACAGTATAATGGGGAATGTTTGTTTCTTTACTCATTCACCAAACATTTCCCAATTACTTGACAGTGACACCAAGTTGGCAACTTTTGCTGTGTTTGCTAGTTTTGATTGATTACACATGAAGAGTAATAAATAAAAATGATCTCTTTCATTTTCCTTCTCAGCATGTTTGAATATTACTGCTTTTACTCTGAGAATTCACACTTAGAAGAAAATGCTTGTGCATCCATACGTTTCACTGTGGGAGAAATACGTTAATGTTATTATCAAATTACACAGTATGTGCTATAGAAACAATGTCATCTAATTTTGTGATAAATACAACCTACAAGAGGTAAGAGATAGAAGTCTCTATTTTCATATTACATTTTGAAACAGTAAAGAAAATGAAAAATGATACTCCAAAAATGGTAGATCAGCAGTCTTAAGGAATAGAACATTTCTGTCCACAATGAAGACAGAGGGGGAAAGCCACACCATTTTCACAGTACTCATTCTTGCCCAATTCATTTAACAGGAGCTTTTGATAGCCATTTAGTCATGATTAGTCTCTGCTATATTTAGACTAGCTATATAAAGGATAAAATTACAGTTGTTATGGAATTATCTACCAAATCATCTCTCCAAAAATTAGTTTTTCATAGGTCAAGTGCTTGAGATAAAACAATTTCTTTATTTAGTCTTCAATTTTTTGTCCTTGAATTTTGCTTTACTTAATTAGTTAATGCTCAGATTGAATGAGACCGCCTTTTAGGGGTTCATTCCATCAGCTATCTTGTCCTTATCAGTTCCTACTGAAACCCTGTCTCCCCCCTACCCAAGAAGGCTCTGCTCTCGATTGTGCAATCTCTGATACTCAGTAATTCTACCCACTTAAATGGCCTTTAGCAGGTCAAGCAAGTAATTACCACAGTTATTCCAGATTAGATAGTATTACACAGCCCATACGAACACATTGGGTATATACATAGTAAAGAAACTGTTTCAGACTATCCTCTGTAAGACACAAAAACTTAGTTAAATGGAGTAAAATAAAGACTTACGAATCTTGAGACTTCCATTAAGTCAAGAAAAGTATAAGGCTAATTCATTTTCCAACATAGCTCATACCAATTTAGCAATCCCCTTCCTCTGCTGGCTAGTTAGAGGTGATTTTCAGATGTTTATTGGTTCAATGTAAGATCCTCTGAAATCATCTGGAGCTAAGAGCACCTGATGATGGCACAGCTTAGGAACACTTGCATAAAAAGTAGGTTGTGCGTCAGTATACCAGTGAAAAAAAAGCGTCTTCTGTACAGTTTTAATTAAAGATGAAATTATAGTCTGCTAGAGTGCATTTTTTGAAACACTTTTGATACACCATAATGCTAGGAAAACTTCAAATATTTGACTTTCTAACATGGGCAGAAAAGTGTACAATAATGAGTACAAATGAATATGGCTTTGGATTTATTTGGTGGAAAAATATGGTGTGAAAAAACTGACGGTTGAAAAAAATAATTATCTGCTACTGATAGGCATTTCAAGTGAAACAAATAATTAGAAACTAGGACAAATGGCTTGGTCAACTTTGTGAAAAATAGGTATAAAACTAAATTCTGCTTAGACTGCAATACATTATCTACTTTATCTCTAAATTTACAAGAGACATTATCACTATTGCTGAAATTCTGCCTGTTGTCTAGGGATTTATATTAGGGTTTAGAAGCCAAACATGTGTTCTTTAACATTATTGCATATTAACAGATATTTTTTGTAGTGTTCGTAACATTGAGAATTTCAATTAACCATTTAAACGTTTTTAATAAACACAAAATACTTTATCGTTTATTAAATTTCATCCAGCATATATACATCTAGAAGGGAGCACAGTGATATGGAACAATAAGTGAGAAGAGTAAAAAAGTGTTAAAAAGCATTACACGAGAGTCAGGCCAAATCAGAAAGGAAATATGTGTATGAATTTTCTATCTGTTTCTTAGACCATGCATCTGTGTTCTATAATGGAACTAAAATTGAGGGCAGGAGGGAAGAGAAGAATGGCATGTTATTAGGTTAAGGTTGTCATGGTTTAACCCCAGCTGGCAACAAGGACTATGCAGCTGTTCATTCCCTCCCCTCCGCCTCCCCCACTCATTCTTTTACCCCTGGATAAGGAAGAGTGAGGAAAAGGAAGAAAACGTAACCCACCTCATGGATTGAGGTAAAGATAGTTCTTAATGAGACAGCAATGGAAGAGAAAATAATAATAGTAATAATGGTAAAAGAATATGTTTTTTTTAAAAAGTGATGAAATACATTTGCTCAGCATCCAATAACTGATTGCCCATCCCATCCGTGAGCCGCAATCATGGAATCCTGTCCCCACAGCAACTCCCCATTTATATACTGAGCATGACATCTGTACCATGGAATTTTATTTTGGCCAGCTTTTGCTGTCTATGCTTCCTCTCAGCTTCTATGGGAAGCTGAAAAAATCCTTGATTTAATACAAGCACTACCAGCAACAACTGAAACAATATGTGCTATTAACATTATTCTCATACTTAATCCAAAACACAGTAGCTACTAGGAAAAAAATTAACTCTATCCCAGATGAAAGTAGAGCAAATGTTTCTGGAAGCAAGCTACAGAAACAGAATAACTCATAAGACAATGTTCCTGTTCTATAAAGGCTAGCTTTTGTTTTTTTCCCGTAGCTTCTTCACAGCCTAAAATTCAAATTAATGTTTTCTCACTCTTAACCTCTTTCCAGGGCAAATATTTTCATAGGCTTCTTTGTAGTATCAGCAATCACTGATCCTGGCACAGGAACTGAGGAACAAAATATATTGTAGTGTTTTCCATTGACATAACCACCTATTCACTATCTTTCTTGGCAAAGACTAATTCAAAACAGAAACAAAACAGTGATTCAAACTAGAGAGTCTCAGCTTTTAAGTAATATGCCTTCAATACAGCACTAACAGAACATTTCTCTTTCTGGAGACCAATGCATTAATAAAGAGAAAATAATTAAAAAAAAAAAAAAAAAAAAAAAAAAAAAAAAAAAAAAGGAGAAAAATGATAAAGGCCGATAATTTGTGGTTTTTCTATTGATTTGCTCCCCAATTTGTGCTATGTAAAGGATGGTCAAGTACTGCTATATCAAAGGGCAGCAAGTTCTCTAACAACAGAGCTAGCAATATCAATATCTGGGACTCTTCCCCACTTGCAATTGAACTGTTTCGCTAACAAGGCAAAGAATATAACCAAAGTAAGGGCAAGAAAGAAATAAAATAAAATTATGTCCTACATAGTGAATCTCTGGTACAAAAATAATATTTATAGTAATTATAAATAATAAAGAATTACTTGTTTCTAAACTTGCTATCCATAATGAATAGAAGAACAGAAAAAGAACAAAAACTTTAGCATGTTATTCTTATGGGATAGATGGTAAAAGCAGATTGACATTATACTAAGTAGAAATGGCTAGACAGATTAAAAATTAAAGACCTTTTTTAGCTCAATCAAGTTTACCAAATATTTGTTGCCATGCAGAGTGTATTTCAACAAGCCACAAGGGATACTATTGCATGAGAAAAAAATCCAAAACACAATCTTTCTCCTTTTTCAAAGAGTTTCTTCTAAAGTACCCATGTTTTCACAGAATTGGATCAAACCAGAATTCTGAATTATCTACTCATATTAATGATTAGCTTTAGGATAACATTTTTACCTTGTCAAAACCCACATTGTTGAAAACTATGAGCACGCACAAACAGCTCCTCTTACAAGTCACTAAATCTTCTACTTCCTTAATTTTTAAATTGTCTGGAAAGCCATTCATTTATAGGCCATTATTTGCCCTGTAACTGCATATATCCAACATACAATTATTCCACATGTAGGCAAATGTCAGGTTCACATGAAATATTTTGGCAGTAGATCTAAAAGCTGGTCTGTGCTTCATCTATAGCTACAGTCCCTTCATGTCACCAAAAGTTTCATATTACTCAATGGCACGCCAAAGCATCAGGTAAGGATCGAAACATCTTCACTGGTTTTGCAAGTGGATGCATGGAATGGTTATATGAAAACTAATATGATTTATCTTTGTGAAACCTTTTCAGATGACGAGAGAAAAAAGCAGTTACTACTAAAACATAGTCACTTGGAAGTCACAAAGAAAACAAAGATGTTGCCTTATTTTCTTCCTCTGATCTTTTATGTCTCAATTAATAAACCTGTTCTCCCACTGACCGATCATTCCATAAGAGCAGTAAATTTCTTTAACTGGTAATAACATATACCACAGCAAATCAAAACTTTGCGTATTGAAGAAATATGCCATCTCTTTGCATTATTTTCCAGATGAACTTTGCTTGGTCTGCTTCAGCATTCTCCCTAGATACTCATCATTGATCTCTTTAGAACTCAAGACTTCATAAAATGTGAACAGTGCTAATCCTGCTCTTACATAATAGTAGACAGGCCCGCACAAAGTATCACAGAAAGAAAATATATGGAATACCATATAAATACATAATCTTCTTACTACTATTATTCTACTGCTTGTTTTTCATTCTTGCTTTATTATAGTATACAAAGCTTAGCAGTACAGGAACAGTTATACAGATGACAAAGTAATTAACCAGGTATATAGTAAGAAATTTTACAGCTAAGCATCCTAGTCACTAAAAAAAAAGAAATAAAATCATTCTTTTAAAAGTTTGCTTTCTTACATTGAAACCGTTTCCCAGACTTCCAGTGATGTCTTTCAAGGATGTAATTGTCTCAAGAAAGATTTAAGCAATTATGGAGTCTTTTCAATTCAAAGATCTTATACATTATTTAATTCTGCCCCCTGACAACTCTCCCTCACAACAATCCCTTTGTTCACCAACAGCAGCAGCTCAAGGAACGTGTATTTTAGTTTCTTCAAGTATCTCTATTTGGGCAAAATCATAGAATCATAAAATGGTTAGAGTTGGAAGGGACCTTAAAGATCATCAAGTTCCTACCCCCTTGCCATGGGCAGGGACACCTCTCCCTAGAGCAGGTTGCTCAAAGCCCCATCCAGCCTGGCCTCAAACACTTCCAGGGATGGGGCATCAACAACTTCTCCGGGCAACCTGTTCCAGTGCCTCACCACCCTCATGGGAAAGAACTTCTTCCTAATATGTAATCCAAATCTCCCCTCTTCCAATTTAAAAGCATTACCCCTTGTCCTGTCACTAGACTTCCTGACAAAGAGTCCCTCTCCAGCTCTCCTGTAGGCTCCCTTCATATACTGAAAGGCTGCTCTCAGGTCTCCCCGGAGCCTTCACTTCTCCAGGCTGAACAGCCCCAGCTCTCTCAGTCTGTCCTCATAGAAGAGGTGCTCCATCCCTCTAATCATCTTTGTGGCCCTCTAGTGGACCTGTTTCAACAGTTCCATATCCTTTCTATGTTGAGGACTCCAGAACTGGACACAGGACTCCAGATGGGGTCTCATAAGCGCAGAGTAGAGGGGGAGAATCACCTCCCGTGACCTGCTGGTCACACTTCTTTTGATGCAACCCAGGATACAGTTGGCACGGTATTCATTTCACAAACTACTTACAGATAAAGCTGAGGAAATTCAACCAAAATTGTTGGAAATTAACATAAGCACGTTTGACAGCAACAAATAAGTCAGGTTCGAGTTTTACTTAAAACAAATAAATTGAAACACAGTTTGGTTTAATGAATGGCTCATTAGTGATTGTGAGACTTATATCCCCATTTTCCACTAATTTATGGGACAACTGTAGCTGAAATGCTTTCACTTTTATTGCTGCTTTTAACCCATCTTTTTCCCTCTTTCTCATTCTTGTCTAATTAAGACTACAAGGTCTCTTAATGTGATATACTCTGAGTTCTCTACCTATTAAAGCATTCAACTTACATTCTAGCACTGTAATAATTTTACTTCAGAGAACAAAAATAAATTCTGTGAATTCCAGTTCCCTCACTCATTTGTCTCAGCCACCTGTTCTTGTTTCTGACTAATCTCTTGTTGGGCCAAAATACTGGTTTTGTATCTGTGATGTGAACTGAACTTGGTTAAAAATAAACAAAATACTAGAATTTTAGAGAAAGACTTCAAAAGCTAAATCAGTTCAGCGATCCAGTATGCAATACCATATTTGAGTCTCAGTAATTATTTTGCCTATCTAAATACATCCTATAGTCTTACTTAAATATCATAGTCCTCATTTACTATCTTGAACTTCTATGTAGCCTTATAATGAAATGCTAACCTTCTGTTAGTTTCCCTGGAGTTATAGATAGGTTGTACAAATAGTGATCAATGTTTCAGAGATGTTGCCAATGTTGTATTTCAAGGTAAGTTATATGTGATAATCAGATAGGAATTTATATTGCCAGGTACTTTAACTAGGAAATTTCCCCAGGTACTGGAAGGTAATAAAAGATATCTTGATAAAAATCTTTTTCCTAGATCTTCCACAAGAATATTTATATTTAGCTTTTAGTTATTTTTGTATCCTATTAGCTGAAGTTTAACAATTTTATGCATAGGTTAACAGTAACAGACAGTCCTGTTGGCTATCATGTCATATGAAAAGGTGGTTAATACTGTTCATCTACGAATTACAATGTAAGAGGCAGAATGAGGCATTCTGCTGACATTTCTTCCTCATTCTGAAAATCCCTGAATTAGAGCTATTTAAGATATTTATGCTAATGGACATTGCTGGCAAAAGAACAAATGAATATGAATTATCTGCGGTTAAATGGTAATCTAAAATTAGCAGAAATTTTTAATGAGAAGAGCAAGAATAATCTAAAAATGTCTTCCCATAAGACCAAGAATATAGAAACGTGTCTAGATTTAAGCAAAGAATCAGGATGAGTTTATTTACAACTTCATTTGCTGCCAGAATGAGAAAATTCAGGAGCCTAAAAGATCCTACAGCAAACTCTAGAGGGCTATATATTTAATTGGTTGAAAAAATGAATTTCCATTTTTAATAGCAACAAAATAAGAGTGAACATAATTCATATTTACACTGATCATGCTTTTTTACTCAATTTTTATTCTGAGTATTTATAGGATATCCCAGGTTTAGATTCAAAAGGAGAAAATCCGTGATAGTCTGAGCCAATGAAACTAAACCTCATGCTCGCTAGCCCAACTAGGATATTGAATTTAAATAACTTTATCTTGGATAACACAGGGCAAAACATTCTCGTTTTCATTACACTACTCCTTCACAGCTACTTATCTAAAAAAAACTATTGTAAACTTATATAACACACATGTACAACACGTATTTGGCCTTATAAAATATTAATCCTGTAACTTAGCTTTTGCACATTGATACTGATTAATGCAAACAGAGGTCAAATGTGACCCTACACAAGTTGTGTAAAATTCTGTTAACTAATTTACCTATAGAAAAAGCTCAGAATCTGAAGACTGGTTCAGTTTTAATAGATGAACACCAGAAATATTACACCTCTCAAGTTATTGCGTTACTATTTTCTGTACTTGTTATGCATGCATTTCTAAAGGACAAAATAATTTCTGTATGTGTAACAGAGCATGATTCACTGCTAAACTTTTTGACAGCTAGTAGCAGTCCATTTCATTGCAAAAAAATAACACCATGTCATTTTTAACTTTTGTTGGTTTCACTTGCACCCTAATGGAGATCAAAAAGTTAATTGCTCCAGTAATTGCAAATTTGATCAATAGGAAAATAAAAGAAATCTGTCATTTACAAATGCTTTTCTTTATTATTCATCAAATTAAGTAATCTTCTGTTCTGGAAAGAGTAGGTCTTTTGTTGCAAAGAAGCAACTGATCAAATAGAGGTTTTGTAGATTTCAGATAGTAATTATACTTCAGTATTTAACATATCACAGCAATTATTTTCAGTTATGTAAAGTTACCTGTCATTCTTCTGTGGAACAGTGGATTCTAACAAGAAGGAGGGAAGAATTTAATTTTAAGAATTTTAAGAATTTTTAAGAATTTTAAGAAGCATGCTCTATATGATTAACAAAAAAAACAGACAGAAAGGTGTGTTTTTTTTCCCGAAGAGCAACAGACATCACTAAGAAAAGGTCTAGGAGGAAAAGTTTAGAAGCAGTAGGGTGAAACAGAACAAAAAAACAACATTTAGGATGAAGATTAGGAATATTTTACTAACACTAAGATCTGCTAAATTCTTATCAGTCTCCCTGAGGAAATGGCTGCAGCCCATTTAATAAAAACTGAACAAAAGTTTTGATAGCGTATCATAAGAAAAAAGTCTATATTAAACATAATGATGAAAACAAGTTTGTTCTGGTTTTAAATATCTGATAAAAAAAAACAAGAAATAAAAATAGACTGTTGTGGCACACGTCAAAGCTTCAGTGAGGGATGGAGCAGATTGATCTGCATACCCAGAAATACATAGCTCTTCCTCTGTACTTTGTGTGCTTCAAAATTCTCCTATGCTTAAAGCTAAGCAAGAGAGCTGCAGGTCTCAAAAGAATTAATCTCAGCATAATTTTTGTAATTTTGTTTTGAGAAATCATTTAAGATTAATGATTTCAAGCATTATTTCATTATTTTCATATTTTGTAATACTATCCATACCACAAAATTTTATGTTTCAGTATAAATATACACAGATATTAACTTCATCCAGTTGTTATACTATACTCTTTAATGTTCTATTCTCTATCATAGAAATTTTCACTAAAAGTAAAATGTAAAAAATGTTGAATTACGAAACTACTTACGTAACACTTGAAAATCAACTTTCAAAATGTAGGTTTCCACTGTGTGGTAGACAGGTTCTACTACAAAGAAAGGACAGAAAGCTAGAGTCAAATTTTCCTTGCAAGAAAGTGAGTGTTCGTTGTGTGTTGTTTCTAATAGAGCCACATGAAGCGTATGAAGAATATAGGCCAATACAACATTATTATACCTAAGGGAAGACAGCCCTCTAACATGAACAATTTCTCCGGTAGTGATTTTCACTGACCCTGAGGGATGGTTTTCTTTTAATTGCACCTAATGAGCTGGCTGGAATATAAATTCTCTCATTTCCACACAAATTAGCTCTTGTATAACTAGAATGCTGAAGGGATGAGAGAACACATAAACCAGCTCCAATTTCCACATCACCAGAGGTATAAGAAAAGAGCACTTTCATTTAGGAAAGACTTTTTAAATTAGAATTTTGCTGTAAAATAGTAGAAAGCAACTTTAATGGATAATTTCTCACAAACACATTTTCAAATTTTAATCCAATGAAGAAAAAAGGAAAAGGAAAAGTGAATTTATGTCGACTCTCCTATTTTCAGGTGCACTTACATGTTGCTGGATTTTACTGCCTCTTCAAAAGCAAAAGATGTAGTTTTATCATTGCCCCAGTGCAGAGTAACTAACATAAAACCAACCATATGCTCACATGATGAAGACTGTTTTTACTAGAAGCTGCTCTAAAATAGACCAGCTGAGGATATCATTCTGATCCAAAACCCATCAAAGTCAGTGAGACAGAACTATGATTGTTAGTTTAGTTATAATATAGAGATAAACATCTTACCTAAAATCACACAGAAAATGTGTGGTGGTCAAGTTCTGAATTTGAGTAATTTAAACTTTACACCAGCATTATTGACATCAAATCTAAGATCTACTATGTTTTTTAAATTTTTTTAATTTTTCTTTTTTTTTTTTTGCATGCAGATCAAGCAAAATCACAATCACTAGAGAACAAGGCAAAAACTCACTTTTTTTTTTGGCCTGCTTCAACAGTGATTTTCATGTGAAGGTACCTGTCAAAAACATTAATCCAGTGGGAGGATAACTGTCATGATGTTTTAATCAAGGGTATGGAACCTTAAATGTTAGGTGACTCTTGGCAGGGACATTTAGTTCTGGACTTCAGTATAACTTTTTTCTGTTGCTTTATAACTGCATGCACAACTACTAAGTGATGCTAAGGTCTATATTCAGCTTTCAAACCATGCACTCATACACATCATAAAATAATCTCTATATTTCCAGGATTTGCTGGATCCTTTTCAAATTTGGTTAGGTATAACTTACACTGCCTTTCTATAAACAAGGTCATGAAACCTCCTATAATTGAACTAAAGATATAGTATCCTCCTCTATTTGATCATACTTTTTACTCCTTGCTTTTGTAGGAGACTATGAAACAGAAAGATTTATCTTGACTTTTTACTAAAAATACTCTCAGCAGCAGGTATCGACTATCAGTTCTGTGCTCACTAACTACTTCATTAACACTGTCTTTAAAGTTATTTCGCTTTCCAAACTCTTCATTGGTATTTGGAGTACTATCCGGAAAGCATTATATAGAAAGTGTCTCCATTATTCAAGTTGTGATACAAATACTGCAATATAAAATTTACCATATCAAATACTTAGTGGCATCTACTGGCTATTAGTCTACACATGTTAATGAGCACCCTCATTCTGCAGTAATCCGAGGTAAAATTTCCTATCTTCATTTCTCTGCTACACGTGTAACATTAGCCATTATGTTTTCTTTTCATTTACTTTTAACTTAAGCAGTATGGAAATATTCCCAAAATTTGGGTAAGAGAGAAAGAGCTAAACGAAGATTGGTGAAAAAAAATAATCATACGATGAATGAATAAAAGCAAAAGATCCTTGTAATTCACCTGTCCCTGCTGTTTACGGAAAAGTGAGGATTTTGAATGAGTGTGATTCAAGCTTTGGAGAAAACGAGACCATCTATGCATATATATTTGATAGCTAATTAACAAACTGGAAAAACAAATGTTTAATTGATTGTGTGTATGAAACACTGCATTAGCAAATAAGATTGGAGGTCTCACTCTGTTTGAAGACTTATTGACTAAAATAGTCTTCAGTTATAGAAGCAGTGATAAAACTACAATCAAACTACATCTCTTCCACTTAGCAGATTTTAGAAAAAGTTGTGACAAAAAGCCACCTGTCAAGGAGATTAATTTTAAGAATACATAGCAGAGAAAGTGAGAATGACTTTATCACAAAACACAAGTCAGACTACACTGGTGAAGAATGGACTTGTGTCCACCACTTGTGTTCTGGCTTGTGCAAGCGAGATCACTACCCGCCACAGGCATGATAATGTGATATAAACACTAGTCATGTAAAATTATTCGTTTATAATGAAAAACAGGAGAATGAAAAACAAAACTCAGTCCTAATACAGAATTGTATATAATGTGCTTTTTGGAATAGTGTTCATCTGTGATATGATACCCGTCTGCCATGGTTTAATCCCAGCCAGCAACTAGGATTACACAGCCGCTTGCTGCTTCCCTCCATGGCAGGATTAGGAAGAGAAACAGAACAGTAAAAGCGAGAGAACTCGTGAGCTGAGATAAAGAGTTTAATAAGTAAAGCAAAAGCTGTACATGAAAGCAAAGCAAAACCAGGAATTCATTCACTGCTTCCCATCAACAGTCAGATGTTTAGCTGTTTCCAGAAAAGCAAGGCTCCATCATGGGTAAAGACTACTTGGGAAGACAAAATGCTGTTAATTCCAAACATCCTCTACACCCTCCTCCATCTTTCTTGTGTCTCCTCCCAACTTTTTGTGCATTCCCAGGCTACGCACTGGCAGGGTGATGTGAAGAGCAGAAAAGGCCTTGACTGCTTAACAGCAGCCAAAAACATTAGTGCACCAGCAACGCTAGTCTCGACCCAAATCCAAAACATAGCACCACACCAGATGCTAGCAAGAAAGTCCCATCGCAGCCCAAACCATGACACCATCAATGATATCATCATTGACATTTTTGATACAATAGGCATCAAAATACATTTCCTGCCTTCAAAAACTTTGGCTCATTCTTGATCAAAATTGGTGTCTTTGCAGTTAGCACCCTTTGATGCATGTTCTTCTTCCAGGAATACATCTGGGCCTTCACAGTTTAATTACATAACCTGTGTAGCACACGTAAGGCACATTGCCTATAGTGTTCATTTAAGATGTTTGACAGTAGTACTACTACTACAGCAGTGCTACTACACAGTAGATTTTTGTGGAGTCAGGTAGTACCTTTCTGAATAGGAATCATTACATGTTTCGGTACTGCTGGGGCAGAGGTTTTTTTTGGGACCATTGATACCTCTCTTATTTGAACATTTTTCAAATACCTTAGCTTCAGGGACACTTACAGATAATCTCTTATGAGAGATACAAACTCTGAGCTTCAAGAAAGTTCTGACTTACTGCCCCTGGATGTCCACTTCAATAACTCAGAAAGAATGAATGCACACACTGACGAAAACCTGTCATTGACTATCTAGAAAAGGGTTAACTGGATTGGCACCACAATACTCAACAGCTAGCAGAGGACTCAAGAGGAAGGATGGATTTTGGTCTTTCTAATTATTCTAGTTAAAATATAAAATCCCACGGAGTATCTTCTCTTCCTTCAAAGACCTTATCAAATCAATGAAATTATGATTACTTCCATGCATTCTACAATTTTCTTCTTTACAGCTCTTCCATCTTTTCCTTTAAAATAGGCTATTTCAAAACCAAGTACGCATCTCTCCTGTGCAGAATATGCTTATTAAAAATCAAGCTGTCTAAAATACTGCATATAACTCAAAATTTCAGAATGCATCTGAAGAGGTACATTCATCAGAGCTGAACGCTCTATTGATCTCTATACAGAAGACACAAGAGAAATTAAGTGTCAGTTACTTAGAAACTGGAACTGATCAACCTCATATAAAATTACATTTCAAAAACAAAATTAGGAAGATAGTGTGCTTTTGGCATTAGGTTTTGAGCTGCAAAGGAGTTTATAATTAATAATTTTTTTTTTAAAAGGTTGGTACAGAGAAGAACAGGAATACTAGATTAGGAGTCCCTTTAGCTCAACAGTGTTTCCAAAAAAAGATGGGCCTCCGCAGGTTAAGGACCTGAGATGACCTTAGCAGTATGTGCCTGTCTTGTTAAAGGACCATTGGACATTGTTTTGGACCTACCATTAGCTAGTTTCATTTTGTGCCTTGCTTTTTGCACGTGAAAGGAAAGTAAGAGTTGTTTCCTATTCACCTTCTCATCCTTCTATTGCTAAAAAAAAAAAAAAAAAAAAAAAAAAAAAAAANNNNAGAAAAAGAAAAAGAAAAAGAAAAAGAAAAAGAAAAAGAAAAAGAAAAAGAAAAAGAAAAAGAAAAAGAAAAAGAAAAAGAAAAAAAAATAAGTGTATACACTATCCAGGCTAATCCATTTTTGGTTAGTAGTACGGATTAAATTAATTTAAATTTTAATTTAAACCTGTGGGTGTTGTTCCACAGTATTTCTGCTTATTCATCCCCTTACAGGCATGACCTTGTCCATGAAATACATAAAAGAAAACTTACAGAAATTCATTGATGAAAAAAACTTCCAGTAATTCATTGCTAAGGTTACCTCATGTCATAGCTCATTTCTGTAAGCCAAGCTTCACTTTCTGTGATAATGAGAAAAGATGTTTGCAGTTTGTAGAGAATACCATATCCTTCAGCAGCTCCCAACAGTACTTCTGTATCAAGAAAAGGTAGAGCTCCTTCAACAGTTTCAGGTAATCTCAAATGTTCTTGGTAGCAGAGGAATGTTATCATGTTTACTATAGGAAAAGTGAAGGTTCCTCATGTTATTCAGTCTTTTTGTCAGAGATTAATCTGTACAAGTAAGGGAAAGAGGCAAGCAAAATCTGAGTCACACAGTGAGAGAGAGGCTTTCAAGGGAGCTGAAAGTAATCTCCAATTTAAGGTTCCTGTATCTTTTTTTTTTTTTTTTTTTTNNNNTTTTTTTTTTTTTTTTTTTTAAATACAGATCTAATGTGAAATGGCAGCTTCAGGAGACTTTAGATCTGTATAGTTCAGGCCCATATGCAGTTTTGCCATTTCAATATATGACTGGCTTATATATATATATTTGAGTCTTAAATCTGCTTCACTGAATAGCTTAGAGTCATATCTAGTTCTAGGCAGATAACTCTGCTAAAGTTGTCAGTAGCTTCGTATGTACAGTTGTACACTTGATGAGTAGGAAGGCTTTCCATGAAAGAGAAAAGCAGCTTGGCTTCAAGTACTACTGTAATAATTTATCTTCTTCAAAAATCATATTTCACTGGCAGGAAAGGTGGTAGAAGTCTTGTGGACCCCTAAGGGGTCCCGTGTACCTAGAGACACAAAAAAATTTCAAAGATCTGTGGTATACAGAAATATTTTCAAAGATATTGAAACTGTCTACTTGAGAGACCTATTTTTCACTGTTTGTATTTCAAAGTAGGTGAGTATCTTCCTTTTATTGCTGCTGGGTATCCAAAAGGACATCTGGTGTGCTCAGATGCCAATGCAATCAGACAGTGCTCTCAAAAGGGAGACGCTAGCTGTCTCTTCCTGTGATATGGCGTAGGAAATGGAAACAAACTTGTTTTCTAATTCTTTTCAGAAATAATGTATTTTCTGGCATGGTGTCAGAAGTATGATTTAACACATCAGCATCTTTATCCAGAACATAACAAAGAAGTTAGTTTTACTTCAGATATATTCATATAAGTGTAAAGATTCAGCTTGAGAATTATAATATATGTTGCTTAGTACCCAATTTATGCGTTTAGATAGCATGGTAAAAGATTAGCGAAAGAGGATTGAAAAGAGGTTAATTTACTACATGTGCAGCTTGGATTGCTAACAATGTGATTGATGAGGACCAGCTTATAAAGAAGCAGAACTGCAGTCAGCATAGACCTTATGAATTAAGTTCCAGTTTCTCCCAAGAGGGAAATTGCTTTTGTGTCCTACCTCAGACAGCTGGGCTCTGAAATCTTTACGATGAAAGTCTTTAATGTACTGACTTTCTTTTTCTTCAGGTATTTCAATTTAGCTCAAACAGCCATTTATAAAAACAAAAGAAAAACCTGAAATTTTTAAAAAAAAGGCTGAGAAATTCACTAAGGTACAAAAATTCATTTTTAACTCCACACCCATTTTTTTTAAGAGCACTGACTGCAAATGTTATAATTAGTCAATAACAATCTGTGTGAAAGCCATGAGACACATAAACCATAAATAACAATAGCCATATGCTGAAAGTTCATTACAATGGATGTGCCTGAAGATGCCATCTCTAAAAAATGAGTGCATCGTGACCTAAGAAACTTAAGAAGGTATCTTCTCCTTGGATTCTGCCAAAGAGTCCTTAGCAGGGGACAGGAGGACTGAAAATGTAAATTTGTGCTTCACTTTTCCATTCTCCACAGACTAGTTCAGATTCTAGTACTTAGCACTGACCTCTTAGGATGAATTGAAAACCTCTAGAAATTCTTGAAGTTCAAGAACCTTTTATCTTGCATCAGCATCATATTGTGTGGAGAAGTAAGCGATTTATTCATGCCAAGGAAAGCAGTTCTCCAGTAATAGCCCTCCACATACACACACTCCCAACCCAGTTACTATAAATGAAACAAAGTAAACATAGAAAGAGTACCATCAGCTGAGAGCATAGGCCAAAAACCAAACAGTTATTTAAAAATAAGTATTAAGGCAAAAAGCAATTAATTTTATTAAAAATCATTAAAATATTTTGATCAGGGTAATTACTTGCATATATTTGTAAATAACTACAGTAATCCTTTATTTTACTTGTGGGATGATACCTGCATTCTATTCGTAGTCTTTCTGGTTTTGCAAATTTTACATGCTTATACTTGGTTTGTTTTGCAAATGTCTGCAGAATGCCCTCCATTGGTAAGGAGATACTTATTCCATTCTTTGTTTTGGTATAGCATACAAAGAACAGTATAATTATATTTAACTGTATTTCTTTAACTTCTTCTGAACTTTCTGATTCTCAACAATGTTATTGAACCAATACCCTGAATCATGACTACATTATGTGCGCTAAAACCAGTGCAAATGTAGCACAAAATCTCCCCAGTTACTAATAAAAAGCCAGACTGGCACAATAGACTGGTGCAAAATTTTTTTAAAAACATTTTTTTTCATTATGGTAATGAGATATACCCCTAATTTCCTCACCAGTCCCTAAAATGCACCTTACAGCCTTAAGCTGATACTGCAGCACAAAGCCGGAGTAGTGAAATCAGTGACTCTTTCTAAATGGAACGTACGTTGTATACAGCAAGACTAAATAATATTGCTGACAGACCATGAAGATTAAATTCTAGCACTGCAAATGAAGCACTCTGTAATGTGTTAGGGAGACCAGGAGCTGCTCTTCAGCAGAGGCCCAGAACAATAGCATAGCTGGCAGATTCTGGTGAAAACACCTATGTGTCATTTTGGCAGCTCAGAAAAATATTTCGTAGCATTTTTATGGATTAGTGTGTACAAAGTGTTTGCATTGTCCTGGCTTTGTGGGAAAAGTGGTACAGAATTAAAAAGCTTCAAGCCTGAGTAAAGCCTTAGGAAGTTGGCTTCGTCTGCAACACACATGCCTACAAACACCGAAACACTGCACTACACTGGATCATCACCGCAACCATGCGATTCTATTCCATTTTGCAGCTTTGTTCATTTGTTTTAAGGCAGCCACAGTTTTATCCTATAAGTTTGCCTATAGTCTGTGCTATTTGGGGGGAAGCTTGATTCTTCTCTGCCATAAGAGCTGTAAAATTTTTAAATATTTAAATGCCTTCTGTTACAAAGAGACATTAGTTTGAACTGCTGACAGAACATATAAGAACTTCCCCATTTTCCATGTCAAAACACTTTTCATCAACAGACAAATTTCTATTACTGGAATAGGTCAGACTCATGAGACGTATTCAGAAAGAGCAGGGAATAAGACAGATTGGTGGCTCTAGTAAAAATGCAGTATGAATATAGGAATTTTATCCATGTATCAACAGAGCAACTGTTTTCACAATAAATTTATATCATTTCTGAAAATGCATTGGTCTGTGATATCGTTAACTGTATTTGCTTAATTAAGTACACAGGCAGACATAGCATTCATTCCAGTTACCTGAAAATGGTACCAGAGTTAAAACAAGACATGAAGCATCGCCTAAGTCCAGAGTCACAAAGCAGTACTCACACAGTTAAGAAAAAAAAACTGCAAAAGGAAAAAGAATAATTAAAAAAAAATCAACTCATAAGGGAAAATTTCTGTTGACTAATGTGGGAGTTGGACAAGAAAAATATAACAAAAATACTCCAATGTGCTGTCTTTATTCTTTCCTGTGACTGTGAAAACAGCTGTTCCAGAAGGTTACAAAAGGTTGTGTTCACACTGACTGTCTGAAGGCCAAGGCTTGATGTGTGAGCCAGCTCTCACTTTCAAGCTGAACTTTTCCCATGAAGCTAGTGAGAGTGCGTATCCAAGTCTGACCCAAGCACACGCAGCAAACAACAGGTTTCCGAGATTAGGATTTGCACATGAATTCAAACCCAAACAAAATGATAAAATGAAAATAATTTGCATTTTAGACCTACATAACACATGCAAATATGTATGCACAGAAAACACACTGTTTGAAGGACATAATACTGTTTATGATAACAAAAAGAGAATTTATTATTTCAAAAAGTTTGTGATATCTCTTATCTTTGTGTTGCATCTCTTGTTCTTTGTGTTGTTATGTTGGTTTCTCAGAGTTATTCATCTCCAAGTACAAGAACTAGAAAACATACTTGTATACAGGAGGCATGGGTTTTAAAAGCATTTCCATAACAGTGAAACATTCATGTCAGCACAAATGCCAAAATCCCTGCTGGTATGATCCTCTGAGTCCCAAAACACCAGTCCTGTGTAACTGATTTTTAAATGGCATAAATTTTATGATGAGTTTTATTGTTGACCCTTAAAGTTAACTGGGAAAATAACCCATTTTATTTTGTTTGCATTCTGGAAAAACATATAACTTTCATTATCCATATACAAAGATTAAAATCTGATATTTATTCTAAAATGGCATGATTTCAGATTCAGCCCTGTGTTGTGTGCAAGGAAATCTCTCACTGAAGTAAGTTTCTCAGTTTATTTGGCAGCCAAAAATAGACAGGATTATGCCCACACCTCTTTTGGAAATGATTCTACAATCTTTCTGCATGAGATAAATGAGAATTCCAATCCTTCTGTTTATATTGGTCTACTTTTTTCTCACTTTGCTCACGAAACAGGACCATGCAGGCAAGTTGGATGACATATTGCTCCACTTAAGCTTTCAAAATCCTTTGCATTTTTTTTTCTTCAGTTTTAAAGAGTAGATTTTTCTCCCAGATACGTGTTAGCATCTTTCCCAGAAGTTGTAAGTCACATGCTTATAATGGCTGTTAAAAGTTTTTTGCTGTAGAGCATAAGCATACAGATGAGTTTGTGAGTGTTTTAGAAATTTTAGAAACCCATGTACAACTACAGTTTCTGACACTGGTGCAATACGCATCTTGGAAATTCTGTGGTTAACTGTGCCAGATACTGTAAAGTCAATCTGAGCTTATTCACAAATATATTCATTTGTTTAAAAGGTATCCTTTCAAATTGGAATACCAGGCTTGCGTTCCACATCATTTTCCAGATAAATCACAGCATCTAACAGAAATAAAATTACAAACATGAAGTGGGCACAATAAAAAATAAGGAACTTATTCACCAAAATTCAAGTTGGAAAATGAGACTATTTGCAAATAAAGCATGCAAAATTGACCTTTTTAACCTTAGATGAACTTAAAGATAAGCCCCTTTTGTGCAATTTTGAGACCTAAGAAAAATAATTCAGACAAATACTTTATTAATGATAAAACCTTCTGTCTCAACCTTCTTTTTGAATGAACTGTTGGCGTGTTCCTCTGCTATGCTAGTTTCTTATCTGCTGAATCCCGATTTTCTGAACAATTTCTGCAGTTTCTCAAGCAGTTTAGAAAATTGAAAATGAGAGGAGAGTTTAATTTAACATTCTTGTCACCGCATTGAATCAGAAGTGCCTCAGAATGGAATAATACATAGCTCTCATTTTATCATCTCTTCCATAACGGAGTCTCTCTTGGCTGTTAAAAAATAGCAGGGACCTGAAACTCACATGTGTTACTAGGTGTCACATTTAATGTATGTCCAGTCACATTCCAAACAAACAGCTATTCTCAAGAAGCAAGCTAATAATTCTTTCGAATAAAAGTGTCTGAATCTGTACTTACAGTCCACTTTGGACTGCAGAAGAGGTATTCCTTGGAAAGATTGTCTATATAGTCCATCACTTTTATTTAGACCATTCAACCATTCTACAAAATCACAGATCGCACTCTTTGCTGGGAACTCAGTGCAATACTGAGGGCAAGGTTCTGCTTTTATGGCACAGTATTGCTGCACTGTAAACAAAACTAATTATCCACATTTTTCAATTAGTCTAACTACATAATGGCCACATTCTGACACAACAATCTGACAAATTCAGCAAGGAATGTTAAGCTGGGTCACATACAAGGCCAGTGCAAAACCAACTGCTCCAGTTTGTTCAGAGTTTGAATCTCAGGCAAACTTTGAACTATGCTTTCATGTCTAATGCTACATAACACCTAAAGAGACGCTGTGGAACATATCCTCCCACCGTAAATAGGAAACCTCCAATACATTCCTAGACAAACTGGAAAAGGGGGAAGGGATCAAAACTGACTGAAAAATCAACAATTTGGCATATTTTCCTTTAAAAATATTTGTTCCATGAAAGGTAATCAGGAGCCACTTTCTGTGTTACCTGTCTGTCCAATCCATTTGTGCTCTTCATTACGCAATACCTTGGAAAACTGGAAAATACCTGGTGGGAGATGACTATAGAGTTATTATTGAATCTCCACTCGATGTGGTACTTGCCAAAGGTGCACTAAATCTCAGGTCTGATTACCATGCCTGGAAGACAGTAACTTTTTTAATAATTTGAAGTAGATGGAAAGCTTTTATACCTGAGCTATGGTAAGAAAACAGCAAAACCGTATTACTAGCAAACAAGGTCAGAGTGATTTTTCTTCTGTTAAAAGATGTATTCTAGTTCCACAAGGTGTGGTTAAAAATAAATCTATGATAACTTAATACTCATTAGGTAAGTTAAAGTTTAAACTTAGTTGTATAACATTTAAGATTGGCAGCCTTTCACAAAACCATTCCCACTTTATGGTTCTATGGTTTCTCACGCACAGAGCACAAAGAATACCCTTGAAACAAAAAAATCCACAAGTGAGGCTTAATGCTTTCAGAACTTGGCTGCTTGTAGACTGATTTTCAGTGGTGCTCAACACATGACATTTTCCTTGTAACTGATATAAGCACAGAACCAGTGAATCAGATCATTAAATCTCTTTGTTGATAATCCTGGAAAATTCTTATCTGCTTCTAAGAAAAGGATTATCAGTTTCCTTTTTTCCATGTTTCTTTAAAAGGACATTAAGGTGTTACTTACTGATAATTCTGGTACAAAGAAGGGAATAAGCATATTGACATTTATTCCAGCAAATTAATATACCTGATATCTTCAAAGTACTAAGATTTACCAGTTTATTTGTACTTTCTTTAAAAGTAATTCTTTTCCCTTTGTTCTCAGATATAATGCTGTGAAACAAAGCTATATCTGTTCATGTACTAGGCAATTTAACATCCCATATATTAATTTTTCTTTGGTTAATTCACTGTGAGAATATACCACTCTTTTACTGACAGATAATATTATTTAGCTCACATAATAGATAATTGCAGCATTTCTGCTATAAGCATTAATTTAGTCCTGTTGGTGATTCAATCTGATCCACGTGAGAAAAAATGTTACTAAATTCACACTTTACCCCGCAGAAATCAGTATCTGAATCAGAAAAAAATATAATTGCCATCTCACCCACACAGTCGTGGAAAGATCGAACACAGGCATGTAAACAATTCATCATACTGTCTTCACCTACAGTTTTATTTTTTATGCACTTTCACTTGTGATGCACAGTACTTCTTGGACCATATCATGTTATTTCCTTTGCCAAATTCTAACTGTTAAAAAAATAATACATTGCATAAATTGAAAATTGACCAGCATTTTAAATTGAAGATGTTTGGGGACTGATTCATCGTTCCACATATGATCCTGTTTCATCCAAGTTGTTACGTTTGGAACATGCATATGGCAGCAAAGGCTTTATGTGCTACTTACCTATGACAAATTCAGAGGAAAAAGCTAATGTAATAATATACAAGTTCTTAAGTGAGCTGTTTTACTTCAATATTTTTTAACAAACCAAGCTTGAATTCTCCTACTTCAATTCCACATTTACTCAGTCTCTTCAGGGTACCCATAATAAAGCTTGACCACAGCTCAAAAACCTATATCTAAATAGTATTAGAAAATGAAATGGCTTTTAATTCTATAAAGCCACAAAGCAAAAAAAGATCTGCCTACACATAGTCTAACATGCTAGCTAGAGCATGGATGAATTTGAATATTGTCTACTAGGAACTGACAACCCATTCCCTTCCCTCAGCCTATTGCCTATTTTATATTCAATCGTAATAAATGCAACAAACAAAACAAATATAATAACACTCCAGCCATTTTCCTCTATAGTAAGAAGGTAAATCTTTATCAGCATATTTTTTTAGACCTAGATGCATAACAGAATAGGCTGGTGCCATAGGCTCTCTGCAAAGGCTAATAGCTCCTGACAAGTGAGGCAGCAAAGTCTTTTTACCTGATAATGCATTTTCATGTTAGTTGAACAGGCAACTGCATTTCTTGATTTGTTCAATTTTCATATTGTATTATTCAAGAATATCAATACTATATGTATTAACATTTATAGAGTAAATAATTTTTCCTCATCCTCATAGTTTGCCGAAAAACAATGCTAGTGTTTGAGCTAATTCACTACAGTTTCCACTAAAAGTGATTTTGCCATGAGGACTGTGGCAAATACATAAAAAACTCAGTTGCATGTCTTGTAATTTCCATACAAGCATGATGGAAATATGCTTGGATTCCCTAAAATCCATGGAGTTCCACTGATACATAGCAGCAAGAGACTGCCACGTGGGTGATGAGAAGCAGAATTAGGAAAAGATAAAACAAATTTTTTCCTAGAACCCTTCAATTGGTAACACTATCTACAACTTCACTATCTGGAAGTTAGTATATATTTTGCTACAGGTTATTTGGAAGTGTTCATTATACTGTGGAGAATGTCCATTCTACACTGGAAAATGAATTGAGAGCAGTCCTTTGGAAAAGGACTTGGGGCTGTTGGCAGATGAGAAGCTTAATATGAGCTGGCAATGCATGCTTGCAGCCCAGAATGTCAAACTCATCCTGGAGGGAGGTTGTTCTACCCCTCTACTCAGCACTGGCAAGACATCATGTGGAGCACCGCATCCAGCTCTGGAGTCCTCAACACAGGAAGGACATACAACTGTTGGAACGAGTCCAGAGAAGGGCCACAAAAATGATCAGAGGGCTGAAGCACCTCTCCTGTTAGGACAGGCTGAGAGAGTTGAGGTTGTTCAGCCTGGACAGAAGGCCATTCCTGGAGAAGATAACAGTCTTCCAGTACCTAAAGGGGACCTACAGGAGAGATGGGGAGGGACTCTTTCTCAGGGAATGTAGGGATAGGACAAATGGTAATGGTTTTAAACAGAAAGAGAGGAGATTTAGACTAGGTATTGGGAAGAAATTCTTTACTGTGAGGGTGGTGAGGCACTGGAACAGGTTACCCAGAGAAGCTGTGGATGCCCCATCCCTGGCAGTCTTTAGGGTCAGGCTGGATGGGGCTTTGTGCAACTTAGTCTAGTGGGTGTCTTTGCCAATGGCCAAGAGATTGTAACTCAATGATCTTTAAGGTATCTTCCAACCCAAACCATTCTATGATTCTATGTTTATGCCGTCTTGCTGTTTACACACTTAGAATATTAATCCTATGTAAAGGACAGAGTGAATATATGGCTTAAGAGCATTACTTTTCATAGAGATATTACAACAACCTCGTGTGGCTGGTTAGACGTCCCTCCGTGCATAAATGTGACAAAACAAAAGATAATCTATTTCTTGCTTGATTCCCCCTGTTAAGCAGAAATCAATTCAGTGTTAAATTGTCTTTCTTTCAGAATGGAAGAAAGAAACTAAACATTTTTTAATTGTTTGGTCATCTGCCCTGTGGATGGCTTCTTCATCCTTTTCACATACATTCTGCAGTCATGGTTTGTGAACACTGCTAATCAACACAACTACCATCTGCTATTTCATTTTCATCAGGATGTTGGTATACTGTGATTGTATAATCTCCTTTATGTATTGATTTTTTTTTCTTGAGGTTAACATTCCTTCTATCAATCATGAACCTGACTTTTCAAATTTAAATAACAGCAGTCATTAATAAAAAAGTAATGCATGATAGTAATTTAAAGGGAACACACATGGATGATTGAATATTTTTATAGCTCTCTGAACTAGAAAGTGATGATACAGCACTCATTGTCAGAGATTTTTCATTTAATTTGTGGATTTTTTTTTACATTAGGCTTCACTAGATTAAAAAGCAACAGTAAACAACCAAAAAACTAGCTGCAACTATAATTTTTTGTAACCACTTCAGCTGGACTCTCCCTAACACGTATGTGAGATCACATCCATAACTTATAAATTACATAAAACAGTACATTAAAAAAAAAAAAAAGTGGGAAGTTCTGCAATTGTGGAGGAAGAACAGAGAGAAAGACTGGAACACATAAATTACTTCACAACAAATTTTCATTTGAAAACCAGGAGGTGCTGAAGGGTAATAAAAATTTTGTAGAAAGCTGAAAAGAATACAAATGCTGTGAATATACTGGAAGCGTCTGGCAGTTCTGTTCTGCAATGAGTCTACTTGACAAACACTGCTCTGCAGCTAGCATAAACTATTTATTGGAATTAAATATTTAGTTTTACCATATCTGAGTTATTGCCTTTCTAAGCCCACCTTTTAGTAAATTGTCAGTTCTAAAGCAATAACACAATATCATTAATCTACTATGGCCAAGTTGTGTCCCCATCACAATCTGACTTTTGCATTGTGCAGCAGAATTCTCACAAAAGAAGTTTTATGGTTTTAAGATTTAAGTTATCTTTGAACCATATTACCACTGTGCATAATTAGAAATAAAATAAGACATCTTTAGAAGGCCAGATTATAATGGTGGAGGCACTTTAACGACGACTGAAAATATTTCTCTGCAGTGGCATATGTTTAAGCCTCTTAGATAAAATAAGCGACAGCTCAAAGCCAATATACTTAAATGAGCTGCTCTCAAATGAGATCTGCTTCAGAACCTGAGGGAAGTATTAATGTGCTCGGAAAACAGCACTCTCCATACATTTAATATGATATATGTCAAAGTATGACAACATATATGTCAAAAAACCATGTAAGTAAAGGAACTTGCATAGCATGAAAATCTCTAAGCAGAGAATTGTGAAGCATGACAGCTAAAAAACCCACTTGACCTGTTCTAGCTAGAAAATTTTTAATTTCTGAGAAAAAGAAAGCACACAAAAGTCTGTTTAGAACTAAAAGACTGTAATGCCTAAATAAAGGAAAATCAATATATATGATTATATGAGTGTATAAAAACAGGAATGTATTCAGGAAAAAGGCATTCCCTTGCTTTCCTCTTCCTGAAGAGAAGAAAAGCTTCCTTCACAGAAATGTGAGATTAATCATAAAATGAGGGAAACAAATGGAAAAATATTTGTTATTAAAACTCCTGCATATAGCAGTCAGCCACATTCAGTTTTAAAGGGCTGTAACTGATCTGTTCTTGACTGTATTACAAGTGTGTCAACTGTTTCCTTTGGAAATGAAATTACTTATATTGACAAAAAAGTAAATAGCTTTTGCGCGTTTTGTAATACAGTTGCTCTAAAAATCCCCAGCAAAAAAATTCTCTTTTTCATATTCTGAATTGACATAGGGATCCAAAAAAGTATACGTATTAAAGGGATTAATAATTACAGATATTTCTACCCAAGGACAGCTGCCACAACTTTCATTTCCTCTGTAGAGATTAAGGAAAAATATATGAGTTAGGAGTGCAAAAATTATTTTTTTTTTTAAAATTAAACAGTTACAGTAGTAAAACGTAGAACCAAGTTATGTTCTACAGTTGTAAGACATAAAATCAAGTTGTAAAAGTATCTATATTAATTCCCTATTTCTTTTTCAGTCTAATATAGTTTAAAAGACATAGAAGTAATTGCCTGAAGGAGAATATGTACATGGAAGAATGTATTACTTAGGTCATTACTTTTTTTCTACAAATTCATTTGCTGATGATATTACATATAAGAGTCAATCTCAACTGGAAATGCAGATCAACTATCTTGGCACAAGCTTCATACTTTTACTTTTCTATCCAATCTACAATAAATATAGCCTTGCCTTTATTAACCCTCTTTTTATCCCCTACATCATAGTCCTTAACTTTTTTTTTTATCTTGGAGCATTTGTTATAGTCTTAAAAGTTTCCAAGTTAAGACAACAGATCAGTAATTTCCTAAATTGGTATATATGTTAGCTACACATTATCTAATACTACAGCCAGTTTGATAGATTTATTAATATATATTTTCAAAGATCAGTTTCATTGCAATTTTAGTATTCTAGAATGGAAATTGTCTATCTCCCCTTCATCTGTATTATGACTGAATTAATTTCCGTTTTCTCCAGATACGGTTATTTCCATTTCTACTAGTTATCTTGTCTCCATCCTCATGCTCACTTTATAAACCTTATTGAAAACTGAGTCAATGTGTTCCTTTAGCTCAGGAGCGATATCTTGATCAGTTCCTATCTCATCCTGAATCATCAAGGCATGAACACACCATTTTATCTTATGACTAAAAGACTGGTTTTATCACTTTTGATTTTCCTCCTAAAAATATAATTATGTTTGTCTTTAGACAATTATTGCTTTAATCTGATAGTTGCTCACCTTTAAGATATAGCTTTCTGGGACACACGTCTTTCTCAGCAGGCTGCTTGGTTTGGTTTTTTTTGTTGTGTTTTTTTTTTTTTTCTTTTTTTTTTTAATATCCTTTCTGGGATGGTAATTCTTCCATTTAGCACTGAAATATTTCCATTCAAGGGTCCCTTCCCAATGTGTCATGTTGTCACTACACATATTGGCTATGCATCACTCATAACAGTTGTCAATCGCTATAAATTTCTTGAATGAATAATTTAATTATTTTAATAGAAAAAATAGAAATATGTAAGGTGCACTCCCTGAAATAACAGCAAAACAAAAATAAAAGAATGATACCGACATATCATTTAAAAAAAAATAAATAAAGTAATTCAGGTGACTTATTTTTTGAATGAATACAGAGGTATAAAACATCCAGTGCTTAGATAAGGATTCCAGGCTACATTTGGCGGGTTCAGTAATGAAAATTGTAGAGTAAAACTGCTGCTTCTTTTATATAATGTTTTCCAGTCTTACAAACATGACTTCTCTTCTTTTTTCTACTTTGTAGCAAAACACTACTTACATTAAAGTTGCTTTAAGAAACCCTTTGAAGCTATTTTCTCTGAACTTCACTGATAAAAAAAAAAACAACAAAAAAACAAACAGAAAAACAAACCACTGCAGCAATCAACATTGTGATATATCTTATTTCTTTGCTGCCTATCTTTCCTTCAGACATAAGGCAGCAGAAGATATCTTTGCTGAGTAGGAAGTTGATAAAATAAACATAGTTATAAATAAAATAATAAACAATAAAAATAATTATAACAGTAACTACAGTTTTTATTTAGTTCTTTCTTTCCTCCAAAATAAAGCATTTTTACAACTCTTGTTGTAAATTCTACACATTTAACCTGACTTCTGAAAAGAAAATAGCAACTTGTATGGACAAGAATTTATCAAGAGATAGGCGTAAATGGTTGTGTACCATTTTTTCCCCACTTTGCTAGCTAAAATAGTATCTTCAGACTAAAAAACTCTTTTTTCTGTATCAGGATAAAGACAGTGCATTGCACTTATCTGAGAAGAAGGAAACATTTCCTACTCTTTCAGAAGAGTTGTTAACTTTTATTACATTAAATAGAAAAATTCTCTTTCACAAAACAAGAATGCTTGCGCAATAGCTGTGTAGCTAAGGAAGACAAACAGCATATCCTGACACTTGAAAGATAATAAAGGTGTGGAGACAATGGATCTGTTGCATGTAAAATGAGGAAACTGTACTTTTTCTCAGGATCTAAATAATGGGGACACTGACAAGATCAGGAATATTATCAGTTCTAATAAATCTCCACAACAGCATCTTCATTATTTCATACTGAAGTAGTGCTTCTCCCCTTCCCGTGAGGGGCCAATAACTATGAAGTACCTTGCATCTGATGCTGTGGCCAACTGTTTTACTGGCTGAAATCCTGTCTTTTACTCCCTCCAAATATTTTGCAGCTATTTTACTGTAACAAGGAATTTTTCTTAATATTGAACCAGCCTTAGCTTCTGTATAGAAGGTAAAATTTAGTTTTAACTGGTGGTCTTTTTCATGGCTTTGTTGCTTTATTGGATTCCCAAGACAAAATTAGAATGCACAAGATATTTCATTGTAAACAGTTCTGGAAGCAAGAGAAGTTTTTGAGAGCATAATTTAGATTTTACTGAATTTAGATTTTACTGCAAGGACCTTTAGGTACTTTTATCAAAGTATAAATAATTATCCTTTGAAATAATAGGGTGCTATTTTAAAGTTGATCTTGAGAATTTATTCCACTTTTGCCCAAACAGAAAATACTGACTTGCATGGCAGGGCAAAAGATTGCATTTTTTTCTTCTCATTGCTATTTTTAACATTAATCTTGTGTCTTGAATGCAGTTCTGTAGCAATAAACAAAGAAAATATTGCCCATAGGTTTTTAAAATAAATATCCAAGGAGATTACTTAAAGAAGCTTTTGCAATCAAATAAATACATAAATACCATATGAGTAAATACAGGAGCATTATATTAAGTTCTTTAAAGGACCATCATGTTGCACAATGACGCCTAGGAATTGTTAGTTCTACTTGTCTCAAACCAAAGCACAACACTGCTTCTTCCCTCCTCTCTCTTGCCACCCTGCCACTCTACTAATACAGAAACCTCACTTTGAGATTATACCGTTCTTACATACTTCTCTTCAAGGTACATTATTAGGGTTTTGTTTCCTGTTTATATTTTTACCATAATAAATCTTCCTAACTTGAGATGCAAGCAGAGTTGTCTTTATTGAGCAGTTATCATGGGAAATAAGATGCAAAAAAATTGACGATGCATATATGATAGCATTTTTTTCTTATACTTTGCAATCTTGTATTCCTAAATGAACATCTGAAAGCAAAACTAATCAGAAATAGAGTTAAACTTGTTACTATTTTATTATCTTTCAAGAGAGAAAGAAATCAGCAGAAAGAGAAGTGGAGAACTACACAGCATATATATTTAAACTGTCTCAAATTTCAACTTTGAGAAATCAGAATACCTCTAGGCTTTTTGGCCATTATTAAGAATGAGACATCAACCAGGCAAAATGCCTGCAACATTGGCAGGCCCCCTCCCTACCTTCTCACAGCTCTTAAATACCCAGCACCTGTTCAGCCCGTCTTTGCAACTGACTTACTAGATTCAGGCGGAACATGTCTCGAGGTTGTGGTAGTGAGAAAATTCCAGTGAGCTCTTTTCCTGTTTATCAGAAACAAACGCATTGTTGTCTCATCTTGAATACAAGATATAATTTCTAAAATCCTACATATTCTAAAAGAAGCCTCTAAAACCAGCAAATGGTCAAGTGAGCCTCAGATTAGGCAAACTCTGCAGAATTTTGCAGTAACGCTTATATATGGAAATATCATCCACATGCAGTCTGTGATAAAAAATGATGGAATTTATTGTTCTTTTTAGCCTTTCTACAATATTCTTGCATTTTCCTTTAACTTCTAATCTTCAGAAAAGCTTTCAATTAATTTCATCGGATTTCTCAAAAATGTGTGTTAATACATTATGTTCCCTCTATTAATCCATGAGAGGTATCCCACAGGATTCCAGGATGCTGCATTTGATGTGTACCAGTGCTGATTTCATGCAAGTCATTTAAAGTTATGCCACACTACTTCTGACCTGAAGATTGTGGTTCAAACTGATAATGACTTTATAAATATATTCTGTTTGGTTACAGAATATCAGTGTTTTTCTCCCTGTGTAGTCCATTACATTTTTTTGTTTCAGTACAGACTGGGCTGGGTAACCTGATAGTTACTGCACTCGGCTCAGTCAGGTCCATCCCTGAGAATACTAGATGCAGGGAAGACCTAACAGCAAAGTTCAAGGTCCCTACAACAGCACAGGCTGATTCCAGAAATTCTGAGAAGAATAAGAAGCAGTGATATTCTTCCTAGGGACTCAGAAGGGATTCAAAGGTTTGTTGCAATCTGGGAAGTAATTTAGAACTTGCCAAACAGAGCATAAAACTGTAGAAAGAGAAATGCCCTGAAAAGCCACAGTAGGCAAGAGGGAGATTTCCCTCCAAAACTTTCTTTTTTGTATGGTCTCAAAGAATTTTCTGTATTTTGCAAATTCTTTTTTCCAACAGCACTTTTATAAAATTTGTTTTTAGAATGACATGCTGAGAATCTCATGCTTCATTGTATAAAATGATTCTTACTATGTGTTAGTACAGAGACATAAATTTTTCTATTTCTGTATATTTTTCAATATTTATATCATAAAAAATATTTATTTTAGTATTTATTTGGAAAGGAGTGTGCTTTTCCAGGAGGTTTGCACAACTGAAACAAACTTTGAAAACAAAAGTCTTCTTTAAAATTATGTTTGTTTCTTAGGACAGATGTCTACAAAGCATTGTCTTAGATATTTTAGCCTCTATTATAGACACTTTATATATTATTTAGGTGGCAAGAAACCAAAATTTACTTGCATATCAATCTGAAAACATCCACAGATGAGGTATGCAGTGGAAAGCATAAGAGCACTACAACAATGCAAAAATCTTTTTAGTTTAGTTCATCTAATGCACACCAGCTGTTGAAGCCAGCTAACTGATTTTAGGTACTGTTCAGTCACACATACCTTTCATAAATTAATTTGTCAATCTCTGCTAAACATAGTGAGCCGTAATCTGAACCCAGAGAAGCAAAACAGGAGAAATAACTCCTCAAGAAAAACATTCTAAATCCAGATTTTTACTGTGCATTATGTACCACCTCTTCACTTACAAATTATCTCCGTTCTACCCCTGAGTGCTAAGAGCATATTGGGTGCACAGATATTGTTAAGTTGGAGAGAAGAGCTTCCCTGCTATTTGAAGCTCTCTGTCACTTTAAACGTAGTAGTTTTTATAACAACCAAACCCCAAAACATTACTTAGACCATCAAAGACACCACGATCCCAGGGAGGGTGATTTAATGAATCACTGTAGAATGATGCTGGAGTAATACTCCTGTATTTTTATACCCCCTTCACTAGAGGCTCTGACTGGGAATTGTGAACTAGATACCATTTTTCAGAAGGTCTTCGGGGGTACTGTGCATGGGAATTGAATCTCCAGCTGTTCTTGCTAACTAAGGATTTTTATTATTTCCCACGTACTGAAAAGATGTCCTTTTAATGTGATATAAAGTCTTAAACAAACCTACCTGACTCCAGCCTATTGGATAGAGAAGACCGTATTCTACCGTATCCTAGAACAGCTAGAACTCATATCCTTTACTATTCATATTCTTTATTCTGCTCCAAAAAGCAGACACAAAGAATAAATGATGAATGGCTGCCAGTCAAGGGTAGACTTACACTGAAGGATTGTTTCCACCACAACACTCATGAATAGAACAAGGGTAGAATGACAAAGATGTTAAATCAATATTATAATTAGTAGGGGTCATAAGGGGATATAAGTTTCAAACATTTCTTCTCTCAAAAAAGACCTGCCTAGTGACAGTGTATTCAATTTGAAATATCTAAATGCAAAAAATCCTATAAAACGAGATTTGCCCTTCTAAAAGCGGTTATTTTTTTTGCCTTTATGATATACTACATACTGTAATACCTTTTCTTCACACTATTATGGATTTTTTTAAAGCCTTTTAGCAATTGTGTGTGGGGTTTTTTTAAGATTTATTGGGGTTTGTGTGTGTGTGTGTGTGTGTGTGTGTAATGTACAGGTTTTATCCAAAACCCGTAAAAAACTACATTAAAATCCACTAAATTAACATAAAATTAAGCAATCCTATGGAATTCTAAAATGCTTATATGTGGTCTATATGAAATCTGATTTCATGTATTCTTTTGAAGAATGAATGGGATAATACCCCCAATTAGAAGTTTCAAACACAACTTACAGTGCTTCCAAGCAGCTAACCCTGAAACCAACTAAATCACCATCATTACATGTTTATTTCAACAAATGAATTCTCTACTGTTGCATTTCCATTTCTCTATCATCATGTGAAAGCTAGAATACTATGGAAAAAATATTTAGACATTTTACCCTTGAAGTTAAATTGTGGTTACATTCAGGTATTTTTTCACTGAACTTAAATAACTGCAAAGGTAATGACACTAAAGGAATGCAATGGGGAAGCCCATAAATAAACATCAGTTTCCTTTTTAAATTTTAAGGGTATTCCCAGCAGTGTAGAACCGTTTTCAGGTTTTACATTTCATTTCCTATGATGTATTGTCAAAGAATAATGTTCTGTCAAGCAGAATTGCGAAACAGATCTTCAGTACCTGCAAACTATTAGAGCTCCACTGAAAATGCAACTGTTTATACGGGGCGTTCAAGACACTTCAAATGGAAAACTACTGAATCTCCTCTTATTTCTCCTACACCCTGACCTTCAGTTAGTTTATGCTGCTTTCTCTCCTGTCTTTATAAGTAAGTTACAATTTTAAAAACTGCAAAAACTTTTTGGTTTTGTTATGCCACTGTGCTTCCTTATGCAATTGAAGCATTCCCTTTTCAGACTCTACTAGTCTTTTCATCATCATTCATTCGTGATTATTTTCTGAGGACTTTAAAGACATTTACTGCTCATCTTTGGATGGCTAGTTCATTAATAGTCCTATGTCCTTCACAGAAAGTTGTTTTTATGTTCTAATCATCTTTCCAGAGACCAGAAACATAAACCAGGTCATTATGAGTTAATTCACATCAATGTCCAGTGACTTTGTAATTTTCATTTCGCACTTGACTGCCAAAAGCAGACACTAGGGCTATGGTTCCACTGAAGTACTCTTTTATCAGATATTTTGGGAAGTTTTTTTCATCTTTCTTAAACCATGTCTAATGAAGAGGAGAGCAGCATGAACGCATACCACCATTTCATAGGAAAATGCCTGGAAGTTGGAATTCTCTTCAATTTAAACATCTCTGCTCTAAAGTTTCTCTAAGATATACACTGAATAAGTGCAGGATAGATATATTTTAGCAAAGATTTAGGCTTAAATTTCAGGAGAAACATGATTTGCATTTTGTTTAGTTGTGGAATGATTATGCTAAGGAGCAGCACCATCATGAAAAAAATGAATGCATTTATTGCATAGGTAGTAAGCGTAGACAATACAAGGATATTCAACCTCAAAGTTTTGGTACATACTGAAAAGAATTGGTCTTGTGGTTTTGCAATTAGTGCCTGAGGAAGAGATTAGTGCACACTGCCACTGTGGCATTTTATTTATGTCATATTAAGATGGGCAGTAAAACCTTCATTCCTATCAGGGTTTTAGTAATTAATGACTTCCATACTCCTCCAACAAGCATGAGTCAGTCTATTTTATGGGGAAAGAATAAAATTTTCTGGGATTAGCGTTTCTCCTCTAACATTCCCATATTAATAGGATATCTAATTACTTCTTTCTTGGCTTTGGTTTGTTCAATAATGGTTGAATGAAAACTTTATATTTCTGTAGTATAGTTTTTCCTCCAGATTTTTGTTTACTTCTTTTGCAGAGGGATTTTGTCTTGTTTTCGGTTTTGGTTATTTTTTTTTTTTTCCTTCTTTCCTAATTTCACTACAGACTGGGGGGATACAAAATTTTATTTATCTGAGCTATGTATGTCTGTATTTCCACCTTGTGCTTTCTAGGTGCATCTTCAGACTTCAGAAGCTAAGCATTCATAGGCTACCTCAGCAATGCATTGCCCTGCCACATTTCAAATCTTGAGGAAAAACTAGGAAATGCAAGAAAATGCACCCTCCAGCTTTGTTATTTTGCACTGAGGGGGATCAAAATTCTATTAAAGATCCTTGATGGATGGATATATGAACAGTTTTCCAACTCATACCTAAATCCACATGCATATGATTTTCATTAACTTATACATGATCAAACCCAGTCCTGAGTATTTTAAGGTAGAGTTTTTGGAGCTCTGTTGTACATAACCACTCATGTTATGTCATGCTTGTCCTGAAGTTTATCAGGAGAGCTATTAAAAGAGACATGCAAGAAGTTCATATCACTATCTTTTAAAATTGAGGAAGTCATGCCATCACATAAATCTTTTCCTGCAGTTTATTTTACTGTTTGCATCCTCCGATCAAATTGGTGTGTTTCACCAGTCAAAAAAAGGGAAATCAAGCTAATCCAATTTCACAAGTCCACTTAAAAGAAATTAGTTATCCTCCTTTTTATTTAAGTTAGATCTTGCTTCAGCATCATAATCCTGACACTCCTGTCCTGCAGAGGTCCTAAAGAATCCATACACATTTCTCTTTCAAAAAAATGAACAACTTGGAAATTAAAAACAATTTCATATCTACTTACGCACCCTTGCATAAAGTCATAAGAAAACTACAAAAAAAAATCCCACCCCAAACTGAGATTATTATAAAATTCCTGCCTCATTGATAAGTAATTAACTGTTATTTGAAGAAGATTCTAGAAAAAACAGAAGGAGAAACAAAACTAGATAATCACTCAACTTAGATGCCTATTTTAAATTCCCCAAATCAGGAGGCTAGAGCCAAGAGCTCAGAATCCCTCTTGGCCGTGGATAAAGTTGGTTCTGTAGGCTGGAGAATTTAAAACCTAGCATGGTTCTTCAAATGGATAGTCAACATCTGCTAATCTAAAGGAAGAGGGTTCGTACTATCTCCTGAGACCCATACTAAAATCTTTTGGTTATTTCAGGTAATGTCTACCCATCTCATTCGTTTATCTACCCCTTACAGCATTCCCACGCAAGTCACTTCTAAAACAAAGGAATATGATTCGTCTTCATTAATTCTTTCCTTACACTTCCAGGCAAACCTTTAATTATTTAATGACAGTCTCTCACTTCTATTTGGTTTCAGACTCACCAGTTAAGTACAGTGTTTTGGATCTGAGGCTCTGTGAGAATTTTATTTTCTTGCAACAGCAGAATCACAGCCTTTTTTAGAGTCCGTTGTATCTAGAAATCATTATGTCATCTCAACAAGACAAATTCGTGATTCAGTACATAATGATACCCAAGTAGGCTGTTCACACAAATTTAATTAGTGCTTACAAGCGTAACATGGATCAGTGTTGGTTTATTATTGTGCTGCTGTCTGCATTTTTTTCCTGTTTAAGCACAAGTTATGTTGCTAAAATATTTGACTGACACTCTTGTATGCTAAATTTACACTGGTAAATTTATTTCATAATTATTTCATTATCAGTTCTACATTCTGTGGCTTCTTCCAATCTCATTTGTTTCTTATAGTCTAACCGTCCTTGCTTTCTAGATTGCTATATTCTAACCACTATCATGTTTGTGCGGAAACAAAAGGTTTTCATTTCAGTCTTTATAAAATTTTGAACCTTTCCTCTGTTCTGTGTAATCCTTTCTTTTCTGCTATCATCTTTGAAATAAGGTACACATCTCCTCAACATTAATTTGAAAAATACTATGGCAAGAATTGCTTCATTTATTCATATAAACTTCTCGTAATATAGCCTCAATGTATAAATGAACAATATTAACGTGAATATTACTTGATATAAAAATGTTTGGACACAACCATTGCAAGTGTTATATATGATTACTCTATTACTTGGCTTTAGATTCAAGATCAGAAGCAGAATAATCAAACACTCATTTGAAAAGATTTCAAGATGAAAATAGGCAATTGCCAGAAGTAACACTCCCAATGCTGTTCATCATCCAATCCTGCACCATCCCCAAATACATTATAAACTTAGGGATTCAGACTGCAATGATGAGTTAACCCTGCAAGTGGAAGTTTAGCTGAAAAACATTGAATAACAGCTGATTACGCTTTGTGCTTTCTTCTCCCTATAGAGTATAATGATTTGTAAAGTGCAGCTTATTCTAAAATTACATTTTGTTTCTGATTACAGGTAGCATATTCGAAGACTATGACATAAGGCAAGGTCACAACTTCACCAGCCAAGACTCAAACCTGAAGACAAATTCAGCAAATAATTCAAGTTCCTTCCTCTTTCCTGCGCTTGCCATTTTACACCCAGTTTCATTGTCCAAGACTTCACAGAAATATTGTTTTCAGTTAAAGTATTTCAATGAAGAGTGGTTTCCTTCCCCCCCCCCCCCCCCCCCCGCAAACAAGAAGGTACAGAAGAAATCAGAATCAGAGAAAACAGCTTTCTAACTAGCAGAGAGCAAATGTGATCACCCACTGTGATTTAAATTCTGTCTGCGTATCTGCTTTACTGATATTTGTGTTTTGATTAACTGCCATATTGGACATCTGTCTTGATATGATCTGGAACCAAATCATTTAAGCTTTTTCCTGGAATTTCTCATTTTTACATAAATTTTCTACTCCTAGTTTCTCTAAAGTGTTGATATTTCATGCCAAACCTAGCACAGACTTTCTAAGTATATCTTCCTAATTTGAGAGGGATGCATAAAGCCATAAATATATCAAAAGCCAATTTGATTTAATTTAGATAATCTTATGCCTATGCATTATATCCAATAGTGATGTTCACAAAAAGACCCCCACAAAATCATAAGGAACAATGTACTTTAAAAGTAATGGGAACCAAGCGATACAAAAATAAAAATATTTTTTTTTAAAAAAATCATAGATTTACCCTTTTAAGACACAGACACTGAGCTTTACAGTCAATAAAGCACTTCTTTCTGACTTAAAGTTTGGGAAAACTATTCTATTAAATTAAGGACGCATACTATAGTGAATATTCCTCTGTGTGTTACTAATAAAGAGCAAATTGTTCTGCTGTGTGAAGGTTCTGTCATCTTTTACCTTGTTTTAACTGCATGTTGGCTTCTTTAAAGAAAAGTTTGGGGTTTGGTTACCATTAGGCTTCCCTGAGAATGATAAGCACAACAGTGGGAGTTTAGGCCTCAAGTTATCAAGATTTCCATCAAGGAGATTTGAAGCAAATGGTGCATCCACAAATTATTTACTTACGTGTAAACAGTTTTGAAATAATTTAGTATACGTAGAAGGCTTATTGATTGCAAGATTTTTCATAATAAAATCTCTAAACTCTCCTTTATGTCTGTAGAGCACTAAAACTCCCTGTCTCCTCTGAAAACACTGTTCTTCAATGGTAAATAATTTTCAAGAGTCTTCTATGATCATTTTCTTCCAGGCTGAGGAACCAGTTGTCCTAGACCTACTAATGTATAAAAGTCTCAGTTCCTTGCTGCTTATTACACATTAAGTGTAGAATTGCAAAACTAGTATCACTAGCTAGTACTGAAATGAGCAAGGCTAGAGACTGCTTTGCAGCTTGTGGAAGAACTCTTACTACCGTGCTGCTGAAAAATTAGACTTCTCATTAATTATAAGATATACCCCCAGCACAGTTTTTCTTTTAGACTACCATGACAATACAATTAATTGTTGTTCAGGACAAATAACAGCATAATATCGAGTTTTTAAAATACCTGTCATGAGTATTACAGCAGGGAATGAAAACTGTGATTCAGTGGAAAGATTTGCCATATGGTAAGCTTTTAGTACTAACTTAACTGAAAACACCAAACCGGCATTTTACTTTTTAACAATAGGTGAAAGAAGAACTGTATGGAGAGAGGAAAACCAACACCAACTGATGTCAAAACTGATCTTAGTATAAATCATCTACACTAATATTAAGTCTCCTTTTCTAAGGAAACTATCCTTGCAAGTATTTTCTGTCATGAGTATTAACTACATGCAGATGCTTCGAAGCAACAGAAAAGATTTTGGTACTATAGTCCACAGTGCTTTTGCTTTGCTTCTAGCACTTGCTGCTGCATTGCTTTCTCTCACTTAGCTATCAGAACAGTTTCTCAGCAACTGTTCAACAGAGGACCCCCCAGAGTCCTGACCCTCTAGTTTCCCTCACTTTATTGCAGGCATATTTTGTAAGGCCAGAAGTAAAAACATATTCAATCTCTAACCTACCGTGGCACAAATACCAGATCTGTATCTGTATCAATTATATTGATACATACAAGGGAAAGCACTGACATCCTGGAATGGATTGTGTGCTGCATAGCAACTTTTGTATCCCACCACAATACTAAATTTCTGTAACACGTGCCTGCTGCAAACATCTGGCTGCGAAACAAGAGAGCTACTCATTACCTGTTACCTCCAACTGAGCAGAACAAGGTCCCTCCTGTCATTCAAGAAATTGCAGTGCTTCTATGAAGGCCTGACCTTGCTGTCCCAATGATTTATATAGAAAAAAAATTGTTGATTTCAGTGGAGTTTTATCTAACTCTTGATAAAATCATAGGTTTCCTTTTTTTTCTTTATCCAAAGTTTCAAGTACTATCCCTGAATACATATGCCACTGTACATCAAACCTCACTTGTAGAATTTCTTAAGCCTCAAAGTGGGTAATTTGATTTAATTTTCCTCATAGCAGAACACCTTCAACATTTTCAAGTGGTGGGGAGGTATGGTGCTGCTAGCTTGAGAATGCTCCTTGCAAACCCGACTTTCTTCAGATACATCAGGAAAATAATCAGCTACAATTTCTAATTTTCTCCAATCACAAAGACTATGAAGCAATTCCCATTAAAAAAAAAAATAAAACAACCTACTGATGTCTTACCTGCCCTTGATTTGTATTCAGAGTGGTATATAATTAAAAATTTTAAGTATGTGTTACAGGTTGTAATACATTACATGTGTACTGTACAAGACTATTTTACAGAGAAACAAGGAAAATGGGTTTTGCTTCAAAGAGCAAGACAGTGAAAAGGAAATGCTTAGAACACATGTTCAGCACACAACAGACACTACTAAACTGCTCATAGATTCATGTATTTTAGTTAATCAGAGAAATATTGGATATTCAATACTGAAAATTCCATTCATATAGGTTTTAAAAGAGCTCTGCATATATGATCAACATCAGGAGTAATATTCTGAAAAAGAAAATGTTTATCTTTAAAATTTTTTGTTCTGGAGAAGGGTAAGGGAAAAAAACAACAACCACTAACCCTCCCCCTCCCACCCCCAAAAAAAATCCCACCCCAAAAAAACCCCAAACCCAAAGACTGAGACTTCTTCAATAATTAAAAAAAATAAGATGAAAAATAACATTCCTGTTTTGACCACTGGGACAAAAAAAACAAACAAACAAAAAAAAAAAACAAAAAAAACAAACAAACAAAAAAAAAAGACAAAAAAGACAACTGTTCCAGACACTGGAATCCTACATTAGAAAGTGTTTCACCTATCTGTATTTATTCTGAAGTTCCTTCTGTATAATACATCTGCTTCGTTAATGCAAAGTGAGCCCTGGGAATGCCTGGACATGCTGGAAATGAAAACAGTTTCTGTTTTATTTAAGTAAGAAAATAAGAGAGAAGGCTTCAAAAAACCTACTCTTGGGGAAAGGTCAAAAAAATTCAAGATATCCTACATATAGCCTATTAAGCAGAAAAATAACTGAATCAAGAAACAGGTTTTCCATTCATGTGAGGCATTTGTGAGCTCGTGTCCTTAAATATTGGTCTTTCCCTTCCTTTGATATAGGCAACAGTGATCATCAGGAGAAATTGATTATTTTTCTTCCTCCAGATTTCTTTCCTATTGATGTGGGTATTCCCTACACAGATTCTGTTCAAGGACATTTTCAGTTCTTGAATTCAGAGGTCCATGACAGATGATCATAGCTAGCCCCAGGGTAGATACTGGCCCACAGCACCAAACAGTTGGGAAAAGCAGTATTTTTCAGACTGTGTCCCAAAACACATTAGGGAGTAGAGAAGAATTCAAACAGCATTGCAAAGCATTAAAAATATGTAAGTAGGAGAAAAAAGCAAATAAAAACTAGAAAAAATTGAAAGCAGTGGCTCAGCTTCTGTGGACCAGGGCAAGGGGGCAGAGAGTGGAGAACGTAGTTTCTCGGTTGTGAATGTCTCTCTGAACCAGGAGTTGATGACTTCTTTTACTTCTTGGTGAGTTTCTAGATTTTTTTTCTAGGTCAGGGGACTAAGTATATATTGTGGTAGCCAGTAATTACACCTGGTTCTCATTCTGCTGTGCTAAAAAGGGCAGTGTCTTGACTCTAAATACTGCAGGAAGATCAATGTTTGGATTTTCAGAAATTGTGGGTAAGCTTGTTGTAAAGGGAACAAGAGGTATGACCGGTAGGGTAGCACCAAAGACAGTAATTGTTTTGTTTTTACTTGGACGTAGGAGAGGACAGAGGCTCAATCTTTTCCTCTCCTTGACTTTACCTTCCCCTTTTCCTGTCTGCATTTGCACAGCCACAGGACTTGCTTGCTCAGCCATGGGGGCTCTGTATCAGCTAGGGAGAAATGCTGACCTCTGAGGTAATCAGGTCCCAGAATTTTGGCCTGTGTTGGGCAACGTCATCCAGAATGGTTTGGGGGTCAGTTTGGTCAGCAAATCACACAAACTAGAGCACAAGGAATAAAACGGCCAAAATGAAAACAGAAAATCAAGCCTATGAGAGAACTGATCCTGGAGGAATTCAGGGAAAAATAGAATTTATGAACTTGGGAGTGGAAGTTATGTTTTCTACCCATTTCTAATAATTTGTTTTCTTTTCAGAATTCGTAACTCAAACGGGCTTTGAGGGAACGATATAAAGAAGCAATTCCTGGAAACTGAAAATGAGAAAAAATTTATGTAAACTCTTTAAGCTAGAAACTGCTGGATATAGGACCACTCTAACCTGAATGCATTTAGAGAAGCTGCAATTCATAATGCTTTCCAGATGCATCAAGCAGACAGCATGTTTCCCAAAGGGCATGTTTATTTTACAAAAATCAACAAACTATAGAGGGAAATCAATCAGGTATCCAGCTCACAATATTTTAGGTTGTCTGCAGCTGAGAATAAAGAGCTACCAGTTATTGGAATTGTTTTTCTTCTGAGTGATGAGGAAAATATCTGTGTACAGAACAAGTGATGAATACATTCTGGTAGCAGAATGTTCCACATACTTTTTGAAGTTTATAGAAATAATAAGATTTACGAAACTGACACTAGTACAAGATAAACAGCAATTTGGTGTAAATAATGTTTTTTAATGACCTGTTTTTCACTTTGAATGGGTGCATGCTCTCAGGCATTCACACCAGCACGTAAGCCTCAGATATATATTTATTTTTAATTACTTTGATACAGCTCTGAGTATTACAGAGCTGGATAAGAAATTGCAAATAGTTGCCAAATCCCAGCAATTTCATTAGGAAGGAAATTCAATCTCTGAAACAAGTGTAAGACTATAAACACAGTGTTTTGATTTTAATGAAGAGAAATAAGTTCCTACTCAGCTTGTGTGTGAGCTTATACTGCATATTGACTTTATCTAAACTATACTTCATGGTTGAATACAGAAATTTTTGGCCTAATGTTACTTTTTTTTCAGAATTTAAATCAAATCCCTTGACTGTTTCTGGAATATCTAGAAATAAGAATTTAAAACCTTTAAAAGATGGTTGTTTCATTTTTACCTATCAATATCAAATCATTAAGGGGGAAAGAGGAAATTGAAAAACAACTTTCTGGCGACTGTCAATGGAAACTGCTCAGCATACCAAACAAAGGGAAAAAGGTGGAGAAAATCAGGAGTTATGTTTGTAAATAATACTGAAATGCCCAATCAAATTTCTACCTAATTCCACTAAATTCATTGTGTCACACTAGAAGCAAACACTATATCTAGTTTCCTTGACACCGCAGTCAGTGGCTAAACACGAGAACAAGATCAGATTAAAATCAATTTAAAAAATAAAGTTCATTTGTCTTGAAAAATGCAAAGTTTAATTCTTATAATTCAAATAGCTTCAGACAACACTGATACTTCATGCCTTTTGCAGGCCAGGAACAGATATAAAAGATTCTGTGGGCTAACCCTATTAATCATAACTTATAAAGAAATGAAAAATGTGCACTTGAATATTCTACCACCATTCCCTACATTTATTCTTCTGACAATTGTTTTTCTTGAGAAACCATTTATAAAGATCTAATTATTCACAGTTCCATTTATAAAGTGAGTCCGAAGCTCCACAATGTGCTTTTTATCATTTTATAATAACCATTATACAAACAAAAGCCAAAGAACATTCTGCCCACAAAGCCACAAGCTAAATGCTCTTGACCCTGAAATACGTAAAAGAGTTGAAGGACTGCTGCAAAAATAGTATCAGAATACTCCAAAGAAAGCCCTGTATACTGTTTCTTGTCCTTCTACACAAACCAGTGCCAGCGACACAGAGCAGTGTTTGGAGACTGCCCCCCCTGCAAGCTGACCACTTTCTTCACCACATCAGTGAAAACTTGCAATAGTCAAGCATACCAGAGGCTCCAATTACCATCGCAGTCATCTGAACATGATAACTGTGAGTAAGGAAAGCTTTTACTTACATTAACTGAGGCAGGAAAGGTGTTCAGCCCCAGAGAGCTGCCTGCAAATCCCTCCACAGTGCAGGAAATCATCAGGAATGCTACAGCAATATTTCAGTAGGGTGAAGCAGTTTTCTCAAGAGTTTGAAAGCCCCTGTCATAATGCTGTCCCCTCACTGACTTTTATTAAAGTCACTGCAATAACATATCTTTTCTTAAAAATAACTTATTACGAAGCTAAGGCTCTGCCAAGTGCCTTCAGGCTAGCTGCAACCTATTTTTCAAGTGATTTATAAAGTAATATATATGGGAGAAGTACTCCTAAGATATAAATGCATAAATAAAGCAAACAGTACCTTCTTTATCCCAGCTCATCACAGAACCAGAATGTTTAAACCTTTGTGGTTAACACACTCCCCAGAGGCCAGGAGGTGTTGGTTTGACCACCAATAGCAGGTGTAGGAGTCAGGTCTCCACACCGTCTGGAACAATGCTTTAATCCTGAATGTACTGCTCTTCCTCCAATATCACCTTCTTCAAAAGCTCCTCAAAAGTTCAAGAACTCTTTCTTTGGAAGAGAGGATATCAGCTTTCAAGTAAGGCAGTCTTACAAAAGGCGGAGGCTGTTTGCATCACAGCGGAGAGGACCTGATAACTCAGAGGGGCACTGATTTTCAAACCCCGTTGTATCCTGGGACAGATAGCTCCAAGGAGCCTTCTCTGGTCAGACACTAGCCTGTTTGGACCCCATCCTGAGGTGCCATGCCCTCTGCTGGGCACTATGCAAGCAACTGGAGGTGAACATCCTATGTAAAGTAGGCTTTTTACTCATCCCATTTCAGTAAGGTATATTTTGTACACTGAAAAAATATCATTATGTAATTTAGATACATTAACTCTTGGCTATATCTTCAGTGCCTCCGAAAGGGAATAGTTAGTGTGCTGTATATGATGAGACTATTAGCTCAGATTAAAGAGGGAAGTTGGCAGGGACAGCAGATGCACAAGATGAATTCTTACTTTGGAGCTAACAGCAACAGTGAAAATTCTCATTTGCCTAAAGATGATCATACCAGATGACATCATACCACATAGCATTAAATAGTGATCAAATTTTACCTGACACTGTTTTGCTACACTTACATAGCAGTAAGTGAAACGATAGAAACATACTGAAGATATTTGAGAGTGTGAGCAGGTGCCCGTATTTGTAATTAGCACTTCACAGCTATATAATCACTTTTGTTCCTTTAGACTAATCTGCCTAGAATTATCAACCTATAATGGTGTACAGCTGCTGAAGAGATCTCCCTACATCTGCCATGCCTATCAACCCAAAAATCTTTCTTGATTTTGTGAACAAGATTGAGAATTAGGAAAATAAAAATTCAAACTAGAGAATGTGTACTTCAAATATAGCATTGTTCATTTCCTCTAATTTGCTAGCTGACAAGTTAGGCTAAGTTTTCTAATGGTTTCTACATTTCACATTTCAGAAATTATTAGCAGTACATTTCACATCCCATTCTCCCCAACAACCTTTTTAACATATTTTGAAACTGAGCAATCAAAGCATCATGTAGCAGATACAGTGGAATATTCAGTGTCTCAAACAGAAAGGGAGGAACGAAAAATAACCACTCAAAACCTTGATTTATGGTCAATATCTACTTTTCCATCAATACACAATTATTTTCCCAATTCAACCTTTATGTAAAAAGAAATAGGTCTCATATTTTAAAATATTTAAAAGGAGAGACAATAGGCTTCTGGTCTTTTTCCTGAATTCAACTTGATAAGACTATCATGTGCTGTCAAGCTAAAAGCCCAACATTGATTCAAATACACCTTTTAAAGCTACAGATAATGTGCTTCCATTTAAACTAGAAAAAAACCCAAACAACCGAAAAAAAAAAAAACCAACCAAATACAGAACAAAGAAAAATTAATTTGTAAATTGGCTTTAGTCAACATCAATCTATTTTTCAAGAGAAAAATGAATGTGTGACTTCTGCTACAAAAGGAGAACTTTCAGGGCAAGGAGAGTTCTTCTCTACCACAGGACGAGTTAGTAATGAGATTAAAATTAGAAATAGAAAACCGCATTTTCCAGTAAATATTACAGAGGAAAAACAAGATTTAAAATGTTACAAAACTGAGTTACCAATTACCAAAAATAAATATGAAAACAAAAGTTACCAGAAACACCTGGGATATGTGTTCAGAGTTGTGTGAATATTGCTAGTTTTGAAAATAGAAATATTTTGCTTCAATTTCTTAGTTTCAAAATATTTTGTTATTAAATTTACTTCTATTTAATTTTAACACATCAGTTGGATCTTTCCTCTGTGCTGTGACTAAAGTTTTTATTAGAGCAAATTTGTCCTGAAGCTGTTGGGAAATGCAGAGCAAACTCTCCAGCTGCCACAGCAGTGCACAAGGCCAAGCTAAACCTGCTGGGCTTGAGAAAAAGAAAGCACATTTCAAATCTGCCAGGTTCCATCAAGAAAACGGTGTAAAGTAAATCTAGTTAGTCTATGCAGACTTCATATTTTATTCTGTTTGAAGAGCTTCCATTTTGTGATGGGAGAAGATACGTTGTTCATAGCTCTGGTTGTTAAACCTTGAGTCCCACAAAAGAAAACAATTGTGATGCATCCCATAAGGGAGAAGGCAAATCATGTACTACTTTCAAGTATCTATAAACCAGTGTGTGTTAGCAACTCAGTAAGCCATTAAATAATCTTATTCCTGAGCTTGAATTCACCAGGGCCCCATTTAAAAGAAATTAGGAGATTCTTATACGCAGAAAACTCTAAAGTGCATGTTAAAATAATGAGTCAAAAATTGTATAAATTTAGAAGCAATTGGTTGACTAAAACAGCTTTGCCAGCAATGCATTTATAAATATATTGCTTGTTACCAGAAGATACTAGAGCTATTACAAAATTATACGAATGCATTAATAAATCATAGCAATTGCAGAATATTTTACATCTTTACAGTGCCCTGCGTAAGCATAGTATGCAAATATCTTTCATTATTATACTTCTATTGTTTAGCTAGATGCTTTTCCTCCCACTGCTTGTGGCAAACCTCACAATTAGCTATTTTCTTAGACTCATCCATCTTTTATCAGGTGTTCCTAACATTAAGCCACTCTCTCATTTCAGCCCCCAATGCCACCTTCTTGCCTCAGTCTACAAATCCAGTACACCTGCTCTAATGGAATCTTACACAAAAATTCTCAGAATGAGAATGGGAAAGCTTTTTCAGACCAGGACAGAATCTTTTTGTCAAAAAGTATATACTTATACAACAAAGTAAAATAGACCCGCAAAAATTTAGAACCATTTCCTGAAGTTCACAATTTACAAGTTCAAGACAAACAGAATCAAGGATGACATGATCTTATTTAATCAGTTTATTTTGAGAAAATCTAGGTGTGTCTCTCAACCAATAATTTAAAACCCTTGATTTTTTTTATTTTTTTTTTTTGGTAAAGCAAAGTAGGGAACTTCAAAATCTCAAAAATTATGGCCCAATTTCACGTCATAAACTATTAAACTTTATTTGGAGTAAAGAAAAATCAAGCCTGTTCTACTAATATCTAGATTAAGTTCCTTTTGCCTTCAAAATTTCTTTCAGACTAAAACTTCATGCAGAGAGGAGTTGTTTTACATCAAGTGTTTGAAATGTTTCATTAACATAAAAGATTTTAAAAGAATTAGAAGAAATTTATTGACAATAAAGCAAAATTAAGTTGTTTAGCCTTTATCTACAACAGACATTTTCTTGGGCCAATGAACACTACAAGTTACATTTGCTCAAGTAATACTTGTTTCTGTGAAAGGAATTTTCCTAGGAGTCCCTAAGCAAGCAGTGAGTTAGTAAACACATATTGCTCAGTTACTTTTCTTTGCAAATTACTTTTGCAGACTGGTCAGAAAATCATAGATGCATAGAAACAATCATGTTCTGGGAAGGGGAAGTCTTGCCTTGCCTGTGTTCTTAATCCCTTAAACACAACAACACTTGTTCTGAAAATATTTTATGTGAAAAATCACTAGATCTTGGAAAAATAACAGGGATAAAAGAATCCTTGATTTAGACTACAAGTGAGACATTTGGATTTGACTATTGCTCTATGTCAGCAAAGCAAGACAATATAAACCTGGAGGAAAGCTCACTGAAGTTCTAAACCAGACTTAAGACAGAATAGGGTCACTGCATAGACCTCTGACAAAATGAATTTGGCTAAGAAAGCAGGAAACCCACTAAACCATCAGCATAAATAAATCTAACCAAGTAAGCAGTTCTCTTCAGTACTTTTCTGTTTTTTCCAATGCAAATTCCATTCTTGGCAACCAAACCAATACAAGTCCAAATGAAATAATTTATGGACAGCTGTGGCATACTTCTTAACCTAGGCTCCAGAAGTTGAAATAAAAATCCTACTCAATATATACAATGATCAATAAGATGAAACACAGAAAACAGATTTTCACACTCAATGGAAAAAAAACATACATATTCTATAAGTCTCACTGCAATTTAAATAGTTTCACTGTTCCCTCTAGACTTGTTATTGTGACCATGGAAGTAGTTCCAAATTTGTTAATCATCTGATTCGGTATCAAAGGACTAAAATACTTCATTCTCTATCAGAAGTTCTTTATGTACAGGCTACACGCACTTGTCCACATCTGAAATGTAAAAAACCTCCACAACCCAAACCATTAAGATAGCCAAAATCATATATCTTTTTTTTTTCTGTTTCTCAAAAACTCTGGGAGGTCCTGAAATATTAACTAAGAGTATCCACAAGCTTGAACATGACTCAAATTTATTTACAATTGCAAATTTCTTCTATTACACACAAAAGCAAGACTCCTGTTAGGTATCTGAAAAAAGAGGATCCTATATCCCATTTTTGTAATTTTGAATTGCCCACATGTAAATCTACATCACATTCTCACAAGGAAATTTATCAAGATCAATTCCTTTTGAATCTGTGAAAAGTTGACTATAGGTGTGAAGACTTCTCAGCTATACAGAATTCCTGTAAAGTCTTTCGTCAGATTCCCCTCTAACAGACTGTAGACACCTCAGTTCTCTCACTTTTTTTTGTTACATGTTTGATTGATCTGTTTGACTATGATGTCCCAAACACTATGAAGCTTCCTGGCATATAGTGATAACAGCAGAACTACTTCTGAATAAATAAAAATATCATTGCACACCTATAACAGCACCATAGTTTTTTATAAATGGTGGTAGGTGTTCCCTGAAGTTAGTAAGATTTTATGGGTAATATCCCTTGCCTTCCCATCCCTGCTGCAGAAACAAACACTTCCATTACTCCACTGATTTACTAGTTCAAATATGAAGAATACAAACCAATTCCTCACAGTTAGTAAAGGCTAATATAATCCAAACCATATCCTTTTATCTTATGCAAAATGCACTAAAGAAGCTTTGTAACATTACTATAAATTGCCCAAGTTGATAACTGTCAGATGACAATTTCCTGTCCTACTTCTAGCTCTAAGGTAACGGCTTAGTGCAATTTAAGTGAAATTTGCCCAGCTGCTACTGCATCAGTCTTCCAATTAAATTATGCTTTTGCTTAACTTGAAGAACTCCACTGGTTTCTGATGCTAGGATAAGGAGGTCTTAGTCATCCTAGAGATACCAAGACTGCCAGAGAAATGGTAAAAGACTGGAAAATGATAAATGCAATCAACAGAGGAGAAAAAGACTGGAAAATAGAGGGTGATAGAAAACCAAACAAGGACTAGAGGACTAAAAGAGGCACAGCACTACTTTCATCACCAGTTAGCCTGTGAGAAAGCAACTCTATGCTTCTATAAAATACTTTTCCCAAAAGAATTCTGTTGAACAGGGACCTATCCAATGCTTTTCTGGTGCATTCTATACAGTGTCTCTTCCAGGTGCCAGGTGCCCAATGCTTAATAGTTTAACAATTCCCAAATATGTTCTTAGGCCCAGACACAGTTGAAGAAAGTTAAAGGCAGAAGAAACAAGTATCAGATCAAAAAAGTACAGAACCTGCATCTCTACAGTGATTTGACATGCTTTGATGAATACCAGAATATGCTTTTACTGCTCACAGAAGACAACAGATATTTTTCACCTCACACCATGCTTTAGTTTTAGGCATACTAGAACAAATACACTGATCTTTGAGGTTTGCTTAGGTAAATAATGTTGCTGACAAGCCAAATAAAAATCTACATAATTAAATGACAAATATGACAGGAACATGCAAGTCTGAGTTGATGTGGCTCGGGCTGGATTTCTCTGATTCCAGAATGCATGCCATAAGCTAAATAAATCATTTACATCTGCACTATTTGCCATCAGAGACATCAAATCTTATTAATCCTTGTTAAGCAGAAAAGCCTTCCTGTCAATTCCATTCTTGTGCTGAAAAGCAAGTTCAGTGAAAATGTGATCGAGCCCTTGAGTATTCATGCACCTGTACAATAGACCTTGGTAGAAATTTTGCTGCCTATTCCAAAACTCAGTGACTTGTGTGGCACCTTTGGTTAAGTAAAAGAAGTAAAAAATATTAAAAGGTCATTTACAAAAGAATAGATGTATTTTCTTTTTACAGTTCTAACATGCTTAATACATTAATATCATCTTAATAATTGATAACCTATATACTGTTCTTGATTTGTACATTAGTGGTCTCTTAAATGAAGGCGAACATTTAACAAAGGTGTTTTATCTGACAAAAGTGGTGAACAACTGGACTGATGCTGGCCCCAATCCAGAGCCTTTTCTTGATCCTCCCCACTCCTGCTCTTTTTACATTTAACTTTGAACAAAGTCTAGTGAGTTGTCTCAGTCATCAGTAACAACTAAACACTGCAAAACAGAAAAAGGCAACCTCTAAAGCTGCCTATGAAGCTCCTCCTAGTGCAAAGTTAAACAGGCCTTATTAAAGCACTATTTGACAATGCGGCAGGGTGAAGGAAGAGCTTAGGTGAAACAAACTTTGTGCTGGAACTATTGACAGATAATGCAAAACAAGTAGGCTTAATGTCTCCGTGGAGATAAACTGGACTACACAGTCACTATGTCAGCATTCCCACCCAAAGTCACCAACAAAAGTTCTCTAAGCCAAATTGCTTGACTTTCCACTAAATAAAAGAAGATACACTCAAGTCATCATATAATTTTCAGACGTCAACATTCAGTGTCTTTCTTAGCCTGAATTTCTGATTATTTTTATGTTATTCCACCATCTTCTCTGACCTAGAAGGCTTTTTATCATAACAATGTGCATGACATCCCAAAATATAAAAAATATATTGAAAAGTGAGTGACACTGGCTGATGTTCAGATATGCATTTTAATGAACATGAAGACATCGATAAAATCATGCAGCCCTGTCATCAATATTGTTTTGCTGAAAGGGAAGCCAAAAGCAGAAGGCTTTCTGACAGAAGAATCCATGTAGCAAACAGAATCCTAAATAGTAGTGGGTAAATAAATAGCTCATTTAGCCCAGAAGATCGTTTAAGAGACCTATCAGCTTGACATGCAATATTTTTTTATATTAATACATTAGAAAAAGAGAGGTATGAGAATATGCGAAAGTGTCAATAGACTTTGTTATGAAAATAGGAGCTTACCTACTGCTCTTTCAACTATTTGTTTTTCTATAATAAATCTGTATATGACAAAAAACTGTCTTAAAAAGCATATCCAATGAAACAGTGTGAGTAAACTAGCATATATGATTGCAGTAAAGCAGCATAGGAAATTGCAATCTCTAAGAGACAGCAGAGGTTTGTAACTGTATAGGCGTAGCTTGTTTGCAGGGTGAGCTGAAGAACAGTCAGCCAATGAAGATGAAAAAAATCCCAACAAAACAACAAACCGGTTCACCTGACAGGTGGTAACTGGTTAAGCTCTGCAGCTTAATTGCACTTGTTTGTGTTTGTACAATAAGGATATTAAATCCTACATTTGAGACTAATTAGATTAAAACTAGAGAAAATTTGAAACATATCTTTAATCTCTTCTATTGCCAGAAGAAATTATAAAGGCACACATGCAGACTACTGCTCTACGAGCTCCTATTACATCATCCAAACAATATCAAGGTAACAAACATAAATGATGCTGATAAGAGATTTAACTCTTTGCATAGTAAAGAATGGTAGTCTTAAATTTTTCTCTCTCGCAAATTTTTGTGGATTTATATTTTTTTTTTTTAATGGAACACGCTTTTTACTGTTCACAAGGTTTATTTTTCTCAATTTTAACTTCCGTTTTTTTAATTGCTACATTTCAGTGAAAATAGCCACTTTTTTTTTCTGTCACAAGAGATAAAAATCTGGGAAATAGATAAAAACATATAGAGAATAAAAAGAGTAATTTGTAGTCTATCATGAGGTATGTCTAGTCACAGCTTAAATTTCTATTTTTTAAACTACTTTCATGTATTTAGATGCCTAGTGATGCAGAGGTGAACAACCAATACTGTGCTTCTCAAGTAAAATGAGGCACTGACATTGAGCAGATTCTTTTAATAGTAAGGAAATTATTTTTATTTTTTATATCTTTCTTGGAGTGATAAGGTTACTCTAACAAACCTGAACAGAGAACACATTTTTTTTTAATCCAGTATCCCCCCTTGAACTTTAAATTGTTACATTTTGGCATAAAGTAGCTAAAGAGGAAGGAATTTCACATATGACATTTCATGCAAATTACCTGGTCTGTGAAAAGAAATTATCATGAAGGCAGTAGTAGGTTAGTAAAAGCTTTCCAGGTCTCCACTCTCCAGTAAAAGCTTTCCAGGTCTCACAGTAAAAACGCAGTTGGAATTTTAAAGGAAACTTCTGACAATATTTTTTCTCTACAAAGAATTATGAAAATCACAAGAAGTTCTCTGTATTATGCATATGAAATACATACATATTTCATATAGAAACAAATCATGTATATATATGTTGTTCCTTCTTCTCTTGTATTTTTGATAGAAGAACTACCCTTTCTAAGTTTCGTCTTTTCTTTTTGATTTTAAATAAAATACTTCCAAATAGCATGGTTACATCTATTATTGGTTATTTTCCTCTCAGTGAGACAGGAAATCAGTAGTACTTACATCTGGAAATGAGACAAAATGAAAACTTTATTATGAACAAACAGGGAATTCACATTTAGCCACCCATCTGCAAAGATTTTCAATGCAATTAATAATTAGAGTTTGAAATAACGTTAATTTATTCTTAAGTCAATTTCTGGTAAGAAATAGAAAGCATGTTATGAGTACACTGACTTCAGAGCACTGTGGTTTTAGCTTTTTATTATTTTCTCACACTCCTGAAGTTTCATAGCCCAACATAGTCCAGCATCAAATTTTATTGTTCTAATTTTCTGTATAGTCTGTCCCTTAAGGCAGTAATCTACGACACTGTCGTGACAGAGGAGTTGCCAAATTTTCATTCTTTCAGCAGCGGTTTCAACTCGCTACATGAGTGGCACTGACAAAGCGACAAGATAAAGCTGAGTACTAACAGCAGTTTTAGAAGTGTTTGCAGGTACATTAGTACCTGATGATTGGCCATTTTTGTGAAAACATGGCTATCTATTTCTAGAACTTTGATTTTGAGTGTATTCTTCTTTATACTGTGAAATAGATATTTAATCCTTTCTCTATTTTTTTATGCCTCTGTTAGGGAAACTCAGAGGAATTTAAGAATTATTTTTCTTATTTTAAAGAAAGAAAATAGAGAGTGGTACTGAAAGGTATTTCTTAGGCACTAGCTGGCAGTAGTTCAGATTGCTACTGATGACTAGGACTTGGGTTTAGAAGCCTAGTTCAAAATTGGAGAAGCTGAATTGTTGGTGAGAATCATTATCCACAAAGTTATGAAAAGGTCTGACAGCTTCTGCAGCTGTATTGACCACAGTTCACGTTTTTTATTACTTGAGCCCTAAAATATTCAGCAGTGTCATAGAGTATTTTTCACAGCATTGAAAAATACAGAAGGAGATTGGAACAAGCAACTACTGTTAACTGCTATAACATAAACTACTATATAGAATAAAGTCAACTAGTACTTGCATATTTAGTTAATAGCTCAGGCTTCATCTGTGAAGTCTTCGGTTTGTTATTTATAGATTGTAAAGCTACAAGATATACACTTGTATATGTAATTAAAAATTGTGACTGAGTTAACTAAATTTTGGCCTCTCAATATTGAAGAATTGACACAAAAATTTTAAAAGGTATGCATGTTATATTCTGTAATATCATTTTTGTCCTGCAGTCATACACACAGAGGCCCACTTTGGCCTTTTTGTTCCATTTTCCCTGGGGCTTTTTCATTGGAGTTAAGATGGGTAACTTAGAATAAAACCAGATACTTGGTGGTTACTACCCAGATAGGAGGGGACAGATGAGGAGCTTTCTGCTATTTTTTCCCACTTTTTACAGTTTCAAGCTATCAGTCAGCATGGGAATACACACACTAAGCTTAATGCTTCACTGTGAATAGAAAATTAATTACTGACACAAACTGTGAAAACTGTTTGCATAAACCATAGGAACAGTTCTGCTTGAAGGAGTCCTGTTAAGGTTCAAGGTGATCAATATTTTCCAGCAGGTCCTGCAAGTCTGATAGACTGTATCCACTGATTTTAGGAGGTAATGAAACTGCCAATATCCTTGCTGTCATGATCTATAGAAATGACATTCATGAGCACTAGGCATCTCTGGTTAAGCCTCCAAGTGATTTCTTCATTCTTTTTATCAAATGAAACCACTGAGAAGTGGCTTCAGCGGATTTTCTTTTTTTTTTTTTTTTACTCCAATTTCCTTCGTCTGTCTATAATAGTTATTTAACTGAAAACAATAAAAAGGGTTTTCTTTTTTTCCTTTTTGTCCTGTATCACAAATTGAAATAATAGGATTTATTTAAACATTTTACTCTTTAACCAAATTATTTTGCCCACCCAAAATGCAGATTTCCCTCCTGCTCCAAAACTAAAAATAATGCTAAATTTTCTGGTTTTCTGAAAAGTCTGGCAAAAAAAGATTCAAAGATATCTATTCTTTCATTGAAGTCATAGACAAGACTTAGGAATTAACAAGAGAGAATCATTATCTCTGCTTGTGCTGCCCATTAAACCAATAAATGGTAAATGTTTTCCTGAAAATCTATTTCTAGAACATGAGTGAATAAAGTAATCTCAGTAACTTTGCTAAGTCATAGAAGTATATATGACAAGTTGTTTTCTAGACCAACTTTTTAAAAATGCAAGAGAACTGCACAGATTTCTAACCTGCAATAATTTGCTAATAAAAAATTGTGCTAAGTAGGGAAAAAAAAAAAAAAAGAAAGGCTTTCAAACCTTCAGGGTATTTTGGGTTTTGTGAAGTCAGTGACAGTTACAAAAATTTTAAAGGAGACACATAAGAATACCTCAGTGGCATCATTTTTAGTAACCTAGGATGGAAATAGAAGTGTGCTTCACAAAGCAGTCATACTAAGGTCTGCACTGTTCATGGATTTTAGTAAATTTTTTACAGTTTTGAATAGCAGAGGAAGAAAGTTACACCAGGGCTATAACTGAGGACAAAAATCTGTCCACTGAAGTTTTGTGCTTATAAATATGCTAATCTTGCTATAATTTTGCATAAAAAGGAAGCAACCTTTCCTTCACAGTTTCTAACATGCTCTGATGTACTGTTCATTTAGCTGTTCTATATAACATTTTAAACTGTGATGTAAGGGCATCAGTGTCCTCAAAAAATAAGTATTTATTGCCATAGCCAAAGAAGAATAACCATGCTTAAGAAGCCAGGTCCAGGTCCAGGGCCCTCTCCGGAAGAAAACAGGAGAACTGGCCACCCAGGATATGGATAAGGCTGAGGTACTGAATGACTTTTTTTGCCTCAGTCTTCACTGGCAAAGGGCTCTAACTGCACTGCCCAAGTCACAGTAGGTAAAACCAGGGGCTCTGAGAATGGAGAACTGCCCATAGTAGGAGAAGATCAGGTTTGAGACCACCCGAACAACCTGAAAGTGCATAAGTCCATGGGACCTGATGAAATTCATCCACAGGTCCTGAAGGAGCTGGCAGACCAAGTTGCAAAGCCACTTTCCATCATATTTGAGAAATCGTGGCAGTCTGGTGAAATTCCCGCGGATTGGAAAAGGGGGAACATAACCCCAATATTCAAAAAAGGGAAAAAAGAGGAGCCAGGAAACTATAGGCCAGTCAGTCTCACCTCTGTGCCTGGCAAGATCATGGAGCAGATCCTCCTGGAATCTCTGCTAAAGCACATGGAAAATAAAGAGGTGATTGGAGACAGCCAACATGGCTTCACCAAGGGCAAATCCTGCCTGACAAACTTGATGGCCTTCTACAATACTGCTACGAACTTGATGGACAAAGGCAGAGCAACAGACGTCATCTACCTGGACTTAAGCAAAGCGTTTGACACTGTCCCGCATGACCTCCTAGTGTCCAAATTGGAGAGTCATGGGTTCGATGAATGGACCACTCGGTGGATAAGGAACTGGCTGGATGGCCGCACTCAAAGAGTTGTGGTTAATGGGTCAATGTCCACGTGGCGGCCAGTGACGAGTGGTGTCCCGCAAGGGTCAGTACTGGGACCAGTACTATTTAACATCTTTGTTGGAGACATGGACAGTGGGATAGAGTGCACCCTCAGCAAATTTGCCGATGACACCAAGCTCGGTGGCGCGGTTGACACGCTGGAGGGAAGGGATGCCATCCAGAGGGACCTGGACAGGCTTGAGAGGTGGGCTAATGCAAATGGCATGAAGTTCAACCAAGCCAAGTGCAGAGTCCTACACCTGGGACGTGGCAATCCCAGGCACAAATACAGGTTGGGCAGAGAATGGCTGGAGAGCAGCCCTGAGGAGAAGGACTTGGGAGTGCTCATGGATGAGAAGCTCAACATGAGCCGGCAGTGCGCGCTGGCAGCCCAGAAAGCCAACCGTATCCTGGGTTGCATCAAAAGAAGTGTGAGCAGCAGGTCACGGGAGGTGATTCTCCCCCTCTACTCTGCGCTTGTGAGACCCCACCTGGAGTACTGTGTCCAGTTCTGGAGTCCTCAACATAGAAAGGACATGGAACTGTTGGAACAGGTCCAGCGCAGGGCCACCAAGATGATTAGAGGGATGGAGCACCTCTCCTATGAGGACAGGCTGAGAGAGCTGGGACTGTTGAGCCTGGAGAAGAGAAGGCTCCGGGGAGACCTGATAGCAGCCTTCCAGTATCTGAAGGGAGCCTACAAGATCGCTGCGGAGGGACTCTTTGTCAGGAAGTCTAGTGACAGGACGAGGGGTAATGGTTTTAAATTGGAAGAGGGGAGATTTAGATTAGATGTTAGGAAGAAGTTCTTTACTGTGAGGGTGGTGAGGCACTGGAACAGGTTGCCCAGGGAAGTTGTTGATGCCCCATCCCTGGAAGTGTTTAAGGCCAGGCTGGATGGGGCTTTGAGCAACCTGCTCTAGGGAGAGGTGTCCCTGCCCATGGCAGGGGGGTTGGAACTTGATGATCTTTAAGATCCCTTCCAACTCTAACCATTCTATGATTCTATGAAAGCACAGATGGGAAACTTGGAATCCCAATAACATCTGGTGCTTTTCTCATGGGTTACTAATGTTAAATTGCACAGCTCTTTGCAGAACTCGTTATATTTGCTTCAATACTCAAAGACAATGCAAACCACAGAGAAAGATAGAAAGGTCAAGGATCCTGATAAATCAAGTTTTTAGAACGGCCTATCTCTTTCTACAGTACCTATCAAAAATTTACCAAAGCATTTTCAACTACAAGGACGGTTTGGACTAAATATCCCTGACAAATTTATTCCAGCATGAATATTTACAACACCTGGCTGTCTAAAAGCAACCAACCTTAAGAACAGGTAAATAAATCTCTAGTAACTCAGCAAATTATATGGCTGGGAGATTTTATATTTCTTCAGTGAGAACCAGATCTGACCCAGGTAGTATTTGAGACAATGAGATCCTTTCATTTGAGTCCAGGGGACTCTTGATGGATTGAATCCAGGTTCAGGCTCTTGATTTAAGCTTTATTTTTTTTTTTATTTTTAATTCACATCTAATATTTAAAATTTCCCATGATGCTTAGAGACCACAAGTATGATTCAAATGTATGAAAGGAAAAACAGTCCCCTCCCTCCAGAACCGACATTTATAAAAAGAGATAATAACTCTATGCCTCAATTGCCATAAACAATGACCAATACAAACTGTAACTCTGTCCACCTGATCCCAAGCTAGTATTCTTTATCTTTGTTTCTAAAGAGAGAAAATTAGTAGTGCTTAATGTTTTTTTACTCTCATATTGTACTTTCTCACAGTTTTCACCGAGGCAAGTCAGAGATGAAAACAGATGACAGAAAGCAAGCAAGAAGGTCTTTCATATTTCTCTTTTTTTCAAGTTTGAGAGTTTATTATTTTCATACAGCCCATGTATGAAAATACATCCCATGTATGGGCCTCTCATACAAGAAAATACGTTCAAACCTCAAGCTCTCAAACAGACCCCAAGAGCAGTGTTGTGTATGATTCTCATTCTCATTCCTTTCTTGCAAATAGACAAAAACCTTTTTATTTTTCTGATCGTTCTTTTTAGTAGGACTTGCATAACCTTTGTGTTTTTGTTTCACTAACTTTTAGCTAGCACCGAGAAGAATCCATCTTTTTCCTGGCCACTTAAAAAGCTAAATCAATTATGCTCCTCAGCCTCTCCAAATTAACCTATTCAAGTCTAATTGGGTTATTCTTTTGTTTCTAAGCTTTTGTCTACAGGGAGATTTCACCTTTTGGAATTTAGTTTAGCTGGATTAACCAAGCATGCTTCCTCATTAACTTATGTTTCTGCTTCTGATTTCAAAAGGACAGAAATGAGGCCATCATTAGGAGATTAACAACCTTCAGTTGTTAATGTCTTGTCTAGATTGAAATCCTTTAAAAATTGGAAACCTTAAGAAAAAATGACTTTAACATCTTTCTCAAAACTACAAATTCTTATATAATGCTGTTATAAGATATGAACTGCTGTATTAAGAACTTTAGAAATGGATTCTTTCCAATTTCTCCTTTTTTTTTCCCATTTTCAGTCACCTGGGACTCCAGAACTAATTGAAAATAGATCTTATATTTTATTATTCCCCATGCTGTAATTTAGAATTAAAAAAAAAAAACAACAAAAAACACAAACCAGCAAACCCAAGAAACCACATATCCCAAACCCCAAAACTACTGTGTTAACAGAAATCTAGATATGTTTTCTCCTATTTCATAGAAATTTATGATCAAAAGCACATAGAAAGGAAAACCTTGTGTGGCTCTCCTGCACAGTAAGTAAATTTCAAACAAACCAACAGATTAAATTATTCAAGATACTGTCATATCATAGAAATATAGAATAGAAGTCATAAGATATCAATAGTGATTTTTCTCATTGCAATACCACATATAGTACATAAAAGGTTATACTAGTTCTCCAGCGTAGGCACAGAAGTACAAGCACTTTATACATGCAGTTCTTTGTACTCACAAACCCCATTCCATGGCAGTACTGGGAACCTGATAACATGGCAGTTAAGAATTTATTCTCAAACATACAATAGCTTGCACACAGCATGATTACAAGATACAAGAAGGACTGATTCAGCTCCAAAGACGGAGAATCTACTTTTTTTTGTGCTTTCATCTATTTTCACACACCAAAATATACTAAATATTTAAAGTTATTGTAAATCTTGAAGAGTTTTGTTTGTTTAGAAGTTAATTGAATTAGATACTAGGCTTCTTTAATTTTTCTTTACAGTTCCAGTTCACAAACTGCATTGCTACTTTGTATTTCTGCAGTAACCGGTAAAGACTATAACAGAAAGGGCAAAACAGGAGCTAAGAGGAATTAGTTTTAACCCTAATTGAATCAATGACTCATTCAATGAAACGGCACAAAAACACATCCAGCTCCACTGGAAGAAAGGTTTCACAAAGCAGACCTAGCCTGGGGAATTCTTCACTACAGAAAAAAGGCTACAGGAATAAATAGTGAATTAGAGAATTTTTTATTTTATTTTATTTATTTATTTTTTACAGTGAGAAGACACCAAACTATTTTGAAATTAATCAGGATTCATTTAGGTATTTCAACTTTCTTTTGCTATACAAGTATAGCTGTAGATTCTCTTTGCCCTTCCTGTGTTCCTCATTGTTATCCTCACATTTCTTGCATTGATAAGTGTAAGGCACAACAATGACCAAAGGCATCAAGGTATTTGAAGAACAGACTTTATGGAAATTTGGGGTGAAATATTTTTAAAAATTTTATTCACATAGCTCTGCATTCTGTAGATTCTTTCTAGTCTAGAATCTAGATTCACATATCTCTCGCTGTGGAGAAAGCAAAACCCTGTCATGAGAATTAAAAGTTGGTTACATCCCAAAAACTAGCAGTCCTTTCTGCATAGCATTTATAGCATTGCCATACAATAGTATGGCTCAATTTTTTCTTGTTGCTTTATGAAGTTAGGGAAAAGGTAAAATAGGGGAAAGTAAAGAAGCAGAATGATACCAAGTGAAATGAGATCATTGCAACGATCAAACTCGAAGCGTAATAAAAAGCTGATCAAATTTTTCTCCATCCCAGGCAGAAAAACATTCAGCCTTGGAAAAAAAAACAACCAACAAAACTTAAACTTTTAGAAAGAAAGCAAAGGTTTCTATATTTTCAGGGGCTGAGACAATACCACAAAATTTTACATTGTATTTTTCTGAGTTTCATACAATATCATGAGGCCATCCAAAAATCTTAGTTTAACAGTCCAAATGTCATGCAAGTTATTCACGAGCCTTTTAAAAGAGATTTTAAAAAGAGATAAATTCAAGGAGCTCCTCTTATTATTTTTTTAATTAGATAATTATAAAAATAAACATTAAGATGCATTCACAGTTCCCATCCTGACTCTTAACTGCACTTAGCTACACATACAGAAAAAGAGAAATCCAGCCTGCCTGGTGTGCTATGGCAACATCCAGAAAAATTCCAAAATCTGTAAAGCAAAAAAAGAAAGACAACATCTCTCATGAGATGCAAAAAAAAAAAAAACAACTCAGCACAGCTGATCTTTAAAGGATACCAGGATTGCAAAACACCAGGAATTTCATCCTACTACATGACAGTATAATTCGCTTGCTTGTATGAAGTTCTGTACAAAGGAGTAGACATATGCAAACCAGCAATAAAAGCATGAAATGCAATAATTGCACATAACAGGAGCAGGAAGGTCAAAATGGTGACTATTCCTTACTCTCTTCACCGTTATCCTGCTGAACACACACCATCTATTTTTAAAATAGTAACTGCATGAATATGTTAAAACATTCACCAAAGACCTCTCTAAACACTCTATGCTATTTAGAAAAGACAGAACTTTGACTATCTTCTAGAAGAAAATCCTGTAAGTGGCCTAGAGCACAGTTCATTACTTCTATGCATCCAACACAATGGGATATTTAAGGTGAAATGAATTGGACATATTAGTTTAGTCATATCCTAACGCACACAAAGCAGAAATTCCAGAGAAGTAAGATTATTTTTTTCTAAGAAAGTTTCACAGTAAAACCAAGACCTTAATAATATAGGATTTTAAGCCCCTACTGATAACATATCTTCTGTCCAAAAAGGAAACAACATTAACAAAGAAATACCTACAGGCTGTTTATTGATACCAGATTTGGTTAGCAGTTTATCTCCCTTAAAGGCTATTAGAACAGCAATAATGACAAAAGCAGCTCTCCATACATGTCAACTGTTGGATAATAGCACAAATTCAGTTGAAAAATGTTGACACTTAACTTGTTATTGTCTGCATGCAGACAAGGCTCAATTACATCTCTAAGTGCCTGAAGTAAATCATCACTTGAACTGGGGTACTGTTTCTGATTCATGTTCGTGTTTTGTGGGTTGTTGTTTTGTTTTTTTTTTAATAAGCCCCTCATTTTGTAGCTAAATAAAAGGTGAAGTAGTGCTCAGTGCAATCAACAGAAAGAAGTATGTTACTGTAATTGATCTGATATGAAAACAAGAGGGAAATATTCTGACTTTATTTGAAATTACACCATTGATTCTGAGAAACTGTTCACTCCCTGTCCTTCTGAAGTCCCTATCACACGTTCCTGGCAGCAGGTAGCAGTATTTCATATTTTACTTACTTTATTAGGTGCTTCCAAGCATCAATAGATGAAGATATAGATACAACTACACAATTCTGCCAGCTCTTCAAAAATTGTTCTGTAAATCAGAAAGGTCAGGAGCATGTGACCTCCCCATATTAGAAACCTGTAAGCGAAAAGAAGAGAATAATAACAAATATTTGTGTAATGCAGTGACAAAGAATGCATGGATTAGTAAGCAGATTAGTTAGAAAGCTAATCAAATCAAAGAATCAAAGTCTAAGCTTGCAGTTGTATACACATAAGCTTTAAAATCAATGAAACATTTGACTCAGTTGATTCAGTTATGTTCATAATAACTTCAGCACCTCTCTACTCAAAGAATTCAAAGATTACTCAGCCTACTTAATTCTGTAAGAGTTACTTTTTGTCTGGCTAACATACACCAGCATTACAGATGAAACATGATTTATATCACAGTCAAACATTTCTTAATTCTGAGTGCTACTCATTGAGCTGTTGAGAACCACTCAATGGACTCAGCATGTTTCAATTCTGTAAATGTCATAATATAGTCTTAATGGCAACAGTTCAATCCTAAATTGAACTGAAACCAGTGGCAGTATGAAATGCTTTTATGACTGGACAGCAGTAGAGATGCCAAGTGCCCATTTAGCTCATTATCCAAAAAAATGGATGTCAATTCCATGATTGAAAACGTTTCCTTAAGTGACCTGGCCAGTATTCTTAATACTCCCTGATAGAAGATTTACAAAGTTACTAACAGATTCAGGCACAGAACTTTAGTATATGGTTCAATTCTTCTCCTTCACTGAGGAAACTGGTACAAAGAAAAGCGAAGGAATACTTTCAAAACTGACTGCCAATTTCAGGAATCTCAATTTGAGTTGCCAGGTTGCTGTACATTGAAGGAACTTGAACATCTGTGCTAAATTCAGTAAATATTACCTGAAACTTAAATAGCTCTTTAGAGTGAGTATTCAAATGCAATCTTGAGAAAGTTCTTGGGCACCATTTGATAGTATGGCTTTCTATATCCAGTACGTCGTTCTATTCTGACTGAATTCAGAGTAACTAAATATAGCTGAAAAAAAGCTCTGCTAAGTAAAATAACTCTACAGTTCATAGGGAAGTAACTGGTTCTGATTCATTAGTCGTGTTGAAAAACAATTGATTCCACACGATTACATTTCTAACAATGAAACAGTTCAAGGAGGAGGATACTTACCTTTCAGAACAAATGGAAAGCAGACTGCGCTCCAACAGACTAAGGAGGTTACAGAGTGAATAATAATTAGACAGACCAGAGAGAGCCAGTTATTTTTTTTCCCCAGTAGCTGACTAGTTTAAGAGCTGTTTTTGAGGTGAAGCCCTGGACATAACTCAATCCATAGTCCAAGAGGATCAGAGCTGAAACCTTCCATTTTATAAGACTGTCTAAACAACAACTTACAGAACTCAAGTTTGAGTGAGTTTCCCAATCCCTAGTGTTGGTGGTTTTCTGTTTCTTATTATATACATAAGATCAAGAAAGAAAATCACTCCACCTGCACCCCCCAAGCAAAAGACGTATCAGGAGATAAAAAACCCGAGTAAAGTTTAATTCTTCAGCAAGAGAATTCACATAAGCAACCAGACAGCTGTCACATCACATTGAAACACTACTAATGGGGACAACACCCATGTCTATGACGCAGTGCTAAAATATTCATTCAATGCCCCTTTATGAACCCCTGAAGCCATTTATTCTTCCTTTCCGTTCACCATACTTATTTAAATAAAAACAAAACATGCTTTTTAAACAAAATCAATCTGTCAATAAAAGCATTATACAAAAACTGTTAATGGTGCATTGCCTTACAAGTTTCTGTTGTGTTTTCCCTTGGAGTGTAAATTGCAGTGAACAAAATTACCTTGGGAATCATTGGTTAATTTGTGTTTTCCTTCTGACACCTTTAATTTAGGCAGATAACTCAGTAGCACATTATCATATCATTTCAATAGCACTCATTACACTAATTCTTCTAACTCTAGTTTGCTAACAGAATGCCTCCAAGATGTGGATTCAGCCCACCTTTTTCTCTTCATTATCAAACACAAGTAAAGGAAAGTAATCAAAAAATAGGGTGTCAAGTTGCTTGATATTTCCATCACATGAAATATTCCTGATTCCATCTCACTTCTGCAGTATAAAAATAACTAAAAATGTAGTTTATTTGCAAAGGATCAAATCTGTTTTCTGCACTTTCGAAGGCTGAGTCACTTTTTCTCTCCAAGTTTTGCTTTGTTGTATTACATATAGAACAGAAAGCCTTGACACCAGCCACTCACTCATTTCATTCAGACCCCAAAGGGCTCATATGTACCTACTTACAGATACACTATTGGATGCAGTATATATGGTAAAAGTTTATCACATATCAGGAGGCCCTATTTCACACAGCAAAATCTTTTACTTGAAATTTTCTGTTTCAAGTAAAACATTTTAACTATTTTTGGGCAATGACATCTTCTATACTTTAACTGCGGCTGCCCTACAAAACTGATATGCTTCAGTGTCAGTATGCTATCAAGGATTACGCAGTGGCATATATGGATAAAATGCTGAACCTGGTAAAAGAGTTGGTGAAACTGTCTTCCCTATTGTTCGGCTCCAGGGGAAAGCAGGGAAATGCTAAGTGAAGGCTTCCAGTACACAAAGGTCCACATTACCAATGTTTCCAAATACAGAGGTTTACTACGCAAATCAATCTGTTTCAGACAACCCTAAACAGCTGATATGGCTGAAAGCACAATTGTCATTATGTGTACCTAACAGCAAGAAAGCTAAAAGTGAAAATCTTAATCTTTAGTTGGGTATGTCTTATCAATACACCTCATTAATGAAACTACACTTCATGAGTGTAAAACAAAACAAAAAATTGACCCATTATTTGCTAGCCTACAAAAGGCATAGAGGTAAATAAAGAACTAATGTTCATCATTTTCCAGGTTATTACAACCTAAAAGAACATAAAATGTTTAGTTATGAAATTTAAAACAACAGTAAAAATAACCTTCTATAGAGAAAATATAAGGAATTTGAAACTTTTGCAAAAAAATGTTGTGAAGTCCATTGGCTTTAGAAAATGAGAATAAATATTAATAGAAGTAAAATCTACCTAGGACTTAGACTCTTTAGGGGAGGGGGCATTCTCTGATTTGTAGAATGCTTGTCAGGAAGGAGTACATCCCACTGCTTCCCTGTTTGGTAAGCAGCATTGAGCACCATCTGCTTGCCACTATTGAGATAATACAATGTTAGCTGCATAATTTTTTACATTTACGTAAAACCTGCCACCATCTAAAACACTTGTATGGGTGCCTGGTGCACACTATACACCATAAGGTGTGTAGAGACAGCCAATGAATAAGTTTGCTCTCCTTATCTGTTAGACACTGAAGTGCCTTAATGTCAGCGTGCAGAGACCTCTTAAATTTGGATGGACTTTGAATTAGATTTAAGTGTTTAAATAAAGAAATATTCTGATCACATATGGGTTTAAAACCTTCTAACAGAATAGGAGAACTAAGGAGCCTTCCCAGAATTTTGCAAACTTTCTACAAAAAAAAAAAATAATCTCACAGAATGTTCTGAAAACTTTAATGCAGACACTATCAAATCACTTCATTATACCACCAGTTTGACATGGTATCTGTTCATTTTCAGGTGATGGTTTCTCACTGGAAAGCCATTTCAGCAATTTAAAGATGGTAGTGTTTGAGCCTATATATCATTTTTCCGTAAACTCTGATATGGCAAGTCGTGGCTATGCAATCTGTGCCTCACAACTTAAGTGAAGAAATTAAAGTGGGATTTCATATTTAATAAAGATCTACAGCCTATCATTCAACTAGGAAAAAGAGAGAGAGATTTTGAGATGAAAAAAGTGGAGAGAAGATTATTTATATTGACTTGCAACTGTTACAATAATGTAAAATCCATAGAGCTACACTGATATGGTCTGGATAAGAATTACTTTTTTTTTTTTTTTTCTTATTTAAAGAGGAAAAACAAAGACTAGTTTGGCAGCCTTCTTCAAGGAGAGCTCAGTAAACTAGTTCAGAGATGAAAGACTTATGTTCTAGCCTTGGTCAATTACCACTGAAAGCTATTGCTATCATCTGACTGCTTGATGGCTCCTATGAGGGTGCCCGATAGCTTCATTCCTGATGCTGATGAGCAGTAAATGCCCATACATCTCACAGTACTGTCATTGCAAGTGCAATCATGTGGCTCCCTCATTCCAGCAGCAAATTGGAAACCAGGACAGACACATACATGGACTTTTGTGTGACTTAGGACTATTAAACACTGTAATACTGTTCCTCTGGGCTGAGGTATAATTGTGTAGATGAGGGAGCCATGGGAGGCTAAGTGGAAGTGGCAATGCTTCTGTAGCCACCGGCTATCGTGCATCTGTTACCTTCTGCAGGCATTATAGCTTCTATTTTGACATACTGAGTTTCAGAAAGCTTTAAGAGCAGATTCCTGTTCTGCATTAAAATGGTAGCAATCTGGGGGAATAAGTATGAGTATGGAGTAAATTGGTCAGGTTCAAGCACCTGTATTTAAAATTGTTCGGTTAACAGGGTATGATATTTTAGCTCCTTGCTGATTTTCAGAAGAACTGGAATGACTCAGGAAGAAAGATACAAATGTACAGACATACACAAAAGACCGACTGATGTGAAAGACTGCTAAACATTTATTGTGCTAAACATTCATTGTGGGACACTAGATAATTTCACCTGCATAGAATATTGACATAGGATTCCACAGAGTTAATATGTCAAATCACTTCCTTATTCTGTCAGCACCTTTCTGGATTTAATAGAGTTGTTTGTATCAGTCTGAAGGAAAAGCTGTAGCTAATTTTCCTAGTGACCCTAATGAATGAAACAAGCTATTCTATTTCCTTAAGAAGTATTCCCTTTCAACAGAAATTTTCTCAACACAGCATTTTAACTGCACAGAAGTATTTTCAGTCAATATTTTGTCATTCTCACAAATGTTATTAAATACTGTTAGTCACATACTAGCCATCTGTATCTTACTATGCTCACTTCAATCTTGTATCAAGAAAAGGATATGTTAAGGGTAAAGATGGAAAAAAAAAACGGAAAAAATAGCAGACAAACATTACTGAAAATCTAAGAGAGTCTCTAAACTGAGTAAGATCCCATAGGGTTAGCTTTCTTGTACAGAAATATATATTTATTATATTTATTTATATTTATTATATAAATATAATTTTACTATTATTAATATTTATTATGTAAATATTAATATATTTATATTTATTATATTTATATTTGAGGTTCAAGGATTTTCTACAGAGGCACACATAACACTTTTTCATTCAAAGACTTATGATTACAAAACAAGACAGAAAGAATGAATGAATGGAATGAATGGAAAAAACCTTAGTATTTAATTTAATTTATCTTCATGAAAGCAAAAATACTATTGCTAGGTTGGAAGTGATCTATAGGGCAACACACTGGTGAGGCAGATTTAATTGTATAATCACGTTAAAGGAGGAATTCAGGGCTGCTTTCTTTGAAAGTTAGTTCTCATTATCAAAAACAATTTCTGCTAAGTAATTGGTATGTTATGTATACTGTTTGTATACTACAAGTGGGTTTTATGCCAAACTAAATTTCTGGTATTGTTAGATACCTCTCTTGGAATTCACTATTTGACTACTCCCTTAGGGTTTTGGTATAGGTTTAAAAAGTTAAGAATAATACATAATTTGGACATAAATTAATACTCTAAAAAAATTCTCTCTTATAAGGCGGTTGGGTGTTTTTTAAAACCTTCGCATATTACCACAGAACTGTGTTGCAGTCTTAATACACAGAAGTTGGGGGTTTTGCTAAACGTCTTTGTTTTAAGCAAATAGTCTTAGATTGAAATAACTGTAGCTTAATTTGGATTTAAAATTATTCTGTGCTTAGACTGAAATAAAATTTCAGGCTAGGCTAGCATAGACATGTGTATGCAGCATATATGAAAACCAGGCAAAAAAAAATTGTTTCCCCAAAAAATCACTTACTACTGCTAAGATACAACTTTGTATCCAAACCATACAATGTGTTTATGACACTGTATCCCCTCCCACCCTTCATTCCCCTCTCTCTACATCCCTTCAGGTTACAAGTAAAAACACCACCCTAATTCGGAGATATGACACTTTTTTAAAAAAAAATTGCTTCTTCTGATTCCCACTGTTAGAAAGTTTATGACTTTAATCATATCTGACATCAAATTCTAGTCCCATCCTATACATTGAACATGTTTGAATAGCTGAAAATTAGTTTTGCGGGGTGTGGAAATACCAGTAATAAATAAGGGGAAAATTCCAGTTTCATCTACCTCTAGATGACAGGTATTTGCAAGGTCGTCCTTGAGGGTATCTTCATCTCTTTTTAGACATACTAACTTGCATCACAAAACACTGTCAACATTTATTACTGAACAGCTTTATGGACTACTGAAATTATAGTTTCTGCCTTATCATTGTTCGACAACTAAGATGAAGGCTTTGCAGATGGGTTCAAACTTCAGCTTTCAGTGGATTGCTCATGAAATCTATACAGCTGGATCCCATAACAGTGGTGTACATAGACAAAGTCCTCTATGATGTGACCATATCTAAAATCCTTAGATATCTCGAAGCCTTAATATTCATACAATACATTTCTGATATTAATTCTTAAGAAGTCACCATGGTAAACCACTTATTATTTATTAAAACAGCCACGGCATTTATTCTAAAAGCATTTGCACATGTAATAATGCACATTAAAATGCATTATTGCTTAACTCAGTTTGGTCCTAGTAAATCATAGTCAAGTTAATGACCTTCACGTAAAGAAATGAAAAATCTTTCCAATGGTTTGTACCTTCCCTCAAGTATTAAGCTTTAAAATAGAGGAGACTCTGAATCATGATCCATAGAGAAATTTTATATACCTTGCAAGCCAGTGAAGACTCAAGATGAATGAACATTTACCTAACCAACAGCACAGTTTAAGCTACAATGCTTTGCAAAGGAACATGATTGCATCCTGATGCAATCTCCTTTAAATCTGAAAAGTCTTCCTTTATGCAGGAAAACACTGAGCATCCCTGCATGGTCATTTCTGATGTGTAACAAAGTAAAGGAATGTCAAATGACCAGACTATCCAGACTCACTTGTATTTGATGACCACTTCAGGGCAATTGGTTACAGTGTAGATAGACAAGGGTCTCAATATGTAGCTAATGCAAACCCTTTACATTTTTGACGCAAAAGACAGGCAATACGAATAGAGTGCTAAATAACCTTGCACAGCCTTACCCCACGAAATTGCAGAGCCAGAGACAGATCCAGGCATCTAAGACATTACATGGTGAAGACTCATTGTAGGATTCTGTGTGTAAGGCAGGCTTTTGGAGTGGGATTTATTTGCCCTTCTTTGCACTGACACTTATAGGCACCTGCATTTTGGAATTCTGAAAATTTTGCTTGTTCTACTAAGAATATATTTAACCTAGTTTTTAGTCCATCCAAAAGATAATTGAACCAGTTTCCTGTAACCACTTAGAATCAATGCTATTATCGTGTATCTTCAAAGGTTCAAGAATGTGACTGGTAAAACCAGACTAAAATCCATCTACACTATTAAAACTTTTCAGTGTGAAAGTGTCATGGAAAGTCAGCCCAGTATTATTGATGGTAATATGACAATTAATCTGAACAGCAGATACTAGTCGAACTTGTGTTCTAAAGGAATACCACTTCCATAACACAGAAACACACATAGTTAAAAAAAACTGATGCCAGGAGAATTTTGAATCAACCATTCTAAAATATTACTGGTATATCACACCATTTAATGGAATTTTCTCTCGGAACCCTGAGTCAAACATTGGTATATTTAGTTCACTAATTTCATATTTATACTTCCTTTTTGACTCAAAGAAATGGATTGAATTTCAATTTGTTCGCTCCTGACATGTAGTCACAAAGATAAACAAGCTTGCTACACAAGTTTTTTTTTAAGGCATGCCACTAAGCAAAAAGCAGACATTTTGGTAGTCCTGTACAGGTACTTTACTGCTGTAAAATACAATTTAGTTTAACTAGTGATAAACTGGCTTAACACAGGGGTTTGTCTTCTGGGTAATCAACATAGCATTGAAAGGCTTCAGGACTTCCTGAAAACTCCTCCACACCTTCCCATTTACACAACTCACACATGCTTCTGCTGACACCATCTGCTTCTTAGACAGAGCAGAATCCAGTTCTCCTCCCACTGCAACCGTTCCAAGTCTAAGACTTTTGAGATGACCAGTGTTTTCCACTTTCTACAGTGTTCACCAGCTGTGCTTGGCAGTTAAATTTCCCTAGCCCTTGCCAGTAATCTCTACTATTCCCATACTCAACACAGACAGCCTTAAATATGAATATCAAAGGAAAACCCGTCACCTGTTAATGCCCGTAGACTCCACATCTATCATCTAGAAGTAGCCCTGGACTCTGATATTCTCCATCTCAGGTATTCAAAATATAATTATTGAGCTTTCAGAAGGCATGAAATATTAAACATCTAGAATTCTCTTCCACCCACAAACCCATATGACCATGGAGATAATATTATGGTCCGTGTCCATTTTGGTGAATAAATCTGGTGTCTCGTAAGTCACTGAACAAAGAATTGCCACAGGAGATTGTTCTCTTACAGAATTATTATACTCACTGTTCCTCTGTATTAAGAAGACTTGAGATGCAGATCGAAAGACAAAAGTTTTCAGGCTTGATTTCTCCAAAGAACTCCAAGAAGAGAAATAATTTCTCTTTAAATACATAAACATATAAAACACTTTTCTTCAAGTATATGTCGAGATATACCATATCAGGTTACATAACTCAAGACTCTGAGGTGCTTCTGTATGCCATTCTCAAATATGCCACATATACAGAAACATATTAATGTACAAAAACTGACTTCAGAACTGTTATCATAATTTATTAACTACTGTATTTATAAAAGGCCTATAAAAACCCCCATGAAGTAAATTATATTATTTTCCCTTTTCCAGAGAACATTACATTTTTTCAAATGGAGAGTAAGAACGAAGGATTCTGTAAAAATGTTTATGGAGTCATATTTTTACATATGAACCATGCTTTCCTTTATCAGATTGAGGCACAGTTGAAACAATATCCAATGACACTTAATAACCAAATTTATCCAAATAATTTGATTTCTTGTCAATGTAGACTCACCTTATTCTCTGTCATGAAAGCAGATAGAAACATTGTGCTTCCAAGATTTATATATTATCTTTTTAAAGAATTGTCTGGTTTTATTTTTGGTTTCCTGGCATGAACAGTTCCTACTGCATACCTTCAATTTTACTTGCTTTAACTAATGTTTCTTCCCAATGGTATCATGTATTCTGTATTACCATTTTTTTGGTAAGTTGTACATACATATGTAAATGTGTCAGACAAAGTGAAGACCTCACAACATGTTAGCAGCTGGAAAACATTTAATTCTTTTTCCCCTTTCTTATGCAAATAATTTCATGTAGTACACGTTAGTAAGCTCTCTTTTTATTGGCTTTCATAAACCTTCAAAAAGCAAACACTTTTAGACAATAACTTACAAATGGAAAGGTGAACTGTATTACCTTGTGTAACAGACTAAAGTAAGTCTTGTAAATCTTATGTGTGCAGGTCTACAGAATTTAAAGTCATATAAGCCCTTCAGCTAGAAAAGGGAAAAAAAAAAAAAAAGACATTCCAAATCAAATGCATGTTAACAATTTTACAATATGTTCAAATGGTAACTGTGGCAAAAATCCAGTGTTCTCCTTTTAGTCTGACACCAATTTCTCTAGCAGAATGCTCAGGAGAGGAATAGTTGTCAACTTCCTGACATGCTGTACATTAAAAAAATCTGCAAACCAGTTAAAAATAACACGGGTGCATTGGAAAGCATACATTTGTCCATGGTGGGTAATTTCCTTCTCTTGTCAACTTGCAATTTAAAAATAATTATTTTTTTTTTCAAAGAGAGACCTGATTGCTTGCCATTCCCTACATGCTTAAAAAAAAAAAAAAAATAGAAAAAAAAAAAAGAAAATCTTTTAGATAAAAGAATCCCTTCTCAGTTTTAAAGGCTTTCAGAGCCAAGTTAAAATTTATTTTTAATGTTGCCTGTGTAGAATTTGCCACTGCAGACATTTACAGATAGTCAATTCTGTAGATACACCTTTCATAATTTTTTTTCCTCTTTTTTATCACACCAGTCAGAGTTTTTAATTCTTTCGGTACTTACTGCAGATTCTGCTCTTTGTTTCTCTGTTTGGTTTTTTTCCAAGCACCCAAAATAGCCTAATTGGAAAACACGTCATTTTGAATTTGCTTTGTACCAGATAGGTTCTCCATTTTTATCTACTGTTGTTTCTCCACTGACGCATTCTCCTCTGCAATAACAGACTGTTTAGACTGATCACTTGCATTATGAAAGCTACCAAGTACACAACCCCATAGGCTCCCTGTTACTTAGAAAAGGGCCCAGGCTTCCAGTCCTACAACAGTTTCTAAGATAACCACAATAAGAATATGCTAGCAAAGTATCTCATCGTTTTGCAGATAGAAAAACTGAAGCAAAATTTGAAATGCTTGATCCAGGTCACAAAGACAGGCTTAAGTAAGAAAAATAAATCTGAGCCTCCCTTCAAATATAGCCAACTAACTAGATTTCATAATGTCAAAAGCGAAACATCTATTTAGTAAATCTTTAAAGCAAGAAGAGAAATAATGCAAGCTGAGTTCTACTGTAGTTTTCTCACTGATTTGTCGAGGCCACAATAATCCAGAGACTGAGGATTCTCATCTATCATCAGACTATTTTTAATTATTTAATCTTCTTTATGATCCCAATCTGGTGTCCACTGAATTCCAAAGAAAGAGATCAATGACTTCAAGGAGCGTTCAATCAGCTGCAGAACTGAGATAAGGCTTTTTTTAAAGTACAGGCAAACATCAGAAACTAGGAGCAAGGCAGCATCGTGATGAGACTTGGCACTGCTGAGGGAGAAGGTGTCAAGATGGATAGTCTGAACAGGGTTCTGCAATTCTTAGCCCTTCTAGTAGATAAGCAAAATACATATGCTCCCTCCCTCCTCCCTACCTGCTGTGTATCAGGTTGCTTACATGCTCTGTCTGGCTCAAGCGGAAAGAAGCATTTCTCTTTATTCTGTACACAGCCTTAACCCCGTTAAGAGTATTTTGCACAATTAAATACTTCTTATAGTAGTTTTCTATTACTGTTATTCTTTGCTTACTATAAAGAGTATTTTTACTGGAACTTAACGGTACTGCATATTGATTAGTATTCTCTTCATAGCAGTCATATTCCTATTATCATAGCTAAGAGAACAGACACTGAACAGTGATATTAATAACCATAAAACCGAAATATTATATTGAAGGGGTTATTTAACTCATGCAGTGCTTGGTAACAGGAAAAACATACTCATGCTGCACATACAAGCAGAACATAATTAAACAAATATTTTTGCCTGGCCTATTTAAATCATGAAAGTGCAGACTCTATACCTAAGGCAAAATCATAACTCTATACTCTTCTCCACCAGAGTGCTGAAGAAAAAGAGCAGTTGTTACACTTATTCATAACAGTTATAAATAGTCAAATATTCCACTTAAGTAATTGGCAAGTCTTTTCTTGTCCTTTATGCTTGTAGTTGAGATAACTAATCTACATGGGAATATAAACTACTTTTTTTCAGTCCTAAAAGATCTATCCATGTTGAAAAGGAAAAGTTGTTGACAGAATAGCAAAGAAAGATTAACAATCACAGCCTAATGCTATTCCTGAAAACAAGGCAGAATACCTGCATTGTATTCTGCAGAAGTATAATCCAAGTTGCATAAATATCTTTCATTCTGGAGCAAATTATTGGAATTTCTAAGTTTATCAGCGTTCAACTTTGTGACATTTCAGTTTCAACTGAAATGGAAAGTATATGTGAATTTCTGCAGAAAGAAATATAAAAGTGAATTTCATTTTTATAATCTCAAATTCAGGGTTCAGTGAGGATAATTAATAACAATAGTAGTTTTCTTAATATGTGATGGTCTTGTGCAAGTCATCACGGATTTTAAAAAGGATCTTGATAGCTAAAGTTAAACTCAGGCTTGATTCAAAATGCATAGGAATGCATTGAATAGATTGACAGTGCTGGAATCTATAACCTTACAGCCTACGGATTTTGTTGAAATATCAAGATAATTCTAATTCAGCATGCGTTTGAGAGAACTATTCTATCATGAGAAATCACTGAAGTCTGATTCGGAGTCACAAGCATTCTAACTGTACAACACTGATGTACAAACCTTTTCCTAAATACAAGGAATCTTGTATATCTTAATCCCTTAGAACATGGTTCAAATTCAATTCAACCATACTATTGTGTTTTATTGGTTTATAATGCTTTTTGAAGAAGTTTGAGAATTACTATTAATTAAACATTCAAAGAAATGTAAACCTGATTAAAACTTATTCAAAACATAAGCTTCACTTCACATATGTTTCACTATTACTTAACTGATTTCAGTGGAACTATCTATATTTACACCACATAATTAGGATTAATTCTAGACTCCAAGTGGTGCCAAATTAACAGTACTTTAAATTAAAAAAAAAAAAGTATTTATTTGTTTAACAAGGAGAGCATAGAAAACGGCACACTACAGTTGTTCTTCATATTTATTCTTCACTCTTGTCAAAGAGGACACATGCTCTGAAGAGAGGACGTAGAACACATTCTCACTGAGGTCACTGAAGCCTTTATGAATTTTCCATAAAATTATTTACTATATATTTACTATAAATAAACTATAAAATTATTTACTATATATTTACTGATGAAGTCCTATGGACCATGAAGCTTATAAAGGTTCAGCCAGTTTTAACTGTACCTTTACTACTTCTGGTCTACAACTAAGTACTCAGACATTTTACAAAGGTAGTAACTTCCACTGAAAAATAAGTTTTAAGCTTACTCTGATTTGAGTCAAAATCAAAATTATTTCCTCAATGTAAATAGGTCTGTTATACTAATGCAAGAATCTTCATAACATCAATACTGTTTAACTGTTGCTTTTCATTGACAAGATGGTCAATACACTATAGAACTGGCTTAAATCTTTGCCAGTTCCTCTTGAAAATTTACTGCTAACATAAGGATTTTTCCGTAGTCTCTTTGAATATCATTTAAAAGATTTCTTAGTGTGATCTAACACATTCCACCTCCCAGTAACTGAATTAACAATTAGTTAATTAACTTTAAATACTGTACCATAAGCCTGTAACTGGGACAGGGGAAAATACATTTGTATTCTGAAGTGCCACCAAGAAACTATGGGTCCTTTCTCATAGTGACATTCCTGCAAAGGATGTAACTGGCACAATTACTTCCTGGCATGTTTGCATTGTCGGAAATAATTTGACACAATTGATTTGCATTTCCTTCTTCGTTGGAGCTGTGACAATAATGCTACTCCTGTGAGTGCAAATGAGGTAGCAAGGACAACAAGTATTACTTAAAAACCTTGCTAAAAGTCTTCCTGTGTTATTCTGTCTAAAGTCTTGTCTACCTTAAAAGTGGATCAGACTGTTTAGAAAACATGTAACGTTACAGAGTACAATTGAAAAAAAATTCTTAACTTAGGAATCAATCTCTTGTGACACAGACATTGCTGTGTCAATCTAAGTGAATTGAGTAAAAAATAGAAATTGGAAAATTTACAAGTACAGCCTATAATATTCATACTTAAATTAAAAATTAACAACACAGGAAACTGAGGCAGAAATACATGAGCCACTTGAATTAAGCTTTCTGTCATCTTAGATACTCCAGAGAAGAAACCTTATAAAGCTCAAGGACATAAGAGGGAATATTCTACAAAGACAATCTAAATCTTACTAACAGAATATCACATTATACATATTGCATACAAGAAACAAAACATCAGTAGTCCCTATTCCACATAGAGGACTTGGGGTGAAAGTAGAATTTTAGGTGGGCTAATTTGATAAAGCTAGGCTGTATAGTTGTCTTTTAAAAAGCCACACAGGAGTTACGGCATTTCATGATTTCTATTAGAGAAACGGTGCCTCTGTGCTACAGTCAGTGAAAGTTTGCTTTACTACAAAACAAATAAATTCATATCAACCAGATATGAGATGGGACATAACATAGTCAGACAGCAAAAGGGCAACAAAAAGACCCAGCAATAATCCAGTCAGACAAGATGTGAATGTCAACACACCAGTTACATTATTGCTTTCCTCAGATCAATATTAGAGCTATTGTTTAAAGCTTAAAGTAGGAAGTAAGATGTATGACCTTGACAAGAAACAGCTAGAGCACAGAGCAATGTTTTCTGGAATAAAAATATACAGTAATAGCCTGAGACATGGTTCAGCTCTGGCAGGCAGTCCTAGGGGTGCAGCACTACTGAAAAACAACACAGCAGTGGCATGGCATCATGAAGCAGGATCGAGGGTGTATCACAGTAGAAAGTGTAACTGCTAGCAGGTTGGGTGACTCTGGCTGCCAACACACCAAACACATGCCTGGTCTTATGAATTAGTCCTTACAGTGAACACTAGCCTGGGATGGAAGATTTGGTAGCTGTCACTCTGCCTGGGATACTTAGAAAGTAGCAAATAGTGCTTCCCAACAAGGTAATGGTAGGTCAGAGAGATGAAAATACAACTTCCCAGTCTACTCCTCAGGGCTACCAAAATGCAGCAGCTCAAGCATATGCTTGTCTGAGAATGACTTTCCCCTGAAACTGCAAAATCATTAGGGACTGAGATAAGACTCAGAGAGGTACAAACTCCCCCACCAGAATAGCTCAATGAGTTAACCTGCTATATGAATTGAAAAGGACCTGTCATCTTTAGAGCCAAAATGAAATAATAGACACAATGGTATCATGGAGGAAGCTCTTCTGCATTGAAGATTTAGAGAGGAATGAACAAACAGAGCACTCATGCTACCTCTGCATTAGATGTAGAGTAAACAGTGAGATGGATAGACTTATGCTATATTTGAACATATGTATTTTCATTTATAATTAAAGTTGCTTAATAATAACAGTTTATTTCAGTCTCCCCCTCTTGAGGAAATGTGTTTTCGTATTTATTTTGTAAATTGAATCCAGAAGTTGTGAAAGGTGCAAAATTGATTACACTGTATCTGCCAGCTGCTGACAAGACAGCAGAACTACCGCCAACCCAGAGGACTAATTCTAACGTTTATTACTGCAGATGAACACCCAGAGCATGGCCCTCTGCTCTACCAGCCATAAGTCAATTACAAGAGCCAAAAGGCAGTTTGCTCTCTACTAGGCTAATAGCTTGCTTCACCTCTATACACATCCTACTTTTTCCACGGATGCACCTTGTATGGAGTGCATCCCAGCAGCTTTCATTTCTTCACTTCCATTCCTAGGAAAGCAAACAGCAACCTTGAGAGAAATGTTTTATTTCATGCTGCTGTTCTGTAAGGAAAACCTGCCCATTTCAGGCCCTTTGCAGACCTTTCTATTCCCATTTTTAATGGGGTGCTTTTACTCTGTTAATCAAAATCTGTTTAGCTGCTGACAGACCGTGACACCTTAATAATAACTACAATGAAATGTAGTGTACATGGCCATGAATAAGTGTACAAATTGATATTTTAGGAACACATACATGCAGATACTTTTCTATGTGAATTTCAAACAAGTGCAAAGACTGATCCAGCTTGGATGCATGCACCTAGGATAGCGAAAAAAAAATAATATTTCTTTTACGCCTATGATAGTGAAGTGATGAGCCAGAAGGACAACATTGTGAAGGAACATCGAAAGAGATTCTCCATTTATCTGAGAGAGACTAACAAGCTGTTGATTTTACAGCTGCAGAAGTTATACCATCTATTTCTGTTCCATACTCCCAAAAGTACAGTGAAAAGTGAGTCTTGACTGAATGAATAAAGAGGATGAAGTTCCAGGTCTCAAGTCTTCAAGATACTGCAACCACTAAGAATTAAGTCAGATCCTTAAACGTGACTGCTCAAAGGTGCAACAGATTCCTATAAAGGTCAGGTGGATTATTACAGGTAAGCATTTTGGCTAAAATGTGCCTTAGCACATTTGTTGCTGTTAAATGTCTCCCAGAGTAAACCATTACTAAACACAGTACTGATGAATCCTGTACGCAAATAGTCTTGAAATAATAGAACACAGAGGAACTTCTGAACACAGAAACTTAAGTAGCTCAGGAACAACAAAACAGATACTAAGACTATGCTATTAGAGTGAAATGTTATAAAAACAACTTGGAAGACTCTTCAGACAGAAATATTCCTTGCCTATATTATCTTAAAGTAACGCAAGTATGATTGTAGTTTCAGTTGCAGAAGCCTCGTATCACAGTATGTATTTAAAAAGTGTCTGTCAAATGCTCAGTAAAGAAATAAATTGCAGTCTATAGTGGTATGAGTAATCAAATACGATTAGCCCAGTGATAAATTATTACATTTGCACCCAGCCTCTCCCCATTGCCTCCTGCTTTCCAATTTGTATAGCATCATCATACTACTAGTAAGTTACACAGAAACCTGCAATACTGCTTTGATCTGTCTCCCTTGTTAAACTTAAAAGCAAGTGAAGGAATTGCTTGTTCATTTTGCCAAAGGAAGAGCAAGTAGAAATTAAACTTTGCAACTCATAATTAATAATTGCTTCAGAGAGTCTTAGTAACACAAAGAATCAGCTTGTAAAATAGCTTTATATTAGCAGGTATCACAAGGGTATTTTTGTTCTGAAATATTATGTTATTTTCTCTTTAGTCCAAAGTAGTAAGTTTTAATACACAATAATTTCTTGGTTTATGGCAGCTCATATAAGCTGAGACAAAATGTCATTCTTCCATCTTGTTGCACTTCTATTCTTAAAGCATTATGTGTGCTTTAAGTATCACGTATTTGAAAATGTTTCTTCAAAACTGAACTGTGCTTTCCAATATTCAAAGGTAATACAACTATCTTAAGAAAAATTAATAATCAAGCATAATGTTATTTGCAACAGCTATTCATTGGAATTCCTACCTTAACTTTACCTACTTACTAGTGGTTTATATATTTTTATATGCACATATACATTTCTCTAGCTTGTCTGATTTTAATGCATCATTGAGACTTCATTTTATCAACCATTTTTTCTTCCTTCTTGAAAGGATTTTTACTGGGAAAATGAAGATTCTCATCTTGAAGATAATCCACAACTACAATAACTACAGTAACACATAATGAAAAATGCAGTAGTACTTGAGAACTGGCACAAGCATATACAAATAGAAAACCCTATATATAGGAAATTGTCTGGTAAAGTATTATGCTTAATCTACACACGGTGGATCAAAGCTGCCCACTTCACATCTGACACTCCTCCAGCTTTAGAAGGTGAAGCTAATAGTTAGCTGAAAAAAAAGGTTTGTTATACAACCGACTAGATTTCAATTCTGTAATAATTCAGAACCAGGAGGAACCTTTTCCCATATCCCATTCCCTGCTTCAGCTAGAGTTTGATTAAAAACTTCTCTCTAGGACATCAACTTGGGAGTTCACAAAATATTTGAACTAACCAGGTTTGGTAAAAGTTTCATTAATTCAAATAAATGAAAAGCATCCTCCTAAATTAGTACAGAAATATCCAGCCTACAAGTAGCTCCATCTAACAAAGCTAATTTTAAAAGGAAGTGTGGTTATGGTATATTTATCAGACAATCTTTGTTGTAACTTGCTAACCAGTTTTTCGTCATCTTTCATATGATAATGTTTTTAATTATGAATTATTTTCTGATTGAACATTTTATTTTAATTAGCAAATATTTGCAGCAATTAACTCCTCCAAATTGACTCAGACAGTGTGAGTCATGACCTTCCCTTGGGGATTTAACTATTACATAACCCTGTTTATATCTACCATCACATACAACACCTGGATGTCAAGTTACTGGAAGTGTTTCTACCCTTATAAATAATGCATCCTAATGTTACTAATTATGACATGTACATAATTTATTGTTCCCTTGAGCTGACAGAAATTTCTCTCTCTCCTACAGAATGCGTAACATTAGTTTTTGTAACGAAAATAAATTTGAAGAAAATTATCTCAGGGCAGGAAGGAGACTGAAATCCTCCTCTCCCTGCTTATGTTACACTTCCATATATACAATGGGAACATACAGTAAGCAGATAATGTCTGATTTAGAACAGTAGACTTGTTTAATTACAAAGATGCAAAAACGCAGAAACCAGGATTTTTCAAATAATTCAGCTCAGTGATATCAAATTAGTGAGGTGCTCATTTGCATCTGTGACTACTTAAGCACTCTTTAAAAAGTCTCATTTATAAGTACTCATTTGCATTTCCAAGTGCATTTGTTTTCAAAGAATTTTCAATGGGATGTTTCGCAGTATCTGTTTAACATCTCAGATTGTCATCTATTCTACTAAATCTCTTGGGTAATGATTTCCATCAGTTCTTTGCTGGGTTTTTTTTTAGTCATCAAAAAGTTTGGTGCATGAAAGATCTGAAGAGATTTAGATGACAAAATACATATAGCAGACTTGCTACATGAGATAAAAACTTTCTAATGAATATAGTAGGCTCCTGTTGGCAATTCTCAGTAAGAGGGAGAGGATGAGACTCAGTTCAGTTGTAAGGAATTGAGAAATCTAAGGTTTTCATGAACGAGTAATAATGTGGGTCATGTTCAGTTTTCAATATACAACCTGAGAAATGTGAAAGTCCAGTTCTTGATAGATAATTATTTCAGACTATTTTCTAATCCACTTCAAATGAGTTCAAGTTATTACTCATTTTTGGGAACTCTGACTGCAAACTGATTATCCTCCCTTTCATAAAGAGCATTCATCTTGTTTCCTTTATTTACTGGGGAAGTGATAGCTTTCGTAGGTAACTACCTTGACTATGGTCACGGCACGATTGATCTGTAAAAAACCCCACTGCACTGGAACATTTCCTGGTCTCACAAGGTTCATAACCTACATGTTAGGTTGAACTTCTTCAGGAGCAAATCACGTTTGAGAATATGTAAATTATTTACCATATTTTATATTTTTGAGGAAAGTAAGAATAATTTTTTTTCCTGCAGAAACTATGTACAAGTGTGCTGTGACTGAACCCAGTAGCAAGTGACCAGAAGAGGCTCCAAGGACTAGCTGGGTGTGGTTGTTCAGCTTCTTGTGTTCATCTCAGTGAACAAATTTCTTGTATAATTTCAGCAAAACATGCTCAATTTATTAAAAAATCTGGATTTTTACCCTCATGTTATATCATGATACAACATTTAGCTTTGACAGTTAAAGAGAAATTTTAAAATAAACTGGAAGTTTTGTTACTGTTAATATAAAATTTTGCAGAATCCAAGTATACACATTTCCAGTAAGCTAAAATAACGATCTAATACACCTTTGGTAAAAAGAGCTACTGCAGTAAACAGGTCTGCAAATATTTCATGCCAGAATTTCCTTACAGAAGAGGGAGTAACTATGACTGGACTGAAAGTCTGAAATTTTTTTAATAAAAGAAAGAAGCTTTTTAAAATAGTAATTTTCTCCGCAAATTAACATCACCTTCCATGAACCCAGACAAGACCTTTGAATATATGCTTTCTTTTGGAAAATGTCACTGCTTTTGAGCTGCTGTTGCAGCTAAGTGGTAACTTTTTCCCTCAAATTCTTCTATTTTTTTCATTTTTGTAAGACCCATCTATTTTTTCCTTTATATGCTGAGAATGCAGCAGATAAAATTGCATAGGAAAAATATCAAGGCTTAAAAAAAATGTATATACATTTCTTATTTCTTTTGCTCGCAAATAAGATTAATAGGATAGTTAGTTTCTTTTTTGACAGTATCATTGCAATGCAATTAGCCACATGCTACACTGAAAATAGAAGTGAAGTCACCTGTGGCATGAACAAAACTGTTTCATAATGTTTAAAATCAAAGTTAATGCACTTAGTTTATGGCTCATAAGTATAAAGACCTTGAAATAATCTCAGTAAATAAATTTCAAGAGAAGTCTTAATTGTAAAATAGGTAAAGAAGTAGTCTTTAGAAGCAATAAGAGAGGACAAACCAATTATTTTTTCCAGGTTTTTATGCCTGCTTAATATTACACAAAATTATTCCACATATCAATATTGCTGTTGATACATTGTTTTATATATAAAAAGAGAGGACAACTTGCTTATGAAGTGTATCTTAAAAACTCTTCATTTAGAATCATCACTTACCATAAGACTAACTGTTCCTTTGGACAGTTTTTACCATCTCTTCAATTAAATTTCCTTTCCCAGTGAATAATACAGGAACCCATCAATTACTGTTTCAAATCAGATGCAGGAAGTTGAATTCAGTACTGGTTCAGGCTGAGGAAGTGGCTGTAGATCAAAATTTCAAATGACAAGATTCTTTACTCCTGTGATTTGCCCAGCACTGCTTCAAATCACCTCCTGACAGATCATTTATAAGCATTTCTCTTTGCAATTATGTCCCCAACTTGTTCAGTGAAATTGATTTAAATAAATAATTACTTTAGACAGCCATGGATTTTTCCACTATGACTGATGCAGAGAGAAACAGCTGAATGGAATGCATTAATAAATTTGTGGACTATTTTGAACAAATTACACATATTGTTATATGTAAGATTTACAGCAATAGCAGATCCAATTAAGTGCTTTATAAAGGAAAACATTAGACAGATGTCAAATTGATAAATCATGTTTTATTTTGCCACTGTGATGACCCCTTTTTTCTGTTAAGAAATATTTTTACCCCACATGACAGTATTGAGATATCCAATGGTTTCTCTAAAGTTCAAGAAAGATGTAATATCTGAAAGTACTCTCATTTTTCAATTTTGTGTTGTGGAAATTGAAGTTCAATTACACATAATTCTTAACTCAGAGGCAATGCCAGACAATTGTATTTTCATGTTTCAGCTGGCACTATTCCATGTACAAACATGATATCCATCTTGTGCAAAAGCACATTTGCCATCTGTTGAGAATATTCATAGGCACACATTTGTATTTAGAAGTAGAGACAAAAGTTAGAGACTAGACCAATAGCTATAAAGATTATTTTTTAAAAAAAATATTTCATGAATTAACAAGACAGCATTTTCACATGACTACGGTTTATCATATCTTAGTAGTATATATAGTATATATATAGTAGTTGTTATATATTTATAAAATATTTCTACTTGTATTTATATACCACAGATATAATCAATGAGGAATCTCAAACTTACTTTCAAACTGCTTGCGTGCTAAATTTTATAGAAATATTTACAGTCTGCACAGCTTTTTTGCTCAGATAGCATGTCATATTGACATTGCTATGATTTTTAGACTCAGATCTACATGAGCTATGTGGCATTGTCTACTTCAGCAACAGCAGAACCCCCAAAAAACAGATCTGTGGAGCAAAACATTCTAGTACCATCTAGATACTTGACAGCCACATTATATGCATTTTTAGTATCTTATTTTACTTCATAATGTCTCTTGTGTAGACCGATGATTAAACAGTGGAGTACATTCAGGGTGCATCTTCTAATTTAGTGTGATCTCAATGCGTCTTGTGCATGCACTCCAAAAACACTGCACTGAAAACCAAACCCAAGTAGGGCTGACCCTCCAGGAAAGTTCACTCTTAATTGAGCAACACTAAAGACAGTGATCAGGAGCAGTCAGAGTGCATGAAGAAAGGAATTCATAGCTTGTGTGAGCCTGCAACTGTTAGACTATTTTTTGATCTTTGCACATCATTAACAGAGAATATAGGTAAACTGGACCAGGAGAATAAAAGAACAAAGAAAATTATGGAGAGGCTAATTAAGGACTTAACTGAAGAAAGTTTGCTTGGTTTCTTTGATGGCAAAACTGTGACTTGATAGCCATCCATAAAGGTCTGCAGCATATAGACATACACTGGAAGGAGAAGACCATAAAAATTACTTAGAAGGGTATAATTTAGAATAAATGAATGAAATAAGAAAATAAAAATATAGGTTATAAGAACAAGAAAAAAATATCACTACAGATGCCTTGTAGCAATTTTATTCACCTAGGGAGACTATATAACTTGTCAGTGCTAGATAGTTGAGGTAATGCTATTCCTTATTGGCTCAACAGTAAACCTAAAAGGATTTCTTTTTTCTGACATTATCTACTGGCAAAATTAGCATCTAGCTTGCTCTGCATTTACTGTTAAAAGAAGCTTCTTACTGCTGAGGCTGTGACTTTCATTCAGGAACATCCTCAAAGAAAGACCCCAAGAAACAGGTTGCCAACTCAGGAGAAAAAAAAATAAATAAAAGCCTTCTTGGTCAGAATGGTATTGTAGAGACAAGAGCTTGTCTTCAGAGTGAAGATTTCTTCTAAAAAAAGCAAAGTCAATGCAACTATCAACCTGTACCCTGTCCATTTTGACACTGATTTGGTGCAGCAATGGAGAGAAAAGGAAGTTGTGAAAGCACCACAAAAGCATGTCATACAAAGAGAGATGTAATTTCAAAGTAGAACACCATTGTTCTGTATTATTGATTTTTCTTCCAGCATCTGCATATCCCAAAGTATATTCCAAGTCATGAAAGAGAAACACACACAAAATAAAAGAAAGGGTTAATTGTTTAACCTCTACCTTCTAACTGGGAAATGAAGCACAGCCACCTTGTTCTGCCAAAAACTGGTAAGAAAAGTAAAGAGTTAATGAATCTTTCAGTCTTCTGAATACAGCCATGTCTCCCCATACACTGGAGAACAGTAGAACAGCCCCAGTTTGTTCTTGATCAAGACTCTAATCAGATTAGATATGGGCAATGAAAATGAAGCTGTAACCTCACCTTTCTTTGTTGACAGCAACGCTGAGCCTTCCTAGGCTTACATAGATGTATCATCCCTCTTGCTTATGATCTACTTTAGTCAATAGAGGGGCCCTAATTTTATACAGAGCCTGCATAATGCACAGAAATCAGTATGTGCATTAATCAAAATTAATTATGCAGTGTAAATGAAAACAAGGCTCTAACAGCTGAACTGCCACACAAGTAGCTATGCAGTCAGGCACTACATCTACAACAGTAACATTGAGCTATGTGGACAGAAGTAACAGCACACTTTGTTTATGTCTACAGCTATTTCCAACCACAGTTTAGAGCACAGAGACAGCAGATGGAAATTTAGTTTTTTAATTTTACATTTTATTAGCTAGGTTGAAACTTTGATAGGGCTACACGTAACAGAGAAAATAACTAAGACTTTGATGCAAAACTGGAATAAACAAAGTGTTCCATAAGTACACCTGTTTCTTGCATATCACTGTTTTGTTTGCAGGTTGTGGTGGAACATTTGTCTTTCCTCCCGCCATTTCGTCTTTGCTCTGAAACCATAAAGACAGGAGGTAGCTCTAAACATTTCATACATATACATACTTTGTTTGGGTTTTTGCACCTTTCAGCATGTACTTAGCTGGGCTGGCCTAGAAAAGCAGGCACAGCATGGATCACACGTGCAACAGGGTCCAACACAGTTGGCAATTTAGGAGACATTCATTGGAGTGTCATGATTTTCAGCAGCATTTCCAAGCCCCAATTTTAAGGGGTAAAAGGTTGTTTGTCTTGTACAGTTGCTTTTTCCTTTGCCTTATGTCTTCTATCTACATCAAGGCAAATAAATATAAGATTTTTGGGCTAAGCATGATCTTTAGACATACTGCCCTGACTCTAGAAATCTAAAAGTTACGCAGACATCTACAAATACTCTCTTATGTGCTTATCAAGTTATTTAAGCAAAGGCCAGTTTTCCTCATTTTAAGACAGATAAATGGATATCAAAGTTGTATTTTTATATGTATTTGAAGTTGGTTCAAGCTAAACACCAGTTTTTCATCAAAAGTGATTTGTTCACCTAAGAATACAAATTGTGGCTGGATAAAGGCATAACACTATTTAACTTCACTGTAAAGACAACAAACCATTTAAAACTCAACTCTGTAAAAAATATATATATTTATAAATTATAAAGCTGCAAATAGTATCACTCCTCCCCTGATTTGATCTGCTATGAGTTACAAATTCAAGCAACAGAAAACCTGAAAGGGACACTTTGCACTAAAGGCATTTCCTTTAAAAAAACCCAACATTTTTCAGGGATTGTCACAATCATCTTTTGAAAACTTGTTCATGTTCATCCAGAAACCAGGTGCGAAACCAAGACAGAAGCATTACACCACAGCAGCTACAAGTTTCTTGAAATCAATCTCCCTCAACAGAAAAAAAGTGCTCCTATATACTTTTATACATGTAAAGGAGGCAGTTCACATTAAACAATTTTTGAGAGGGCAAATGTTGATCTCATTTTACCTAGTGTTTCACTCAGGAAATTAATTCTCTTTTGGCAATTGACAGTGCCAGATAGATATGGATGACTAATGATGAAGGTCATTTGCTGAATGTTCTTCCTTCCAGAAGTGATGCTCATTTCTTGTCTGTCATGGACAGAATTAGGAAGTTTTCCATAGCAGGAAAATTTTTAAAAAGGAGCAATGGAATTTTCTTTTCTTAAAGGAGGTTCTTTATATTTACAAATGCAGATCAAATATACAGTCCAAACAGGGATTTACAAACTTACATATAAGCACAGGTAACAAATTAATGTTTAATAGCCTAAATGTCATAAAGATTATAGTCTTTGGTTATATTCATTTATTTGGTGAAATAATTTTCTTCACCTCAGTTTAATTTTACTTCTTTCTCGCAAAGTAGAGGAGAAAGTTTTGTAAAGGTATCAAATGATCATTACCAAAAGTATTCAGTGAAATTTTTATAACTGCAGTTCACATAAAATTGCAGTTGTGTTTCAGTAAACTTCTAAAAATCATCCTAATTGCTTCAGATAAAGGCTGATTCAAAAATACAGCTTATCTACAATCAAATAAGTACATATGAAAAATATAAGATAACACAGCTAATTCCAAGTAAGTTTGTAATTTATTAACTGGCACACTGCAACTTATCTTTACACTCAGTCACAGAGACTGAAAAAAACACAGTCATTCCATTAAATTACAAGCTTCATTTTCTCTAATAGTATGCTCTTCAAAGATCCCTAATAGCAAGCTTTTTTTGCAAATTGCAAAGGATACTATACACAAAAGAGCAGAATATGAGTTATTTGAGATAGAAAAGACTTCCACTTGCAGTCATGCAGGAGTCCCAAAGTGACAAAATTATTTTTTTTAGTGAAGTAAAAAAATGCTGTGACATGTTTTGAAGTAGCCCATTTTAGCTGCTAGATGCACCTTGTGCAGGGAAGATTGTAATCTTTGAGACAGAATGCAAGATCGACAGGGCACTTTGGAAGTCAGAATTGGCATGGAGACTAAATTTAGGTTCACAGAACCAGAGTAATCCAGAAGAGCTCTGTTACAGGGGACTGCAATATTATTGGATTTATTCAGACTCCTGGTGGTTCATTTTTCTCAACTGCCATACATGTTTCTTGTTTTCAATACATCTATGTGACCTCTATCCTAAAAAAGGCCACAGTTGTTTCTTCTCTGCTGCATCCAGTGTATAAGAGGAAAAAACAGAGTAAGCATTTGATTACAGAACAAACCTATTTCACAGTTACGGTGAGATGAAAACCATTTGTTTCTTTCCACTTGTTTCAGTAGGCTAGTAGTGGATTATTTTCTTAACAGAAAGAGAAAAAAGTGCAACAGAAAGAACTCATGGATTAATTTGCTCCACATTGTCCTTTACTCAGGATGGGTTGCATTGCTATACGCTAACCCTCAAGCATGAAAATTATCAAAGCTCTATTTTCCATGGCTTGTACTTCTGTGGAACCACTGAAGTAGCAGTGCATTATCCCACAGGAAACAGATAATCAAAGATCAGTAAGGTACCTCAGAAGAAAGCCAATTTCTAAATAAACGCTGCTGTAATTTACCAGTAATCATTCGTCATGAAGATCACTCATCCTGTATTACAAAAGGAACGTGTTGTGAAACACAAACCCCCATTTTTAGCCTTTGTAATGCCTTTAAATTCCCAATTATTAAAACAAAACCACTAACAAATCAAATTCCCTAACCACTGTAAACAAAACAAAGTAATTATTTATATGTCATCCTGTTCTAGCTCATTCCAACACTAATAGAGAGTTTAGAAAATGCAGTATCATAATATGTTATAAGTATCTAATACATTTAACTTCCCCCATAAATACACTCTTAAATATCCCTATAACAATGTAACATGAATAGCATTCCCAAGATTAACTTCAGAGTTTAAAGAAAATACGGTTTGACATTTAAAAATACCATTTCTTATTCTGCACTTTCAGTGATCTAGTATTCAGAAAGAAATGTTAATCACTAGGTAAAACCATAGACTAACTCTATAGGTTTGCATTTTAGCCCAAGAGACAAGGAAAATTTAAGAAATCCCAACTTATTTTGATATTTATTTCTGGATTCCTGTTGTTTAAATACAGAAAAATTACTTAGAACATTATCTTCCATCTGGATTTTAAGTAGAATTTTCTCTTTCACTATCTGCAGGATTTCACAAATCCTGACAACTCTTCTTGTAGTTAGCAGTGGGTTCTAGCTTACATTGTACTTTTTCACTTTGCTGAATTGACAGCTTTCACACCAGTTCTGCAGGGTAGCTAGGCACTCCAGGGAAAAGAACACAGATAAAGAAAAATGTAGAAATAAGCAAAATAATTAAAAGAATAGGGTGGGAAACATAGAAAAATAGTGGTACTAAGAGCATGAGAAAAGGAAAATAAGCAATTCAAATTCAATCAATTTAGGCGGCTACTAGTTTCACTTTGCTTCACAGTAGAGGACAGAAAGTAATTCCTGGTACAAATGTTCACAAGTAAATTTAAAATTAGTAATAAAGCACCCTCTTCCATAGAAGTTATAAATTCCTTTCATCCCTTAAATAGCTACAATGCTATTTATATAGACACTTTAAGTATTAAAGTACAAGTTGGAAAAGAAACAACTCAGTATATATTTTGATGAGGTAAGCATTGGAAAAATTGAATGCCATGAACTCCAGCAGCTAATTTCAATTTCAACCAGATCATAGCTCTGACTAAAATACAAAGTGACAAAATAATTCAGAGCTGCTGGGACAGAATGAGATTGAGGTTTGAGAATGTTAAAATGGCTACAGTACCCTAACAGTAAGATTCATAGTTAAATCTAAAGAAAGTTTTCTGAGAAAAGTGAAAAAAATCTCAAAGGGGGGAAAGTTTCATTGATAAACCTTCAGCAAATCCAGATGAGAACTGAGCTGAAAATGCTCCTCTTATTCAGAATTTCCCTCTTTATCATAACCCATAATATATCACTGAATTGTTTTCGGTCTCTGCATTCTAATACAGGAATTTTAATCGGTGCCCAATGCTAGTATGCTGCCTGGAGCAAGACATCACAAAATAATTAATTTCAGTCTTTCCTCTTTATATGATCTTATTAGACAAATAGTTGAATATTTATCAGAGAAAATTAATATTCAAATATTCAATATTTGGAAAAAGTACATATGCTTCCACTTGCTTTCTTTGTTATAAATATTGGTGTTCTTGATAAAAAATAAAGTAATGGAACTACTGGTAGCGCCCACAGACACCTGAGGTGTGGCACAGGGGCCTGATCTGAGGCAGAAAACAACCAAACTTCAGCTCTTTCTGAAGTTTACAGGTCTATGCTCACAGTAAGATTTCTGTTCATATTTACACTGTCCGTATTCACAGCACCCATGTATCCCAAGTAAGTTTTTAAAACAAAGCTTTCACAGTAAAACCAAACAAAATATTTTTTAAGTGTTTAATTTTCAAAAAAACCCCTCTTATTTTATTTAGATTCCATGTACTTTCAGTATCACTTCTTATATAAAATAAGAAAAAACTAATATCTGATATATACATTTCTTTTGTTTGCAAAAATAGTAGAAATCATAGCAGATCATCATCGAACTTTGAAAAGTAACATTTACTTGGTGAAGTGACAAAACTGATAAATAATTCTTAGTACCAATTTTTTAAAAACACTTCCTTTAGTTATAACTCAATCTATACTAGTAATTCACTCTAATGATCCTGTGCTTCAATACCAGTGATCATTGAATTATTAAATCCAGAAGATGGACATAAAGTATACATGTCAGCATATGCGTAATCCAAGATGCTGTGAAAGCAAAGTGTAAAGATCTTACAGTATCAGCATTACTAAGGCATCTATATTCATCTCTTTCAGTGAAGTTACCTATATGGTCTCTATTTTATGGTCTGTATTTAGATTCTGTGGACAGTCTCATTGACATGACATGCAACAAACTCATTTTAGGTTAAGAATTTTTTAATGAACACTGGAAAAATAATAATAAGTAACAATAAGGGAAACTGCAAGTGTAAGATAAAATGTTGGTGCCATTGAGTAATCTCAAACTTTTGACCTTACTTGCTACATATCCATCTAGTTCTGTTATTATTATACCATACAAGCAACTTAAATTTATCTTTGTCAGATTTTAAATAGCATCTGGAATGTAATTGCATGTCTTGTGATACATTACCAGCAAGAGGGGAATTCATTTGATATTCTAAACTTGTCCTTTTGGGATATCACAAGGGCAAGGTGCTGCGTGGGAAGGGGGGAAGGTGCCTCACTAGTTTCAAAAAACATCAAAATTCTCATGTTAAAGTTCAAGATATTAGCAGAGATGGCTATTAATACATAACCATAATACAACTACATGAGCACATATAATCAACAATACAGTATTTAACAGCTCCAACTCTAGATAAACTGTTTATCTAAAAGTGAATATTTTATTCTACTTATGACAGGCAATGTCTTTGTCTAAGGAAAGCCATGGAAAGGGAGACAACCTAATCAGCCTCAAGAAACCCAACAGACTATCACCCCCTTTGATTTTAGTTGATGCACTTCCATTTTTCTCTCAAAGTTTCTGAACCCAGAATATAATAAGAGATCTTATATGGATTTGGAGTTCTTCCATTTTTTCTCCCCCACCTCTGACACAGTTACAGGAAGTCTTTCTATGATATAGATCATAAGCAATATCAGCCTGGCTGCTCTAGTCAAATCCCAGCCACACAGACAGAACATATTCAGAAAGTCTTCAGATGAACAAGAAAAAGCAATAGAACACATCTATGAATCAAAAGAGAGGCCAGTGGAACAGAGTATGACAAAGATGCACACAATGATTAGGTTTTTTGTGACCTGTGGGTTTTGAGCTGGCATTCTTGTACATTCTAGTTGTATAATTTTTGACTATGTCATGACACAGTCATGGAACCCAGACCAAAAAGGAGATAAGTTTTTGGCCTGAATTCTAATCCTATTTGGTGAGAGTATTGATAAAACTTTAAGTGTTCTCACTATCAATGGTGCTTTCAGTTTTGTAGAAATTTTGAGAAGGCAACTCAAGATCTAGCACACACTAAGCAAGAAGTTTTAGCAGACATTTCACTATAGCACATACTGAGACTCAGACAAAAATCTCTGAAATTAACCTCTTTAATGAAGTGTACTGCCTGATTCACAAACAATGCAAGAGACTCAGAGGCACAGACCTAAATTCCAATAATCTTGAAGCTCAGAGAGGAATATCTTCCAGATAAGCATGACTATATTACTTAGCCTCTACAACACCAATTGCCTCAACTGCCAATATAACAAAGCTCTTAACTTGCATCTGTAATTGTATATTAAAAGAAAGGATAAATATATATCCGCTGTAGCAACATATACAATGTGTATATTGTAGCGACGACGGGGGAAGACATGCAGCCGACTCAATATGAGTGATAAAGCAAGCTTCAAAGTTTATTCGGATAGCTCAGATATTTATACACTTATCGTAAATTATGCCTACTTGTCACACACTAATTGGCTAGGTTTCTAAAGATTACATGTGCATATTCCTCCTACTTGTGGTGTTAGTTCTAGGGTTCTTTCTCATTACCTCATTGAGAAAACTTCCTCTTATCTTGTCTCCCAATGCTGCAAGGTCATTACGACCTGTAAATCTCCTTGTTAACAAGACTCGGACTTCTGCAGTACTTTTCCACTAAGGCCTGCTGTGAACTACCAGCGTACCACCGACAGGCCCTTAGCATTAGCAAGAGGATTGCTTGAACAATGCTTTCATAGATCCGTGTCCTTGTTCTCACAGCCGTTCTGCAACAGTGTATCACATCAGTAAGATTAGATTTACTATCTTAAACCTCTATAGCCCCATTTTCAAACTATGGAAAGTACTTTTCAGCAGTATGAATAGCCACCTACCTGCATTTCTATCTGAGAAAGCAGAAGAAAAAGGACTTTTTCCTTACTACATACTATAGTAACTTAAGCAGAATTGCAGTTTAGGGAGTCTTAGGCAGAAAACTGAAGAGGAATAAGGATTCTGTGGTGTGCTATATTATTTAAACAGTCATATTGGCAAGGCTAAACTGACAAACCGACACTAACACTTGCATCAGGCATTACACTTACTAATTGTCTGTCTAAGCAAGAGCCCAGCTCCTGTAGAAAACACTCTAAATACTTCACAGACACCTAGTATTCTGACAAATAACATAAATTTCCCTTGTGGTAAAGACAATGCTTTTAGCCAGTGGTATTGAGCACAATGCTGGAAGCTTTGTAAGCCTTCTCTGCCCTTTCTTATCCCTCACACTAATTAATCTCAGTGGGATTTTGTAAAATGGTAAGAACAGCAACTGTAAAATAGCATTCAGCAGACATTTCTAAACTGATGGGTTACTTCCCCAGCCACTGCAACTTCAGAAATCGCAATCTCATTAAGAAACCATTAATGCAAAACAGTGACATCAAGATATCACACCCTAAGCCCCTAACTAAGCTGCTTTAGAAGCACAGGGTGACTTTATGTAATGAAGGAGGGAGAGGAATTGCTCAGGTGTTTTTTGGCAAGTCTAGTTTCAAGCAGGTGCTCAATGTTTCTTTTCAAAGCAGGGCTAGTAGAAGAGGAATAATGTATTACATTCGTACTACTGCATGACTGCAAAATAGAAAAGGAAAATGCTTATGCAGTTATGCTTAACTTCAGGAAAGAACCGAACTATTGTAGACTAGCAGGAAAAACAGGGGCATTGTTTATTCTAGGATTGTCTTCCTTCCACTCACCCATTAAATTCATTCTGATCATATTAATTCTAGGTCTTGCAAGATTTAATTTTCATAAGCATACAAAAAACTTACATAAGCCATTGTACAGAACACTCTACAGTTTTTCAGGAGTTCAGTCCACTTCAGTCACTGATGAAAGTCTTCGCCAACAGACTAAAATGCTAAGTAATACCTATATACATTTTTAACTGTATTATAGCCCTTTTGGAATACCACATTTGGATAAAGACAAATATGCATATTTAAATCAGAGCTAGCAAAATACTGCAAGATTGAGCACTTTAGTCCAATTCAGACTTTAGTCCAACTCAGAAACAGTAGCCTTCAGTTTTTTGTACTGCAATTTACTAGCTGTAACATAAATGTAGTAAAGAGGTAGTAAAGATTCTCAGCGCCTTCTTCCACTGGTAGTGAGTTGACTTCTATGTGGCTTTTTTTAAAAAAAGAGACAAACATTAACCACTTAAACATCTTGATTTGCATACTCCTACGTCTCCATGCGTATTATTACACCAAGTCTATTAAATTTTTGCAACAATTTTATTCTTACAGAATCTAAATCCCCTCTGACAGGTTTGTAGCTGCAATGAGAAAATGCTCCTATTGTAGGTCTCTACAGTAAGACAAAGATCCCCCTCCTGTGCTTCATATATCATAATATAATTGTGATATGGAGTTCTCAGTGCCTTACCTATTGCAATTATAATGTCAGAGTCCAATTTTACTAGGTCTTGTTGTATTAGTGTCATATTTACATTACCAGATGCATGTGGTTAACCCAGACTGGAATTACTGAGCGACAATAATCTTTTTACTTTCTTTACATAAAAAAAAAGCTAAAAAATGGCTGGATGGATTGTTTCGCAATTATAGAGCTTTGTTACTGCTTCATGTTTCAAACTTCACCCCCATATTACTATGGAAAGATAAAACAAAACTGGTTTAAATATATAACAAGTTATAAATGCACTTCCCTGTCCTGACAGCCCTATCTTTGCACGTAATATAACATGTATAAAATCATACACAAAGAGAAGTTTACAAGCCCTATAGCCAGAGTAGCTCTAAACCTAAACCCAGTCCTATATCCCTGAACTTACGTATCTGAACTAGACTGAAAGAAAAGAAAAAGCAGCATCTATTTGGATATTAATTTATTGAAGTTTACTCATGTATTTAAAAGAAGGAAATTGTGAAGTAACTTCTTGAAGTACAGTCTGAAATTGTATTTTCACTTCCTTCATGACAGTGTTAAAGTTATGAACATAAGACAAGTTTTTTTATCTTACTAGATTGACATTTGGGAAAAAAGATCATAGAATCACAGAATGGTTTGGGATAGAAGGGACCTTAAAAGTTCCTTAAGTTCCAAGCCCCCTGCCATGGGCAGGTACATCTCCCACTAGATCAGGTTGCTCAAAGCCCCATCCAGCCTGGTCTTGAACACTTCCAGGGATGGGGCATCCACAACTTCTCTGAGCAGCCTGTTCCAGTGCTTCACCATCCTTGCGGTTTAGAATTTCTTCCTAACGTCTAATCTAAATCTCTCCTTTTTCAGTTTAAAACCATGACCCCTCATATCTTATCCCTACGTTCCCTGTTAAAGAACCCTTCCCCATCTTTCCTGCAGGTCCCCTTCAAGTACTCAAATGCTGCTGTGAGTTCTCCCCAGAGGAGCCTTCTCTTATCCAGGCTGAACAACCCCAAGTCTCTCAGACAGTTTTCATGGAAGAGGTTCTCTGGTTCTCTCATCTTTGTGGCCTTCCTCTGGANGCGGTTTAGAATTTCTTCCTAACGTCTAATCTAAATCTCTCCTTTTTCAGTTTAAAACCATGACCCCTCATATCTTATCCCTATGTTCCCTGTTAAAGAACCCTTCCCCATCTTTCCTGCAGGTCCCCTTCAAGTACTCAAATGCTGCTGTGAGTTCTCCCCAGAGGAGCCTTCTCTTATCCAGGCTGAACAACCCCAAGTCTCTCAGACAGTTTTCATGGAAGAGGTTCTCTGGTTCTCTCATCTTTGTGGCCTTCCTCTGGACCCGTTCCAACAGGTTGATGTCCCTCTTGTGCTGAGGACTCCAGAGATTGTCATCTGCCAACATCCCTCAAGTCCTTCCTCTCAGGGCTGATCTCAATCCATTCTCCACTCAATCTGTATTTGTGCCTGGGATCACCATGACCCACACACAGGACCTTGCACTTGGCCTGGCTGAACTTCATGAGGTTTGCACAGGCATCATCAGCACATTTTCTGAGGGTGCACTCAATCCCACTGTCCATGTCTCCAACAAAGATGTTAAACAGCACAGGTCACAGTACCGATTCCTGAGGAACATCACTCATCACTGCTTTCCACTTGGACATCAAGGCACTGACAGCAACCCATTGAGTAAAGCCACCTAGCCAGATCCTTATCCAAGCATATCCTTATCAGATATACATGTCTGAATTTTAAAATAAGCCAAGAGCAGCCAATGGATTTGAGAACTAACTAAAGTATGCACAGTAAGCTCCAAATTCTTATTTCTTGAATGTTATACCAACATTAGTTCAAAGGAAATAACTCAAAGGCTAATTGATTCAAACTTGTGTTAGTAGTAGTGAAATTTTGTTTTAAAATTTAGAAAAATAGCACACTGGCAAGTTTGACCGGAATCCTGTTTCTACCACAAAGTAATTTCTGAATGTAATGGAATTTTCCATTAGTATTCCAAGGCACTACTAAAACAGTATAACTTACAGACTCCCTTCAGAAGCAGCTGATGTGAGAGGGAAGGATATAGTACTGCCCTTTGCAAAATCCTCTTTCATTTTAATTTTAAAGACTGATTGTTTCTGGGACTTCCAAGGACAGGTTTTTCTCCCCTTTCCCTATTTTACCTGCCTTTACCACTTAACTCCTATGGACAATGAAAGGTCACTTTATTTCACAAATTCAAAAGCTGAGTTATGCACGACAAACTAATGACAACTGTCTTAAGAGTGCTTTCTAATAGTTAAGATAAGTAAATTAAAGTAATCTTAAGTTAAAAATACAATTGACTTCTAAATAGCCAATAAAGCCAAATCACAACTTCCTGATTAAATCTCTTTCCTTAAAATAATTTCTGAAAAAACATTGCATTACTAGTCAAAATACCACAGATTTTGGTATATCAGAATCTCTAAAAGAAGCTAAACATGTTCAGCCATCTGGTTTAGAACAGACTAACAGAGACAACATTGTTGTGGCTGTCTGCTGTGGACTGATTAGAAACAAGATGCAGATGAGGACTTCAGTGGCAGAAATATCACATTTGCAGACCTTAGTCCTCAAGGGGGAGTTATCCACCTGAATACCTGCTGGAAGGACAACACAACAGGCCACAAGTATTCCTTAGAGGGCTGAGTAACATGACCACATTCATGAGCTCAGCCAGCCTGTAACTGGGAGGTATCCTGGTTTCAGCTGGGGTAGAAGTGGTTTTCTTTCTACGGGTTGCTGTGTTTCAAATTTGGTGTGAAAAGAGTATCAGTAATACCTAATGATTAGTTGTTGCCAGGTGGTGTTTATATTAGTCAAGGACTTTTTTTTCCAGCTTCCCATAGAAAGAACAAGCTGGCCAATGGAATATTCTATATCATAGAAAACATGCTCAGCACATAAGTAAGGCTTGGACAAGGGACAAGGATCTACAATCATTGCTCAAGACAGGCTGAACAACCAATCACCAGATGGTTGTGTTGCATCACTTAATTTTGTATATACTTTTACCATTACTTCTGTTCTTTTCCTCTTCCATTAGTGTTCTATTAAACTGCCTTTATCTCAACTCACATTTTTTGTTGATTTTTTTTTTTTTAACACCCTCACCTTTCCTCTCTCTCTTCTCCCTACCCGTATTAACTAGGGAGCAGCTGCATGGTCCTGTTTGCCAGCTTGGTTTGAACCACAACAGAAGGCCATAAGGAAGACAAAACCAGACTAAACTCCATATCCAGTGAAAGGACAAGAATCTGTTGAAAACTGAAGTAAGTGGAATTCCATCTGATCCTAAAACAAACAAAATGACTAATATGTGGATTTGGACTGCTAGTCCCCATCCGTGAAGTTATTCAAAAACTGGACACAGACCTGATAAACTTTCTTCAGTGGACCCTCTTTGAGCAGAGGCACTGAATTAAATAAACTGCAAAAGACCCTTCCAATTTTAGTGTGTCTTTAATCAGAATTGCTGTTCTTCTGGTTGATTTAATGGGTAGCCATTTTTCAATGATTATACTGTATGCATAGGTATGAGTCTGGGGAATATATTCCCCAAACTTAGTGTTTCCACTACAGATATTAATTATATCATATCTATACTTAAGAAACTTAGTGATTCCCATAACAATTTAACCATGAATTTTCTTCACTTAATATTCTTCTTGATCTCAGTAGTGGTTAACACTGAGCAAAGCACAGAAGAGATAAATGGTTTTATTAATTCATACTGACTGAGCTCTTTATAATGACAATGGCTGAGGAAATTTTACAAGCTTTCAATTTATAGACACATGTTGCCTAGAGATATCTTATTCCTCCAGACACTGTATAGTATCAACTGCAATTGCACCATGCTAGTAACACACTTTACTCTTGGCCTCATTTCACTCAGGATAGATTGTTGAAATAGATTTGCTTTTAATATATGTATGTATTATTTTTAATTTGTCAGTTCCCAGCACCAGTGATTATGACACGATCACCTGAAGGGGCCTTAACAGCATGATAGGCTAAGACTGAGTTCGGGCACACAAAAATTGCTAGAAAGGCAAGCTTAATTGCAACCTCACTCATCAACATCAATACATAGATATGTAGACACAGTGTGTCCAAGCACTGAAAGCGACTGGAAACCATTAACTGGAAGTTAATTCATGAATTTCAGAAAGCTATAGAGCCTATGGAATGGCCACAACCAACCTTCAATTATAGCAAAAATGCCAAAGATTAATAAATGTCAAGTTTTTAATTTATTTTTTTTTTAAACTCATGTGGCCACCAGGAACCCATGTATTATTACTGCCTTTTGCAGCACATGATAATGAGTTCTTTGATTTGTTCTCACCCACCCAGGGCTGCAGAAAGAAAACCAGAAATTCAGGGACAGATCCAGCACACTAATTCAGTTGATACATCCATTTCAATGTTATAATCACTGAAGTCTGTAATCATCTAGATTTGCAGAAAAGTATGCATGTTGATTTGCCTCCAGAGGGTTAGGTAGGACAGTTTCCTCCATAGGTTAGATGTTTGGGGGAGCGTTCTTCAGTTTTCCAGCAAAAATAAGAGATAAAAACTGTCTATTCTATACCTTGCAAGTAAAATGCCAACTGCTAGGGGGAAACTTTTTTCAGGCATTAAGTATTAGTGACTCACAAGCAAGTTTAATTCTTCCCTGAAAAAAGTTATTGCACAATTCAGAATGGTTTTCAACTCTTTCTAATTCCTACCTGATAAGTCTGTGCATTTTCATTTTTCTCCTCTAAAATGTTGAGAGAACTCCAATAATACTGAACTTCCCTGATAATTTTCTGTCTCCTATTGAAATATATAAAGTTCAATGAAAGCTTACAAGAGCTTTCAGAAGGGAAGATTCAGTACTGAAGAGAGAAAACGCTGGCCTCGAATGTGAGATTTGTCAACAGACCCAGGATTAGCTTAGTTTATTTTCACAAATATATAAATTTTTAGTCACAAGACTCAAGACAATGATATTTAACAAATACAGAAAATAGGTTTTACAAAGGGAAACCATTAATTAGTGAACAGATTTGAGTCAGTCCTCCTGATATGTTTATATCTTTGAATACATGGAATGAAGGAATAGTCAGTCGATCAGCATTGATGGACTGGGAGTTATCTACATTTCAAATGAAACCATATGAAAACACACTAAAAAAAACAAGCCAACCAATCACTGAAATTCTTTTTCCCAGGGGCACAATAAGCAGTTCAATACTTGTATCTAACTTTTCTATTAGCAAATTGATTCTGAAAAATCCAGTAGGGGCTACACAACCTTCATTATAACATCCAGTCACTAATAGAACAGAAGGTGGATACAAAGCTAACTCAGAGTTCACACTACACTTGATTTAATTCTCTTCAGCAGGTGGTAGGCAGGTTGGCTGGTGAAAGGAAGGAACATGAGAGTCTTATTATACCTTATGGAAGGGCAGCTGTGGTGGAGCACAGCATGTTACAGCACTGCCAATGTAGCAGCTCACCATTGCATGCTCTTCCACATAGTGAGAAGAAAAGAAAGAAAACCAAGGCTCAACGTTTACCAAAAAGGTGGTAAAATGTGTGCATCTCCTTTTGCTAGCAGCTGTTCCTGAAGTCATAATTCAGTCGCAATGGAAAAAAAAATTGTCATGACAATTATTATTCAAGATTTGATTTAAAGATTCTAGATTAATAATCTTAGCATCTCTAGATATTACAAATGTACTCAGGAAATAATGAAAGAAAACCAGAAAGCTTACATACACTAAGTAGTCATGTACTGCACTATCTGCTTTGCTAGTTTTTGGAGCAGTGTAGCTAGACCTGAAATTTTATAGGACTTGTAAATAAATCCACACAAGTATTTTAAATTTGACAAGTCTTAAGCTTCATGCCTATCAAATCCCCTCTTTATCATAATATTCCAAATCTAAAGAGAAAGAATATAATCTTTATTATTTTTTTCAAATGCTTGCTTATAGTTCTTCAGAAGTGGAAAGTAAAATAATATTCTGAAATGTAATATATGCAGTTTCCCTATTTCCAGTCCTGACCATCATGGAAATTGATGGCTGGAAAAAGAGGAACATAAACCCAATATTCAAAAAAAAGAAAACAACACAACCCAGGGAACTATAGGCCAGTCAGTCTCACCTCTGTGCCTGGCAAGATCACGGAGCAGATCCTCCTGGAATCTCTGCTAAGGCACATGGAAAATAAAGAGGTGATTTGAGAGAGCCAATGTGACTTCAACAAGGGCAAGTCATGCCTGACAAATCTGGTGGCCTTTTACGATGCTGCCACAGACTTGGTAGACAAGGGTGGAAAAACAAACACCATATACCTGGACTTATGCAAAGCATTTGGCATTTTCCTGTATGACATCCTAGTCTCCAAACTGGAAAGTCATGGATTTAATGGATGGACCACTCAGTGGATAAAGAATTGGCTGGATGGGCACACTCAAAGGGTTGTGGCTCAGTTTCCAAGTGGCAGCCATTGATGACTGGTGTTCCTCAAGGGTTGGTACTGGGACCAGTGCTATTTAACATCTTTGTGGGAGACATATACAGCAGGATAGAGTGCAGCAAGGTGAACATTGTCATGCAGGTTTTTTGTACAGCTTATTTTTAAATATTAATTATTTCACATGTCAGCAAAGCTTTTGGATAGACAATGCAGCATAGTTCTCTAGAGGGATTTCTGTAGATTGTTTACTAATAGCCTCTGATATGTCTCCTGCGAAAGTCATATCATCTGGTGTGTTTGACAGCACAATTAAATGGAGAAGCCAGTGTATTGCCACAAATCAGTATCTCATCACATAGCCTGATCCTAGCAGTAGCATGAACTAAATACTCCCTGGTACAGTATTTCGGGGAAAAAAGGGGTGCATTTATTCTTAACTAGAACAATACTACATTCCTGGACTAAATCATAGCACTAACAGAAGGAAAACCTGTCCTTCATCTTAATATTTTACCACGTTCCAAGAAGCACAACTCAGTCAATAGTGATGCATGGAAGTTGTCAATTCTAGAATTAATTTCTTCCTGGATATAAATCTTCTAGTTTTGAATAATAAAATACTCCTATCAAACAAAATCCTACTTTATGGAACCAAGCACTTAAGAGAATCAAAGCTAGACAAATGAAAGATATACTTATGACAAGAATCATAATTTAAAGATGTAACATCTCTACCAGAAACTCAAACTTTCTTCCAACTTGTCCAATCTTATTCAGTTTCAAAATCCATTTAATATAATTTTGCAATCAATGGATTTGACCAAGCTAACCCATAGACAAAGCTATGACACGTAGTATTTCTACATTCATCCTCCCAGGCCAAAAAAAAAAAAAA